>OZ059831.1:43494599-43880039 GCA_964057195.1 Orthosia cruda | reverse complement strand
GAATTAAAACATCTGCGGAAATGGCCCGGCCCCTTCATCCTCTGCCCACACCGTATACCGGAAGGCTTCTGCATTAATATTCATTTAATTCAACAACAAAAGCTTGTGTTGCCATCAACAAACTTCCAAATTGGTGTTCCGATACAAAATAATTCGCTTGGCGCCTGATGAAATGGGAAACGGGATAGATCCTGCCAAAATTTATAAACTCAATAAAGAAACCCTTTTTTTTTGTCTTTGTCGTAGGCGGCTTTGAAAAACAACGAGCGGCTCCGGTTACTAACCGTTATTGTTAAATCAACTTCGTTTCGAACATCATCTTTTATTAGCTTTGTAGAGGTAAAATTGTTTGTTCATGTGTTTGTAAAAAGAAATCTCCTGCACTGATCACGTTACAAAAAGTCTTTCACATATGCAGAGTGTAACAGAAATGGGTACCTAGTCACAAAAAATATTTTAGAAGTAAGGTAAAATGTTATTTTAGAAAATACTTCTGTCTGATGAAAATGAACAACTTTAGCAAAAAAGAAACGAATACATTCATTACATTGAAAAATAATATTATGTTCCTCCTATTATGTTCCTCTATTTTGTTCAGCTGCACTTTGAATGGGAAGTCCTTTGTATAGGAATTGACTATGAATTCGTTATGTCCATGGGCAGAAGGCGTTTTGTTTTAAATATTTTATCATGTAGAAAGCTAAAATATTGCTGAGTATTATAGGCCATTTGTAATCCCAAAAAACGGGTCTATTGGTATAAGCCACGGCAACAAAGCCGCGGGAATACCTAAACTGGATAAATAAATATCATGTCTCCATTACAACAAAAATTCAACTGCTATTTCGGGTTTTTCCAAAATAGGCAGTTGTACTTTTTGAGCTTCAAGTTTGCATAACAGCCCACGATCCTACGAATCAACGCTTCAGAATTTCCCATAAATTTCAAAATCATTTCTATTTTGTTTATATGTGAATGCTCTTCAGACTTCAAATACGATTTCCTCGTTGGTCCAGTGTTCGGAACGCTACTGCTGGTCCTGGGTTCGATTCCCGGGTCGGTCAAAGTGTTTTGAGATTTTCAATCTGGAATGTTTTGGGTAGTAATTGATGGCAAAAGCTACGCCCCTATTAAATGGGACTTAAACATAACTAGTGAAATGTGGGTGTACTCTAAGGTACACAACTGCAAAACCCTTCGGGGAATAAGAAAAATCCATTATACGGTCTTGGTGACTATAGTATCCCTCTATTTATTCCCGGTCAACCGTCAACCTGTTTGCCCACGTCCCGATGCGGAATATCCTCTAGGATATGCCGCGTCTAACCGCATTTCATGTAAAAAATGGTTGTGATTACAACTCGTCACTCTTTGGTGCTGTATTAAATGCCGCACAGTTTGGCCAAAAAAACTTTGTAGCCAGGCCCTCGTTTTTACTAGTGAAAAATCAAACGTCGAAATGAAAATTGATCGCGACTGCAAGGTGGCTCTTCACATCGCTATTCGATGTTCGCGTTTTTTTTCGCCTTCGTTCGCTATTTTCGTGTTGAATTCCGAATAACACGAATACACCAACTATACATCGTCCATGAACAGCAAATATGCCGAATATTTTTGCTGTAGTTTATGATGGACGTGCAGACGATGCTATAGTTTACGATGGACGACGTATGCTAGGAAACTATCCATTAATTCAAAAGCGTACCAGCTGGGCCGATAAACATCGCACATGCGTGCTCCTGGTTTTTCATACTTCTTAATTTTTATTTTGTTTCCCCGATAGATCTCCGGTAATAGTTGAAAGTATAGGTATATTTTCTTCAACTAATACCGATAGTATCTCGCTTTTTAACCGACTTCAAAAAAGGAGGAGGTTCTCAATTCGTCGGAATCTTTTTTTGTTTATGTATGTTCCCCGATTACTCAAAGACGCCTGGACCGATTTCAAAAATCTTCTTTGGTTTGAAGGGTATACTTCCTAGTTGGTCTCATAGTCATCAGGTCAGGATCTGATGATGGGATCCTAGAGAAATCGAGCGAACTCCTCAAATATTATAGGCATTTATATAGTGATTTTGGAATTTTCACCAACAATGCAATCACTTGCACTCAGAAAGTATAATTTGGTGAAGTGGAACTGATGAAGAAGACCACAGATGGCCACTGAAACTCCTTAATGCTAAGTATGTCACGGGTATAAAATATCGCGAATAGTTAACCGACTATGATTAAGCAAATACTTATAAATGAATGGTACTGATGAAATGGTACCATTGAACTGTTCTGATGATGAAGCCGGAAGGTAGGCACTGGAACTCTGAAATAAAACAATGTATCCTAGTCGTGCTTGGGCTTATTGGAATCGTCATGAGATGTACTTTGGCCATAAATGATTATCATGTTAATTGGAGATATCTTCCAAAACTAAAAAGAGAAAAATAAAAACTTTTTAACAAAAAATCAACCGACTTCCAGAACAAAAACTACAAACCAAAAAATAACTTTCTTTTCCGAAGTCGGTGTCGAAAAACTGAAAAAAGTTGGGTACAAAAGACACCGACTTCGGAAAAGAAAGTTATTTTTTGGTTTGTAGTTTTTGTTCTGGAAGTCGGTTTGATTTTTTGTTAAAAAGTTTTTTATTTAAGCTATTTTATTGTGCCTGTACGTTCTAGGCTATTCTTATACTATTCCATGCGTCATTAACTTTTCTTCTGTTTTTATGAGAGGCATGTTGCGGATCCCATATGCAGGGAAAAATCGCATAACCTTGTCTTTTGACCAATCCATTTTTGTGCGAACAAGCTGTAAACAAACTACATAAATACTTATACACGTCTGCCGCTGAACGCTAACGAACATATTCGCAATCTTTTGATATGTTGCAATAAACCGACAGCCGGGCGGATACAAGTGTTCGGATATTTGGCGTATTCGTCTTGTTCGTGAGAATAGGCGAATATAGACGAATAGAGCTAATTCACATCGTCCTATTTGGCCGAATAAGACAAATACGCGAACACGAATAGAGATGTGAAGTGCCACCATAAACATGATGTAAACCATGTAAGTTTGGTTGTATTTTATAACTCAATGTATATGTGTTATATATAAAAAAAAAACCTCAAGATTCAAGCTTTACGAATATCTCAAAATCATTTCAATTCTGTTGAAATGTGATTATAATCTTCAGACTTCAAGGACTCTCTGCGGATTATATGTCTCTACGGAGAAAATTGATTTGAATATGGTTCAATAATGGCATGCAAAGGCCCATAGCAATATCCCTCAACACAATTTGACAGCTTGTTATCAAAAATTTTCCATGAATGTCTAAAAACCCTTGAGACCTCCACATCAAAAAGTTTGTTAGTATATATATGGTAACAAAGGATTACCTTATCCAATCACTACGCAAGGATTGTCAAAGTATTTTTCTATAGATCCAATCCCATTTATTATTCCCATCAATAAATGGAAGCAAAGATTTGGAGAAATCGGTGAATTAGAATGATACCCACTCAGGAGTATTCCAAAATGATTGAGGGCCGATTTCTGAATTGTGTATTTTGGGTTTAAGAACGTGTCAAACCCTAATTTAATGCCAAAGTTTGTCAGGTTTTGAGGCCTTTTTTATCTTGGAACTCATGCATACTGCGCTACCACGTGGAGATAGCGCAGTTATGTGGGATTCCAGTCCATTAAACTCTACGGTGTCCTCCTGTGCCACTTATGGCGGGAGCACGGGCACGCCTTAGCACTCGACGCAAACCCGCCGCAGCCGTCTGTCACCTAACCCATCGCTGGGGAGTAACCCCCATAACCGGTGCACCAGACCACACTACACGCCGTGACCACCCCAGGGACCAAACCAGAACATGGGCGCCAGACGACCCCCTGAATGGCACCCTTGGGGGTACCGTGACGGGTCAGGTCAGTGAACCCGCCACCTACTTTTCGGCCACAGGGGCTAGCGACCTCCCGTGCAGCCCTACCGCGTCCACCATCAAACGGTGGCGACGCTGTCCAACTCGTGGAAAAGAGAGCGGCGCACCGCAATACCGGCCCTCCTCTTACGCCGCGGGGCCAACCCTCAGCCACGATATCGTATGGGTATGGGAGTCCACATCCGACATCGCAGCCAGCCTTGACACAGTTTAGGCAGAGTTTGGCAAATACTCAACTCCAAATTCTTGGTTAAAATATCAGTGGTAAAGCTGTTTGGTTTTTACGAGCGTTACATATGTACCTCTTCTGTTTTCTCTTATGAGCTGCTTAAATGGGTTCATCTTCTGTGAAGAATCTGTTGATGGGGAGAGGTGATTTTGCAAGACAGCTAATCTGTGTAGTAATGAACAGTGAATAAATTTTTCAGCCTACGCCCATGTGACGGTATCGAAACGGCAAAGCCACATTTTTTGACTAAGGTGTGGAGCTTATGAAGTTAGGACTTGTAGAGTTAGCGTTAGAATTTTGGCTCTACATGAGATCTGATAACTTTTGTAGCATTGCGAGCCATATGGTCTCATCTTGGCAATATTTTACATCAAAATGTTTTTGGTGGATACAAATAAACAAGAAGAAAGATTATTAATATTTAGTTGACTCTTTTGACTACAAAATTTAAAGGAAATTGGTGGTGTCGGGCTTATCGTCCGCAAGTCCCTTGTGAACAACGTAGTGAATATCGAAAGTGTGACCAGGCTGGCGTACCTTATACTCAGAATATCCTCAAGATATTCACTGAAAGTCATACACGTCAACGCCCCGACCTCGGCACACCCTGACGACGAGGTAGAGACCATGTATGAGGATTACTCTAGAGCCATGCATGGTTTCAAAACTCACTTCACCGTTGTCATGGAGGACTTCAACGCGAAACTGGGTAAACGATATGAGGATGAGCTGCAAGTGGGGCAATTTGGAGTTGGACGACGGAACCACCGACGACACCTACTGGCCAGTTTTATGGAGAAGGAGGGCCTCTCTATGATGAATTTCTTCTTCAGAAAGCATGGGCACAGGAACTGGACCCGGCAGAGCCCTGATACTGCAACTAAAAACGAGATCGACATTATCATGTCAACCAAGAAGCAAATGTATCTGTGTATAACCGGTAAAAACCGGTAGCAATCACCGCATGGTAAGAGGCACATTGAACATTAATATTTAGCTTGAAAAGTCTTGACTATGAAGTCCACGCTCCGTCCAGCACAGACCCAAGTCCAAAACCCCGAGAGCTATCAGCTTGAACTCCAGAATCTTTTCGTGTGACTAGGGAGCTCCGTGGGCGAATATAGCGACGGGTTCGTGAAAGCACGGTTGGGTCAAAGTTTTTCAAGACCCGTCGTACAGATAGAAACAGAAAGCTATCTGATCCTACCCTCAAGCTTATGAAGGAGAGTCGTGAGATGATCCTGCAGTCTTCAGATGATGCATGCAAATACCGGCAGCTCAATAGACAGATCTCTAAATCCTTGAAAAACAGGTGGAAAACTGGTCCTTAAGGCCCTTCAGAAGCTGTTTGATTCCGTCATAAATACTCGAGGACAAAACGCCACAGGCATGGTGCAGTGCCTGTGGCGTTTTGTCCTCGAGTCGGGGTGTGGTGGTACTCTTCATCAAGAAGGGCGACAATTCCCGGCTGAAGAACTATAGGCCCATCTCACTTCTTAGCCATGTCTACAAGTTGTTTTCAAGAGTCATCACGAATCATCTCGTGCGCAGGTTTGAGGATTTCCAGCCTCCCAAAAAAGCCGGATTCCGAAAAGCCTTTAGCACCGTAGACCACATACATAAGCTGCGGTAGGTTATACAGAAGACCGAAGAGTATAACCTGCCTCTCTGTTTAGCGTTTGTGGATTACGATAAAGCCTTCGATTTGATCGAGACTTGGGCTGTACTGCAGTCTCTCGAACGGTGCCAGATCGACTACCGGTACATTGAGGTGTTGAAGTATTTGTACAAAAACGCCATCATGTAAGTCCGTCTTCAGGATCAGACCTCGAAACCAATCCTTCTCCAGCGCGGCGTGAGACAGGAAGACGACATTTCGCCTAAAGTGTTCACTGCTGCGCTGGAGGATGTCTTCAAGGTTCTGGATTGGAGGGGGGTTGGCATCAACGCTAATGGCGAGTACATCACTCAACTTTAGTTTGCTGACGACATAGTGGTCAAGGTTAAGACCATGGAGAGCCTCAGTAAAATGCTCGATGACCTCAGTAGAGCTTCCGAAAGAGTGGGTCATAAAATTAACATGGACAAAACCAAGGTCATGGTGAATGCCCATGTAACACCCACTCCTTTCAAGATCGGAGACTCTTCACTAGATCTTGTAGACGATTATGTCTACAACATCGAGTGTAGAGTCTTGGAGACAAACGTTCGTAGACAAACGGCCCAGTTGGATAGGTCCAACTTCGAGAAAGAGGTCAACCGTCGAATCCGACTCGGCTGGGCGGCGTTCGGGAAGTTGTGTGGTATCTTCTCGTCCAATTTACCGCAGTGTCTCAAGACAAATGACCAGTGTGTGTTGCTAGTGATCACCTATGGGACCGAGACGTGGACGCTCACAATGGGCTTACTCTGAAAGCTTAAAGTCACCCAAAGGGCAATGAAGAGGCCTATGCTCGGAATTTCCTTGCGTGATCACGTCAGAAATGATGATATCCGCAGGAGAACCAAAGTTACCGATATAGCCCGAAGAATTGCCAAATTTAAGTGGCAGTGGGCAGGGCCCATTGCTCGCAGAACGGATGGCCAATGGGGCCGAAAAGTGGAGCGTTTGAACTTGTCCTTGCAGGCAGTCTCCGAATGGGGTGATGCCATTCTGGTCAGGTTTAATGCTGCTAAAACCCAGGCGTGTCTTATTTTCGCTAAAAAGAGCCAATTTCACCCGGCTCCAACTTTCCGTGATGTAACCGTACCAATAACGGACCATCTTGAGCTTCTTGGCGTTACGTTTACATCGACTCTCAATTTTGAGCCATACATTGAGGCAAAGGTTCAGCTGGCTGACAAAAAATTGGGGATCCTTGCGAAGGTGAGAAAGTACTTCACGCCGGAACAGCTGCTCAACTTGTATCAAACGCAACTTCGATCGTTCATGGAGTACTGTTCTCATCTCTGGGACGGATCTGCCAAATACCAGCTAGATGCACTAGAGTCGATTGAAAAGCGGGCCAAGAGACTCATCGGCAATGAGGCACTGGTCAAATCAAAGCTCCAGAGCCTTGAACATCGTCGCCGAGTTGCCAGCTTGTCGGTTTTTTATCGGTTACATTTCGGGGAGTGTGCGATGGAATTGCATGATTTAATTCCGCCCAGCCCGTTCCATCATCGGACAACCAGACGCACGGCAATGCGTCATCGGTACATGGTGGACATCCCACCCATACGCACAAAACGTTTTGGGGACACTTTTATTATGCGTAAGCTAAGGAGTGGTATTCCCTGCCGGAGTCTGTGTTTCCCAATAGCTACAATCTAGGGATTTTTAAGTCAAGAGTGAATGGGTTTTTACTAGGCAAGCGTGCATCACCGTCGACCACATCATCGCTTTCCATCAGGTGAGATAGTGGTCAAGCGCGAGCCTAATGATAATAAAAAAAAAAGTTTTGGAATGGCGACCGTGAACCGGAAGACAATACGCTGGAGGGCCTCCTACTCGGTGGACCGATGACCTGAATAAGGTTACGGGAAGGCGCTGGATGCGAGACGCACGGGATCGGTCAATGTGGCGACGTCTGGGTGAGGCCTATGTCCAGTGGACGTCTTTTGGCTGAAATGATGATGATGATGACATAGGAAGATAGTTTTCTGATTAGTCTGGTTAATATACTAAATGAAAATCCTATAGATTTGGTATATAATGATGTACTTGCCTAAACATACCTAACGTTATTAGAGCATGTTAAGTATCGTGAGATTTTTTATTTTTCTCTAAATACTTTTACTATTTTACAAATTGGCGCCTTTTAAAACACCCACGAGAAAACTAGTAAAAACTACTGGTTCTAGGTACTTATTTTTCTTTCTAATTTACTTATTTGTCTTAAAGGTCAAACTTTAAGACAACTTTAATCATTTCTGCAGGTCTAATAAAAACTCCAGCTATCGTAACATGAAGAGTTATTTTCTGCCCACGACTTCGGCTGGGTTGACTCAGAATCAAGATAAAAAGTATTCTACGTATTCATCCTGGTTATAAAGTATCTATGTAGTAAATTTTATCAAAATCCATTTAGCTGTTTTTGCGTGATTGAGAAATAAATTTTCACATTTATATTAGCTTTTTCACACAGGTAATGCCATTCGCACATGTGAAAAATGTGTTTCACTTCTCATGCTCTGAAATTGCTTATTTGTGCAGGATATAGGCTGCACAAAATCGATTTTTGTGCACAAGTGCATTAACGTATCTACTTATAAATGTATCTATATTAAGGCAAAGAAAATGAGCCATACAGCCAAACACAATAAAAAGTTCACAGATAGAATTTGTTATTTTATAATATTTACTTTAATTTATTTGCATTTTATGTGTTTTTGAAGACATAAAAGATATTAAAATTAAAATACGCTATGTTATTTAATTAATTTAAAATATATATATATATTACAAAATTAATTTGATAGTAGGCTGTATAGGTCTGCAGCCCAAGCCTAATATCAATGTCGTAGGATTAAAAGAAAAGCGGCGGGAAACAGGTCTTGTTTTTTCGTGCGTTTATTAATTTCTTCAAATTTGCAAAAAATGATAAAAATGTCCAATGAAGAAGAGGATTTAGCACGCTCTCCTAATACGCTTATGGAAATTAATGCACAGAGAGTTGTGCAACAGATATTACCGCCAAAGTCTCGGGAAAAATATCTCAAAGTTTACGATAATTTCAAAGTTTACGGTACTTTGAAACCTAATTAAAGAAATGTACTGTTTTATTTCCTTGCAATCGAAATTAAAAGCAGAGTTTATAACTCGTCCACAAAACCATTTTAACCTCAACATTACTATCAGTTATTACATTACTTATATATAAAGTGGGTACAACAATGTTAGATGCCTGTACTAGGTAATCCGGTATCACAGGCGGCGGGGGCTCAAACAATGTAATTGGAAGGACAAGGAATTTTTACAATATTTTCTTAACATTAGAATAGTGACAGATATATTGATAATCTTAATTACTAAAACAGATTAAAATTAAATTCTATTAATAATAATAAACATATGATTTCTAACTTAGCTTAGCTAACGTTAAATTGATGGCATTATAATTATCCTAATCCTGGTTCTATCCATATTTCACTTCAATTAGCCGTACCGAACAAACTTCGATTAGCCGTAGAGACATGAAAAGTAAAGGCGATATATACGCCCCAATGTAACGCAGTACTGGTCGTGCGCCCGCTCGATGCCAAAATATCAAAATTGAAGCTCCTTTAGAACAGTTTTGTTTGCAAAATATTATTTGATTTACATATGCTATGTTAGGTATGAAGAAATTCCAGCCTTCAATTTTTCTGTATAAAAATATTTTTAAACATCCAAGTCGTTTTGGAGGAGTTTCCAAAAGTTGCGAAAAAATATCGTGTTGTTAATTATTTTTTTAAAGCAAAACTATTAGTTACACGAAAAAACCTTGTGTTCAAAATTATGTACATGAGTCAATAATAAATATATATTTATTTCAAACCTTTTAACCTAGCTGTTACTGAGGAGTATGCTTTAGAAAGTTACCGTTTTACGGCACTAAAGCGTATGTAGGCCCTTAAAAGACAGACAGAGTTTACAGAGTTACTTTTACATTTATAATATTAAGTATTAAAGTAAGGATAGTAGGATTAATGCCATCATGATTCTAGTCTGAAAGGGATAGTTCTAGGTCATGTAAGTTTCTCTCTCGCATTGGAACCATGATTGAATGAATACCAGCGCCTGATCGGAATATCATAGCTAGACGTAACGATGAATGGGGAGCACCTCATGCATAGAACGTTTCCCACGACGGCGACGTTGGCTGCATACAAACTATAAGCCTTTGTTCGAAGCCCTCAGGGGTAAAAAAAATCGACAAATCCTTTCTTTGTGAGCAGAGGTCCGTCTGTATCCTGAAATTCACCTTCGAAATCATGAATTATGTTCTGTGGTTGGTCTAGGGAAGAAAATAGGGTAGTTTACTGAAAATTTGTTTTTTGTCCGTCAGGTAGATTAATAAAAAATATTGTACACGTATTTTTTTCTTTTGACACGTAAACATAAAATGACGACGTCACAATCGACGACAATATAATGCGTAAAGGTTGTCTGTAAGAGATTGCCCTGTGCGATAAGACCGCCCATTGTACACTGTGCTTGAAAATGTTCGTTCTGTATGTATTTTTTAATGGTGTACAATAAAGAATATATTAAATAATGCGTTGAAATATGGTGAAACGCCACGCCACTTTATACTGCCTTAGTGATGCGATGACGTCACAAGCTCCGTGTACGGGACTCCTGAACTTTGATGAGCTTTAACCATGCATTTGGTAAAGCAAAAAATACGTGTTCAATATTATTTGATAATCTCACTGACGGACTAAATAGAATTATCATTTTACTATCAAGGAAACATCCTTATTGTTGAATGTTTCCGAAGCTTACCAAGAAAATTGCCAGGTTACATAGGGTTTTCAAATGCCATTTTCAATGTTTATGCGCTTATGAGGTTCTAAGTAATGGTGTAATCGTACGTATTACTAGTTAATTGAAAGCTTGTTTCTTTTCCTTAGTTTAACAGTAAGATAATTAATGTTGCCGGCAAGTTTGGAAACAACATCATGACTAGATTGGTCGCAAGCGCTACTGCTAAGCGAGATCCTGGGTTCGACACCAGGGTTGGGGAAAGTGTTTTTGGGATTTTATATCTGGAATTTCTCAGTAGCAGCCCGGAGCATGGATATCAGCCCGGTTGATGGTAATAACCTCCCCCTACAGATGGATCTCTACAGAAAAATACATGTTTTGATGTTCGAAATTTCTGATTTTCGGTACAGCACTTTTTAATCTCAATCTCATTTTCATAGAATGATGATGTTTGATATTTATTTGTTTCTCAGAGCTGGTGTGAACGTGAGCGAGTTGGCTGCATTGCAAGTATACTTCGGCAAATCCAATTGCAATTGCTACAAGTTGACGCTGCTAATTGATATGAACTATTTTATTGGTACGTATTGTTGAACAATATTCATAATTACGCTATGATTGTCTTTGAAACTAGGTTAATATAATTCTTAGGCCCATATTCAGCAGCATGACTCTTGCTGAACTCCAAGTTGAACTCGATAATGACAATGAGATTAGTAGATGATTCTTCAGCTTGACATATTATGTTAACTCAAGTCGACTACGTTAAAGTCAGTTTATATCAAGCTATAACTGTGTTTTCGATTTGGAGTTCAGCATGAGTCATGCTGCAGAAAACGGGTCTCAGTATCTCCTTTTTTTTCATCGTAGCTTAATTCAATGGTTTTCAAATAAGATGAATTTAACAAAAAGGGCATTACCAACGCTATCAGTCTTGAGATTCTATCTCGCATACGAGTCCCAGCATTATGCTGAGCGATTGCTGTTTTGCGAGAATATGACGTATTTTTCCATTTTTGTATTTAAGTTTTTCGTTTTGTCTTTTCGGTTTTTATGGTATGCGCCGTATCTGGCGCAAATTAAGTTTTTGTTTATTTTCTTTCATCATCCTCCTGTACTTGTCCGAGTTTATTTGGAGTCTCACACCATGTCTTTCGAAAAGCTTTAAGTACCTTAAACCGTATGGATCTCCCGCAAATAATAATCGTTTATTCAAATACTTTCTGGCATCCGATCATGCTCAGACTTTGCGTACTTATGAAAGTTCGCAAAGTACTTGTGAACAACGTGGTGAAGATCAAAAGTGTGTTGTCCAGGGTGGCGTATCTTATACTCAGAATATCCTCAAGATATTCGCTGAAGGACACGTCAACGCCCCGACCTCGGCACACTCCGACGACGAGGTTAGAGACCATTTATGAGGATATCTCTAGAGCCATGCATGGTTTCAAAACTAACTTTACCGTTGTCATGGGAGACTTCAACGCGAAACTGGGCAAACGAGACGAGGATGAGCTGCAAGTGGGGCAATTTGGAGTTGGACGTTGGAACCACCGGGGTCACCTACTGGCCAGGTTTATGGAGAAAGAGGGCCTCTATATGATGAACTCCTTCTTTAGAAAGCATGGGCACAGGAACTGGACCCGGCAGAGCCCTGATACTGCCACTAAAAACGAGATTGACATTATCATGTCAACCAAGAAGCAAATGTTCAATGATGTCTCTGTGATCAATTTGGTGAAAACCGGGAGCGATCACCGCATCGTAAGAGGCACATTGAACATTAATATCAAACTTGAAATGTTTCGACTGGAGACGGATCTCAAAGTCCTTGAAAAGTGACCTCCGCTGCTCTAATACCGAAAGTATTAAAGAAGCGAATATCTTGAGTGGAATAAGGGCTCCAAGGTCTTTGCGACCGATGATGGCAGGATCGTATCCGCCAAACCGGAGCTTCTGAGGAAGATCGAGAGTTTTTTTTTTATCTTCCATAGGCTTCCGCTTGACCACTATCTCACCTGATGGTAAGCGAAGATGTGGTCGACGGTGAAGCACGCTTGCCTAGAAAAAACCTATTCACTCTTGACTTAAAGAACCCTAGATTGTAACCCGTCGCGAATCTAGCAAATGTCCCTAGAGCTAGATTGACATGACAAGAAATGCCGGACGTCAGCTGTACGAGATTGGGATGGGTCTTAAACCACTTAAGAACAACAAGGCATTGACGGAATTACGGCCGAAATCCTGAAGACGGGTGAAAAACCAGTACTTAAGGTTCTTCAGAATTCGTTTAATTCCGTCATTCTCGAGGGGAAAACGCCACGGGCATGGTGCAGGGGTGTGATGGTACTCTTCTTCAAGAAGAGTGATAATGCGCTACTGAAGAACTATAGGCCCATCTCACTTCTTAGCCATGTCTACAAGCTGTTTCCAAGAGTCATCACGAATCGCCTCATCCGAGATAATATTTCCAGCCTCCTGGACAAGGCGGATTCCGTAAAGGCTTCAACACCGTAGACCACATACATACGCTGCGGCAGGTTATACAGACGACCGAAGACTACAACCTACCTCTCTGCTTAGCGTTTGTGGACTACAAGAAAGCCTTCGATTCGATCGAGACAGTTTTTCTGTGCCAACAAAACCCTTTAAGAGTTTTGGCGCAGATAGAAACAGCATAGCGATTACTTCCATTAAGGCAGGATGTCACTGCTACTACCCAACTTGAAATGTACCCACCAATTTATTCGTGTACGGTCACGCGTATGCTAACCTAACATAAACAAATTACGAAAGTTTGGTTTGCCGAAAACCTTCTCTCGCGCCAAAAACTTAAAGACATTACTCGTGTCTTTAGGTTTTTGGAACGTTACTTATCGCACGTTATAGTTCTGATTTGTTTTCGGGATGAGGGGCTAGACAGAAAAAAGTGTAACAATGAAAAAACACCGAAAACCGTTTTGCCGTGATTTTTGAAGCACTGCCCGATCACTTAGGAAACTTTAACAATTTACAATCGATTCAGATTACCGTAAATTTTGAGAATATGCTTAAATATGTATAATTTCAACGTATAAATACCCTTTTGTATTAATATAAATATTCAGTTTTGCGTGATAAATTGTGCGAGGCATAGCGTCCTGCATGCAGGGCAGTACAAGGTAAATTCCGCACAAAAGGAAGACGCTGAGGAGAGAGCAAGAGGTACATGAAGAAAACCGAAGAAGTACGAGCGCGCGCTGACTAGACACTTACAGTACCTGCTCTAGCAGCCGCTATGGTTTGATTACACTGAGCATCAGCTGTGTTGTTGTTATTTCGGTTTCGTCACATTTTATGAAACTAAAAGACTGTAAATTTAATTTAACGAACTCCATTACAACCGGGTGTCCATAAGACACTTCTCTCTTTTTAGGGTTCCGAAGTCAACAAGGAAACCTTATAGTTTCGCTCTGTCCGTCCGCAGCTTAGCTCAGAGACTCTAAGTATTAGAAAGCTATAATTTGGCATGGATATAAATATTAATAATTCCGACAAAGTGGTAAAATAAAATCAAGTTTTTTTTGCGGTTCCTCCTTTAGACGTAATGTGGGGATTTATTTTTTTCTCGTCTATCCCATGGTGTAGGGTATCGTTGGATAGGCCATTCAAAAATATTATGGGTTTGTTAAAACCATTTTTAGATTCAGTGATCCGTTTGCGTAAAATTAACCTTTAAATTGCAAATTTATGTTAGAGTCATATGCACTCTCTGCCACCAGAATGGTTGCTCTTGGCTATGTGAAAAAATTCACGGCAGTAGTAAATATAACAAAATTAAAAGGAAAACTATCACAGATAAGTAGGCTTGTCATGTTTACGTTTAATAGTCGACCAACTTATAAAATGTACTTGGAACAGTATAATTTTTGTACAAATGCCATTGAAAAATTACTTAAATAACGTTGTTAGCTGTGTAAAACAGAGTAAATATATGCTTATGAACCATGTAAAATTATACAAAAATAAAATCATAACATCCTTAACGATTTCTAAATTAATAAAATTTAAGCTCGAATAACACACATTTTAGACGTTGTAAGCTGCTGAAATCGTTGTTACAACAAAAAAAGCCTCTTAGTCCGCATTATTATGCAACTACGGAACCCCCTTTTACTGCTCGTGGCCCGACACGCACTTAGCTGATTTGTTTTATATATTATTATTTAGAACCACTTCTTACCACGCTTTTTTTCCTCTTAGGTTTTCAAATAACAATTATTAACACACGACGTCTTATATTTTATTTGAACCTGCTTTTTGTAGTTCGTAACTTTCTATGTTGGGGATTTTATAGAATTCGGAAAAAGTAGTTGACATTCTCGCAGCGTTAACAAAAGCAATCAAATAAGTAGGTCCACACCAACTCACAGAATACAAAAACGAGGGATCGCCATTAATTTTTTTAATTTTTTTTCTATGTGAAATTCTGAATTGTGTTGAAAAACAATGGACGAAAAATATAAAAATATAGTGCAGTATTTTTTGTGTTTTGTTTGAATCAGTATTTATGCCCTAGCAAAATTCTTACCAATTTTAAGATAAAAAAAATCCAATGCCGAAAACGATGTTTTTACTATGAATATAGTAAATTCACAAAAAAGTCGTTTTAAAAAATATGATATTCACACGTACACATTTTTGGTCAGCTGATAACAAAAAAATATGTAAAATCCATTTTTTTTGAGAATTGACTTGAACTTGATTGGATTGACTTGTAGAAAGTTGCTCATTACATACAGGGGCAGAAGCAGCTTTTAAAATATGATCACACCTTTCTGTTACACTCTGTATTGTTTTATTATAACCCGATTAACGGTTGTTAAAACAATGTTCAGTTTATAAAAACTCTAATTTATTATGTTAATCACCCTTGACGAATATTATTCAAAATATCTTCAAAGTATGTGTCTTAATTAATAATTAACATCAATCATAATTTATATAATAATCTAATTTAGGTTTATCCTTCAAAACTTTAGACGCAATCCTTCATTATGAACTGTTTACGAAACCCCCGATACATAAGGAAGTCACTAATCTTCAAAGAAAATTCGCTATTTATTGCTTAATTACCACGTGTATTAAAAGCTAAAAGCCAAATGTTTAAAATATCCTAATTTCAACGACAGTCATAATTTGATCAGCTTTTCGTATAGGAGGCGACAAATTACAGTCCGCCAAATTTGTTTAGCAAAATGTCATTTTGTTTTTTTTTGTTTTGGAACGGTTTTTTAGCTAAAAAAAAACTAACAAGGAAAGGGTTTATAATTCTTTCGTTTTTGTAAATGGAATTATTTTTGGCCTGTTTTTCTTATAATTTACAATATTTCCAGAGATAACCCAAGCTCGAAGCAACATTTTTTTCGCTGTTATATACGAGTATATAGCCTTATGCTAATAGCGACGGCGCGACTGTCGAAACAATACACAGTCAAACCATTACTACGTTTTTGTGAGGCTTAGTTTATAAGTATCTTACAATTATGTGAATATTAACAAATAATTAAAAAAAAAACAAAATTAAAAGTGAATTTCAGCAAATGCCCATGTTGCCAGCTTATTGTGTGCGTCGATATGATTCAAAAACAATAGGTACCAGCCTACCTACTAAACCTATTCCATACGACAAATGGTAAATTAGGCCAGTCATTTAAAACATTGTAGGTCGCAAAAAATTGTACTGTACCTACAGAATTTTTGGGATGTTGTAGGGATAGATAGACCAATAGTATAAAACTAAGAATTGCAATTTGAAAGAAAGAAAGAAACGAGCTTTATTTGCGGCAGGGTTGACGCACAACATTAAAAAAAGCCATCAATATCCCTGCTATAGACTGCTTGCTGTCATTAGCATGAATAATGAGACGCGATTCGCCTTTGTTACCGCGCAGAACAGAGCCACAGCGCTGGTTTTCAGCGATAGCGGATGCCGACTGGATGCAACCATAGCTTGGTAGGTTCAATTGATCTCGAAATACAGCACTTCAAAACATAGACCATTTTTTTCAAAAGTCGTGATCCCAGTACAGTCAGCTAACTTTTAGTTGACATAATACTATGTTAGTTCCTGAGTTAATAGATAGACAGTGTTCGTAGTCGCAGCGGAAAAATGTCGAATATCTTAATTTCAGTTTAGCAGATAGTTAGTGTATGACGTCGTGTAATTGTGTATGGTAACTACAAATTTGTGTATCCAACCATTGGGGAGCTAATCAATAAAAACTGTTTCCGCTGGAACTACGTCATCCCAGCGGAACTTTTTTTTTCCTATGCACGTAGAAGAAAAAAAAACATCCAATAATTAGTTTGTAACGAGAGGTAAATGTGTATGCTTGAATGAAATTTGTGTGACATAAAACTGCGGCAATAATCAAGTTTCCGCTGCGCTGACGTTTGGCAATTTGATGAAAATCATATAAAACGGCTTAGTGCAGAGTTGATTTTTTTTACGCACGTTGCTTTGAATTTGTGTGTAATGATTGTTAACACAGAATTAGAAAAAAACATACCGTTCAGAAGATATACACGTAAAAGTAAAATAAGGTTATTAGGTCCAAGAACTTAAAATAGGAACACTAGAGCATAACTTATAACTTTTATTTGTATCTTTTAAGGGACTACAATGCCTTGCCAAGTTTCATTTATGTGGTCTTAGTAATTAATGAGCAATGGCATAATTTACTACGGCTTGAGTACTATATTGTATGACATCCGATTGCAGGACTTTTTAATGGAAAAGCAAAATATAACTTATTCCGATGATTAGTTTATTAATGCAACTATTCACATCTAAAATTTCAGCTCAATACACTAAATAATTAAAGAGATATAATAAAAATACCAGAACAACCGCAATACATGGATAAACCGACCAAGTTTGAATGGCTACAAAAAAGCGGCCGTGCAGTATAAAGAGCTAATGTTCTAAAATTTCCAGTGTTGCACCATTATTGGACTGGTACAGCTGTGCACACAAGTTTTTAACAATTAACTAATACTAGTATACTATTTTTTAATAATTTTGGAGTGCACTTGTCATTACTTCATATTGACGATTCACTGTGTTTTTTGTGTACATCTTTCGTTGGAGGTCCTGAATAAATAAATATAATAATAATTTTCGTGATAAAAATAGTAGGTCACTTGATTTTTAACCGACTTTCCAAAAAGGAGGAGGTTCTATGGTTGGCAGTATATGTATGTACTGATTTCTCAGTCAATTGTGGACCGATTTTGAACATAATTTTTGTTTGAAAGAGTAGGTTCCTGAATTGGTCCCATTTAAATTTGGTGAAGATCTGATATAGAACTTCGGAGATATATAACAGAACACTTAAATAAACAACAGCACATCGCTCGGGATTGCTGCAATTGCATTGCATGGCACACTCTCATTTCGGGTTTTTCATCGTCATTTATTCGGTTAATCTATTCCGGCATAACTTTGGGCATTGTGTTTACCTTACTATAGAACTTGCTCATTAAATTATTTACCATCAAAATACAATTGGCTTCCAAATAAAAACAGTACAAAGTGAAAAATAACTTCAATTTCGGAAGTCGGTGTCAAAAAACGAAGAAACAAAACAGAAACACCGACTGCCGAAATTAAAGTAATTTTTCACTTTTTAGTGTTTTTATTAGTAAGTCGGTTGTATTTTTATGTAACAAAGTTTTTTTTCTTAGACTTTCAAAATTATTTGCATCTGTAACAAATGCATTTATTTACCAGTACTTATATTACAAAAAGTTGTTACTGTAGGTAATTATTATGTCCTTAATATTAAGCTAGTAATAATTAAAAAAAAATACTTACACCAGTAGTCATTTCAAATGTCGAATTTAAAAAGTTAACAGTATACTATGGAATAATTTAAAGTAGGTAGGTATTTTCTTAGCACGCGCTTCCTCTTCTTTTTTGTTTATCAGTCACAACCAACTCCCTAAAATGTACATAGTAGAACTTAAGATTTACAATCTATATGGGCTTCAGTAGGTAATATATTTTTTATTTATATATAATAAAAAAAAACTGATTCATTATATCAATGTTTTTAACAATCTCGGGACACTGGGGTCCCGAACCTTTGAAAGGCGTGCTAGGGGCCGAAGCTAACTCGCAGAGGCCCTGTTAACTATGTATCATGATATGTGACACCAAACGATGATTATTCGTAGATGCACTACGTAAGAGCACCCAAGGACAATCCCCGGTTGGTGCAGGACTATTGTTAATATGGAGACAAAGATATTGGGCTATGGGTTTGGCAGGTTTAGTGGATCGATTGCCTAAAACTATAGAATGACTATTAGCCCCTGACTGACCACTGTTGAATTACACGGCTATAAAATGGCAGGGGGTGACTTGCACACTCAATTACGGTGCTTGGGGAGTGGAGAGGTATACCACGGCTATCAGTCCAATCCCGAAAATACGGTAAAGATCCCTACCAGCATCATCCAGTAAGATTATACTTCTTCCCACCGAGCACTTTTGCTCTTGTGAATCTTCATTCAAGCCAACCAATTAAGGCAAACGAGAGATGGGAGCTCTGTTCCCCATCAGTGTTCTTTCCGGCCGGCCAATAAAGGCAAGCGGAAGATGAGGGTCAACTGACAAGACTTCTCCCAGGAGATCTGGTCCGTGGGACCGCCACTGCCCAGCAGCTCACCACAAAGCTGCCCTGCGGACCTATCTCTGTTATTATTACTTTGTTAATAATATTGTTTTTTTTTTAAGTATTATATTAACATTAACTAATAAATACTTTTAAGAATACAAAGTTAATGCAGTTGTTTTATTTTCTGCAAACTATTGTGTACGAACCTGTACGAAACTATTAAACACAATAACGAGCTATACTGGAAATTTTAGAACGTTAGCTCTTTATACTGCACGGCCGCTTTTTTGTAGCCATTCAAACTTGGTCGGTTTATCCATGTATTGCGGTTGTTCTGGTATTTTTATTATATCTCTTTAATTATTTAGTGTATTGAGCTGAAATTTTAGATGTGAATAGTTGCATTAATAAACTAATCATCGGAATAAGTTATATTTTGCTTTTCCATTAAAAAGTCCTGCAATCGGATGTCATACAATATAGTACTCAAGCCGTAGTAAATTATGCCATTACTCATTAAATAACAAAGATCACATAAATGAAACTTGGCAAGGCATTGTAGTCCCTTAAAAGATACAAATAAAAGTTATAAGTTATGCTCTAGTGTTCCTATTTTAAGTTCTTGGACCTAATAACCTTATTTTACTTTTACGTGTATATCTTCTGAACGGTATGTTTTTTTTCTAATTCTGTGTTAACAATCATTACACACAAATTCAAAGCAATGTGCGTAAAAAAATTCAACTCTGCACTAAGCCGTTTTATATGATTTTCATCAAATTGCCAAACGTCAGCGCAGCGGAAACTTGATTATTGCCGCAGTTTTATGTCACACAAATTTCATTCAAGCATAAACATTTACCTCTCGTTACAAACTAATTATTGAATGTTTTTTTTTCTTCTACGTGCATAGGAAAAAAAAAGTTCCGCTGGGATGACGTAGTTCCAGCGGAAACAGTTTTTATTGATTAGCTCTCCAATGGTTGGATACACAAATTTGTAGTTACCATACACAATTACACGACGTCATACAGTAACTATCTGCTAAACTGAAATTAAGATATTTGACATTTTTCCGCTGCGACTACGAACACGATAGACAACCATACCTTAGTTAAACTGAAAGTATCCAATTTATTCTATCGCATTTACGAAGATCTTCCTACAAGCCGAGTATCTAACGAAGATCAGTTTGTCCCAATAAAACGGTTTCTGTTAAGCTTGTCTTCCTCTAACATGTTTTCAGGTAGGTGACTGATTCAGGTGTCCACGTGATTTCATAATTTGAGTGAGTTGGCAGCCTCCAATATTATATGACCCAAATAAGATCGCACCTATAAATTAGATAACGAGTACCAATAGTTTTAACCGACTGCGAATCTAATGAGAGGTAACGTTTTAAAGTTACAGAAACTGCACAATTTTTTTTATTTCTGAGAGTTAAATTGTCCACCATCTGTCTTGCCTGTTCCAAGTATAAACTTTGGGATCGGCAGACCAATCAGATGCTTTGGAATAGCAGATTTATGTATCGTGCAACTGGTTCCCACGAACTGGGTAACGCGATACTCCGTAGATTGGTTGTCAGGCTATCGTGCACTTTCAGGCTTCTGATTAGCCTAAATGACTCATATCTAGAAAGACGTAACAATATAAGCTATCGTAAACAATGCATAGAAATAAAATAAAGAGAATCAATATTTAAAGTAAATAGTTGTGGTAGGGTCAGTTAAATAAATGTGTTTCCATCAAACCTCACTCCTCCTCCTTCTTGGTCCATTTTTTTTCCAATGTTGGGAGTCGTGACTACATTATGGTTTTACTAGCTTCTGCCAGCAACGTCGCACGCGTAAATGTCGAAAATTATCCCAAGGGAACATATTCCCGGGATAAAAAGTATCCTATGTGCTATTCCAGATTATAATCTATCGCTATGCCGAATTTCATCCAGATCCGTTTTGTAGTTTTCGCGTGAAAGTGTAACAAACATACACACACACAAACAATATTATATATATATTTATAATATTAGTGTGATAAGTGATTTTTTTTTTAATATTTTTGCTGCGATTTCTACTAAAATACCGACAAAGTGCGAGTCGGACTCCCGCACGAAGGGCAAAAAACGGCAAACAAATCACGTTTGTTGTATGGGAGCCCCACTTAAATATTTATTTTATCTGTTTTTAGTATTTGTTGAGTTATAGCGGTAACAGAAATACATCATCTGTGAAAATTTCAACTGCCTAGCTATCACGGTTCATGAGATACACAGACAGACAGACAGACGGACCGCGGAGTGTTAGTAATAGGGTCCCGTTTTTACCCTTTGGGAACGGAACCCTAAAAACGATGGCGTACTAGAAGAAAGATATGGCGGGATGGGCTGGACTCCTTTTTAAAAGACTGGCCCGCGATCGCAATAGACCGGGCGAAGTGGAAAGAGGGAAGGGATGCCTTAGCCCTGCAGTAATGAACAAATGAAATAATAATCAAATCAAATCATTTATTGGTATGCAAACATGGGTATTTAGTACATAGATGTTTTATTATATAGTATAGTCCTCCATGCTCTACCGTTACATGGGCATGCAAAACATATTATTTAATTTATACAAATTAAAATATTGAATTATCATTTTAAATATCAATGAGAATCAACTTATACAGATTAATGTCAGTCGTTTGAATTGCAGTAAAATATCACTCTATTACATTAATGTCATCAAGGTTACAATAAAAATAATATAAAAATGTCATATGGTATAAATAACAATCAATGATGTCAATCAATCAGTGATTCATCAATAAGGAAGCCGTCAATTGTGTAATAACTTTTTTAAATTAATATTTACATTCGTGCCCTTTTAAATTTCACTACTCTCATCGTTTTAATAGTATTAGGTACTTTGTTATAAATTCGTGGGGCATTGCCAATAATACTTTTCTTTTATTAAATTATTATTATGTAGCCAATTTATAATGTCACTTAAACAAGTATTAATGTCATTCCCATAGTTATTTCTATTTGTACACTTTACAATAATAACAGGTACTAAATGTAATATTACTTATCAATACACATCCAACGAGTCCAAACACAATGGTGCTATCATATCCGGATAAGGAGTTACTATGGTCACCTTTCGGCTCCATCATGAGAGCAGCTCCATAGTACCATACTTATTATTTCCATATTTCGAAAGATACATAAGCACGCCGATTTTCAGTTTAATCGGACGTCAGGAAATGCTTGAAAACTGAATTACTAGTTGACGGACAAACATACGAAATCAAGGTAATATAAAGTTAATAAAAAAATAAAATAACTAAGAAAACCACAAATAACAAAAGAAAAGGAAGAACCCCAGAACACGTAGGCGTAGAGACTCGTGCACATTGCTGCCATCCGGAAAATATTTCCATCAATAGATCTACAGAGAATTGAAGAGCACATTGCTCAGAAATGATATATTGTTGCCTTTAAGGAACACGTGGAACTCTGAATGTAATGAATAAAAAATAAATAAAATAAAAATAGCTTTATTCATTCCATACATGCATTTCATTTCCTTAAAGTAATCACTTGTTGGATTGGTAAAAATAAATAGTAATAATAAAATCAGTCTTTCATGTGCCCTGATTACAATCAATTAGCCAATAAAAATAATTCAAACGTTGCTATGATGTCAAGAGATATGAATCAAATATAAAAGTTAAATCTGGAAGTATCAAATCAAATTAAATACTAAATCTTAAATCATAGGATTAAATTAATTTTTGATTTATAAATTAGATATCTATTGTACATTGGTTATTAAATTGGATATTAGAATTGATTGTTAAATTAAATAAATATAAGTTTAATCAAATTAGATATTAGAAATTGATTATCAAATTACATATTAGATTAGATTTTGAAGTTGATTATTAAATTAGATATTATGATTGGATATAAATTAGTTATTAAAGATTATTGAATTAAAATATTGAATTAAAATACACATTCAAGTCACATGCATGGACCCCTCTCGGGTAAAAGCCTCCTCCAAAGAGTGCCAAATGTCCCTGTCTTTTGCTTTCTCAAGCCAGTTTCTGCCCGCAATTGCCTTTATCTCATCTTGCCACCTGGAGCATGGTCTACCTCTGCTTCTGGTTCCCTGTGGTCCATTCCATGTTATTATCCTTATTGTCCATCTATCGTCAGTGTACCTAGCTACATGGCCAGCCCATTTCCATTTTTGTCTCAGGGCAAAGATTAAAGCGTCAGTTATCTTAGTCCTGCTACGTATATCACTAGCTTTGACTCTGTCTCTCAAGGTGATTCCTAGACAACTTCTCTCCATTGCTCTCTGTGTGGTTTGAATTTTAAACTTTGCTTTTATTGCAAATGTCCATGTTTGGCAGCCATAGGTTAGACATGGTAGTATAGCTAAGTCCATATCAAGCTTCTTCAGTTTAATTGGGAGCTGAGATTTCAATATCTCTTTGTGGGCCCAAAACTTCTTCTACGTTGAGGCTATTCGTCTGTCTATTTCTTCTAAATTTCTTTTCGCTTTGAAAGACAGTTGTTTTCCAAGGTAGACATATTCCTGAACATATTCCAGTGGCTCATTGTTTACCAAGATGGGTACCAGTTTATCATTAGTCATAATTTTTGTTTTAGTTAGGTTCATCTCTAGTCCCACCCGGTTGCTTGCAGCCTCTAGATCGTTTATCATAACGTTTAGTTTTTCTGGATTATCTGAAAACAGGACTATATCATCTGCAAACCTTAGGTGGCTCATGAACCTTTCATCCATCCTGATTCCCTGCATTGACCAAGGCAGATCCTTCATAATATTCTGCAGTACCGCTATAAATAGTTTAGGTGATATAGGGTCGCCCTGTCTCACCCCTCTATTGTTTTCTATGCATTCGCCTGTCTTCTCTAACCTGACTCTGCTTGTGCTTTTGTTGTAGATATTTTTCAGGATGTTTATATATTGGGTATCTATATTTTGACAAGTTAGAGCCTCCCAGATGCTGTGGTGAGAAATGGAATCAAAAGCTTTTTTGTAATCTATGAATGCTAAATACAGCGGTCTGCGGAACTCCATGTACATTTCTATTGCCTGTTCCACCACATGGATGTGATCAATTGTACTGAAGCCTGATCTGAAACCTGCTTGCTCGCATGGTTGGTGTTCATCTATTTCAAGGGATATCGTACTCAGTAGACATAATGCGAACAACTTGTAGAGACAAGACATAAGGCTTATTGGGCGATAGTTTGCTATGTCTGCCGGGTCACCTTTTTTGTAGAGTAAGACAATTTCTGACTCAGTCCAGCCCTCTGGCACTTGTTCTTCCGTAAGGATCTTATTAAATAGATATATCAGTGGGGCAAGCAATAATCCCTTTGCATGTTTAATATGCTCGTTTCTGATGCCATCTGGTCCTGGGCATTTTTCCAACTTTAGTTTTAATGTGTTTTTCAAGACCTCATACTCTTCAAACATTTCTACATTGGATTGTGTATTTCTTACTTCTTTGTGTGTCTGTATTGAATTTGGTTGACCATATAGCTTAGCATAGAAATCAGTTGCTATGTTGATAACTTCCTTGCGGGACTTGCTCTTGTTAGGACCAGAATTTAAGAATGGAATCCAAGTTTTTGAGTTGTCTAGCTCTTTAAATGCTTTCTTGGCACTTCTTGAAGTTTCCAGGTGTCTGAATATTATACTTGATCGGTAAGTTTCATAGCATTTTTTTATTGCTTTATTTGTTTTGTTGTATAGTTCTTTCAACTCCTCTTTGTCTTCTTTGCATAATTTAGTTTTATTTTGCAGTTTACTTCTTTTTTTAATAAGTTCCTTAGCCTCTTCACTCAAAATATTTTTTCTTTGTTTTCCTTTTATGTTTTTTAAACTGTCTTTTATAGAGATCTCAATCTTTTGGCAATATTGGTTGATTGTGAACTCTTCTTGAATTGTTTGTAGTTTTTGTATATGGTCATTTAGATGCGTGATGTAGGCTTTTTGTTCTTCTATTGTTTTCAAAGAGGCTTGTTGCGTACCAAAGTGTCGTCGGCTTCTATTTGTTGCTAGGTTTAGAGTTGCTCTGATTGGCCTGTGGTCTGATCCAAAGTTAAAGTTGGTTAACACTTCGTATTTGGAAAACAAGTATGGTGTTGTTGTCATCATATAGTCTATTTCATTTCTCGTGTTTTTATCTGGAGAGATCCAGGTCCATCTGTTTTTCTTTTTTAATTGAAATTTGGTATTTAATATTTTCAGGTTATGTTCATGTGCATATTGGATCAAATTCCCACCTCTTTTGCTTCTTTTTCCACATCCGAATCTTCCAGCGACCTTGTTTTCATAGGGCTTTGCTAATCCAATCTGAGCATTGAAGTCGCCCATTGAAATTGTGTATTTGGCGGAAGTCATTTGGTGGGCTATCATTAGGTCTTTGTAGAAGTTGTCCAGTTCTTCCTGCGTAGAGCTCTCTGTTGGAGAATAGGCCTGTATAATTGCAAAAGGTTTCTTTTCAAATTCAATTTCCAATAAGCAAACTCTTTCTGATATACCTGTGAAGTTTATTATATTTTCTTTGTGTTCTTTTTTGACTAGAAATCCCACACCATAAAGGCCCTTTGTTTGGCCTATATAATACATGATGTATTCTTCATCTTCTATTATTTTTTCAACAAAACGGCGCACTTCGCATAGTCCGAGTACATCACACTTAATTTGTTGTAGAGCTGTTTTCAATTCAAGAAGTTTTTCTGCTGAGGATAAGGTTCTAACATTATAAGAGCAGATATGTATTGCTTTATTCTTTTGTTTGTTTTTCTTTGGAGGGTTATGGTCGAACTCTCCCTCGGTGACCGGCCGTACTGGGAGATAGAGATGAGGAGGGTCCTTTTTCGTTTGCTATGCTGTATCTTGCTGTGAAGCTGTTGGTTGTTGATGGTTACTGCCTGTGTGCTTGAAGGTTAATTTTGGTTTTTGTAAGATATAATCTTTCATGTTGGCAGATTTGTTTTTCTTTGGAACTGGCTTTGTTGTCTGTTTGTCTTGTTGGTTGTTGGGATTATTTGTTTTTGGAGATTCTGAAAAAAAATCTTTTATTTGTGTAGTTGCGAGAAGTGTTCTTACTGCTGTCCAGTACAATCAGTTTGTCATATTTTATGAAGGCTATTTTGCCTAGTTCTTTTTCCATTTTCAATGCGGTTTGTAGCTGTTTGCGCTTGTTTAAAACTTCCAATGGAAAGTCTTCTTTTATGTAATATTGCGTGTTTCGCAGAAGTTTACCATTTTTCTGGATTTTTAGTTTCAAACCGATTGTAGTAAACGATATTATGACTGGTCTTACCTTCTCGCCTTTCTTTCCTATTCTTCTGACTCCTTGGTTATGAAGTTGAAATATGTATTAATAATTTTTATTATTTTTTCCTCTAATTCATGGTAGGATTTTTCATCTTCCTCCACTCCGAACATAACCAAATTCTTACGTCTTATATGTCTCTCCAAGTTACTAATTGTGTTGCCATGTTCTTGAATTTTTTTCTCAAGACCTTCATTTTTCATTTCCAAGTTTTTAAATTTCTCACTAAAGCTGTTATTAATTGTCTGTTTTATGTCTTCTTTAATCTCTAACATTTCGATTATTTGCTGTCTTATTTCTTGTTGCATGTTTAATAGTAACTCTTTTATTTCCTCCATCGCTAGTGTAAGTCAGGACAGCGCCCTCTTTTGGAATTAGCAAGTATCAGTTCCTAACTCAATTCAAACTTGAAGGATCGTATAATTTCAATCAATATTTAGTTGGAAGTTCTCAGAAGTCTAGCTAGGTGGCGGCAGTAGTAGCAATGTTGTTGAGCGTTCTACCGTAAGTCGCTAGGTGGCGTTACCATTATAACACGGGTGAGTTGTAAGTTTAATATGAGCCAATTTTGGAGGTTACAACGAAAATAAAGTTAGTTTTTCGGTACTTTACACGGCTTTTTTCAGGTTTATCGCTCTACTACACTCACAACAATGGTGTTCAGCACTGTTAGATCACTTGCTTGGTGTTTTTACGCGCAACAGTTTGCGGAACGTTTTTGCACTTTTTCACAATATTCACTGCTTAAAAACTGTATTCTTTATATAATCCATGTAAGATTAAACAATGTTTATATAGTTTAACACTTATTATGTCCGATTAGTCACTTGGAAGATTTTAAAACTGATTTTATTACGAGCACGATGTTTACCGTGGCACAGTGGCGCCGTCCTCCGCCACCGCTTACTCAAGTAAAAAAAAAAAAAAAATGAATAAGTTAACGTTTATTCAGATGAACCAGTTATGCTTTATATGAGGCAATGGAAAAGTTCCTAATTGGTAACACTGAAAGTTAGATGAACTAGTTTGATATTTTTGAAAAGGGTTGTTTTCAAAATAATTTGAGAATAACGTCAAAATTATCAAAACTTATTAATTAGAAACAGGTAAAATAATTTGTTTGATAGTATGTAAAAGTAAATCTCTGAGAGAATTGGTCTGATTTTAATTTTTGTTATTTACGTAATCACTGTATGTCATATATGCTAATTTATACCTCGAATAAAAAGGACGGTTCCTGGAGGATAGACCACGGAAGAAAGCCTATGTAAAAACTTTTTAACAAAAAATTAAACCGACTAAAGCAAAACAGTCGGTGTCTTTGTTACCTATTGTTTTTAATTTTTCGACACCGACTTCGGAAGCGAAAGTTCTTTCGTTAAAAAGTTTTTGTTAAAATGTTCTTTTATTTTTCTCTTTTTAGTTTTGGTAGGTGCCTCAAATTACCATGAAAATTATTTATTGACAAAGTACATCTCACGAAGACTCCAATAAGCCCAAACACGATAAGGATACATTGTTTTATTTTTGAGTTCCAGTGCCTACCTTCGGGCTTCATCATAAGATCAGTTCGATGGTACCATTTTCGTAAATAGGTAGGTTTATAAGTATTTGCTTCATCACAGTCGGTTAACTATTCTTGATATCTTATACCCATGATATACTTATCACTAAGGAGTTCCAGTGACACTCTGTGGTCTTCTTCATCAGTTCTACTTTACTAAATGATATTTTCTGAGTGCAAATGCTTACATTGTTGATGAAAATATCAAAATCGCTATACGTATGTATATAATATTTGAGGAGTTCCCTCGATTTTGCCGGGATCCCATGATCAGATTCTTTCCTGATGACCATGGGACCACCTGGGAAGTATGCCTTTTCAAACAAGAATTTTCCAAATAAAAAAAGATTCCGACGAATTGAGAACCTCCTCCGTTTTTTGAATTCTGTTAAAAAGTCGGTTCTACACTATAATAATATTAAAAAGAGGAAAGATTTGATTGTTTATAAGTTTGTTTATAATGGATAAACCAAAAACCACATAACGAATTTTAAAAATTCTATCACTTTAACATTATGCTGAATTAACATAAGCAATTTTTGTGTCGAAGTAATAATGGGTGCTGCGGGGTGGGCCACGGGAGCGAAGCCGCGGGCAAAAAGCTAGTACCTATTATTCCAATAATCTCAAACTTAATTGATGTAAGTACTAAAATTAGTTAGAACTGTCTAATGGCGTGTTAGGTTAATAATCTGTTTCTCTTGGGTGACCAAAATAATAATAAATAACATCACGCCTGTACTACTACTGCGGGTAAGGCAAAGTTGCGCCAAAAGTAGGTACACCCATAAGATGACCAAAATTAACCTCAAAAACAATAAAATACACATGATAACTATAAGGAGACGGGCAACTTAATTACATTACATCCTACTAGCTTGCCTCATATAACTAACCTCATATAATTAAAACATCTGTGCACCATAAAACGTGTGTAGTTTTTGTCTCACTAATTATTACTTTTGTATCTAGAACATAAAAACATTGTCAACCTTGTCAAAATGAAACAGGAGTATAAATTTATTTAATATTGAGTAAAATCTGTCCCAGTAAAAATTAAATTTCGCAGTGACGTTGTTGGAACTTCAACCAAATAACAACATACGAACAAAATGTTTTATTAATTTTAATTATGTTTTTTTTTTGTGTTTTTTTAATCTAACCTTTGATGATAAAATATTTATTAATTGTATATGCCTTTATGCCTCTTTTACATCCTGACTTGCATTTAAATATACCTACGGAAATTTGTATATGCATTTAAATTTTAGAGGAAATGACGCAGAATGTTTTTGACCGACTGCCCAAAATGGAGAAGGTTCTCAATGCGGATGTTTATATATTTTTTTATTTAAAAATGTTTTTTTATATATTCTTTAAACTGTTACCTTCTGAAAAGCATATTATCCTTTTAGCTAATATGCTTTTCAGAAGGTAAGTATGAGATTGAAGGCCGACCCGTAGGCGAGGACTTAACTGATACGAGACAGGCAATTGTCATTTCCACCGAGGCATATATAGTACATTACTGCAGCGGCCAGCAAAAGAGGCATTGACGAACGAACGTGTAAATGTGGGCCGAGGCGAAGCCGAGGCACACTTACGTAAGTCCATCAATGCCTAGTTGTGGGCAAGGCTTGTATAGTACTTTTCTCAAATAATGCGCGGAAATTAAAACTAATTAGTACCTACCTAGAACTTATTTAGTCGAACACAATTACTTTTCAAAATAAATGACGAACAACAATAAATTTACCACGTTAAAGTGTTTTTTTTTTAAATAAATAACTTTCTATTAGCAAGCCAGTTCGAACATTAAATAAAACCTTTGATAAGTCACCTCCTTGGTTGCCATGTTTCAGAGTAAAAGATCGTTCTATTTTTAAATTACACGACAGTTATGAGTTTTACATGTAATTTATTTGGCCGCTAAACACGACAGATATGAATTTTAATACAACTTTTGCCGGCCGCTGCTCGCATGTATTTGGCCAGTACAGCAATTTCGATTGGTCTCGAAGAAGGTTGTCAAAATAATGCTCAAATTTCCAAGCATGTTTGAGAAATAATACATTACTGCAGCGGCCGGCAAAAGAGGCATTGATGGACGAACGTGTAAATGTGGGCCGAGGCGAAGCCGAGGCACACTTACGTAAGTCCATCAATGCCTTGTTGTGGCCAAGGCTTGTATAGTGCTTTTCTCAAATAATGCGCGGAAATTAAAACGTAAGTAGTACCTAGAATTCATTTTGTCAAAATCAATGACGACCAACCACGAACAACAATAATTGTTAGTGTTCTTTCGTTTTTTTTCAATAAACAGCGTTTTATTTGCATACCAGTTCGAACATTAAATAAAACCTTTGATAAGTTACTTCCTTGGTTGCCATGTTTCGGAGTAAAAGATCGTTCCATTTTTAAATAACACGACAGATATGAGTTTACTATGTAATTTATTTGGCCGCTAGACACGACAGATATGGATTTTCATACAACTTTTGCAGGCCGCTGCTTGCATGTATTTGGCCATTACAGCAATTTCGATTTATCTCGAAGAAGGTTGTCAAAATAATGCTCAAATTTCCAAGCATGTTTGAGAAATAATGCTTATCTCAAAAGAATGCAGGGAATTTTTTTTTTTTTTTTTTTTTTTCTTTAAAGCGTTGTAATGTTCCAAATTCAAAAAACGCTACTGCAATGGATTTGATTTTCGTATCCGTAAATTCGAATCTTCGCTTGTTCTGTTTTCAAAAATAATGACAATATTTCCATGCATGTTTGAGAAAACTTATTTTATAAAGCATAAATAGCGCAAACTTATTTAAAAATAAATTGAAGACATATTTATTGAGGAAGGGCTATTACAGTGTCGATGAGTACCTAGATGATAAACAACAACCGTAATAATTATTATTGTACTAGATTGGAGTTGATTTTAAATATGTTGATTATTATTATTTTGATTTTTTATACATTCATATTGATATTTTTGTGACATTCTACTTTTATTTTATTATTGTATTACTCATAGATGACAAAAACTCTATGCTCTTAAATGTCATATTGCTGATTTCTAGTAATAATTATAATTTTTATCTTTGACATTCTACTTTTGTATTACACTATTAGATGTGATATTACTGCCTTTTTTATAACAATTTTGTTTACTTTTTATTTATTTGACATTCTATTTTTGTTATTGATTATTTACAGGAAATTAGATGAAATAATATTATTGATCCTTTTATCTCATTTTTTTTTTAATACTCTGAAATTTTATTTTATTATTGTATTCATATTTTATTATTGAAAATAAGATGTTGCAATTGATCTTTTTATAATAATTTTATTATTATAATTTGTTTTTGCTTTTGTTTTATTAGTGTATTAATAATTATTTTAAATTGATGTAGATTAATATTATTTTGAATTTGCAATTTTATATGTGACTTATTATTTGTTTATTTCTTTTTCATTATCTTGACATGTTTTTTTTTTAATTTTATATCTTTTTAACAATTCTAATTTTTAATGGTACCTACTTAATGTTATTTTTTACAAAATCTACACAATTTATGTTATTCTGAAATAAATTACTTATGACTTATGACGTATGACTTATTTTATACTACTTATTTTCCCTCCTTGCAAAAAATCGTAGAATATTTTATATTCTGATATTTTCATCATGGTCTGACATCTGTTCAATTTATTTTTCTAAACCATAAAAATAACGCGCCATGGACCAGTACACTTTATCTTCATCTAGATCTTTTATAAAGCTGGTGTATACACTGTAACCTTCGCAATAAAGACTCCTGTAGGCTTTCCCCACTGTAACCCGTTTTTATTTGTTTTGTCCTTCAAAACTTGATAAATGTTTGAAATGTTTAACCTTTGACACAGAACAAGGAAAAACGTGCTTTAAGTATTTTAGTTTGGTTTTGGTTGCAGAATTTGATTGACACGTATTTTAGCCTTGAACTAGTACTGATAAAACCGTAATGAATTCAGTTAGTGAATGAGTCTGTGAATATCTGAAGTGATACTATTTACTCTATATCTGTGAATATTCTGTTACAAGTAATTCTGAATTATATGTGATTAAATTAGTCGCCTTTTTCATACTTGGTACTGGAAAACTTTTGTTTAAACTAGATCGAGCGTTCACTGCACAGAATACTATTTACTCTAGGCAGAAAAATATCGACTTCACAGCTTTAAGGAACAGTACACTGTGATTCAGCTTGATACCTCCACGCGTCCCTGAGAAAAAGAGTCTTGACAGACAGACAGACGGACGGATTATTATAGGCATACATGTAGAAATTTTGGCATTTTCATCTGCAATGCAATCTTTTGCACCCAGAAAGTAACATTTGGTTGTGTCAACAGTGGAACTGGTAAAGAAGACCCCAGATGGCCAATGTAACTCCTTAATGCTAAGTATGTCACAGGTCTACGATATATCGAATAGTTAGACGACTATGATGAAGCAAATACTTATAAATAAATAGTACTGATGAAAATGGTACCATCGAACTGACCTGGTGCTGAAACTGGCAGGTAGGCACTGGAACGCCAAAATAAAACAATGTATCCCAGTCGTGTTTGGGCTTATTGGTATCTTCATGAGATGTACTTTGGCTATATATGGTTTTTATGGCAATTGGAGGTAGGTACCTATCAAAATGAAAAAGATCTAAATAAAAAATAAATATAAAAAAAAAACAAACCGACTTCCAAAAAAGCACTACAAAGTGAAAAATAACTTTCTTTTCCGAAGTCGGTATCGAAACACGAAAAACAATAGGTACCAAAGACCTGGAAAATGTCATTGGTAGGTAGGTACTTTTATTTATGGACATCGACTTTTTCAAATTGTATCACGTGTTTTTATTTGGAACACGGTAGTAGGATTTTTTTTGTAAAAAAGTAATTTTAATTTTCACTTTTTTGTTGTACCTACCTAATAGGCAATACCCAAGGTACCTATAATGCCAGAATAGATTACCCGAATATCATGAAACTTGAACATAACCGGTGAAATGTGGGTGTACCAAGGTGAACTGTACACATCTGCGTACACCTTTAGAGCGTACTGGCGTGAAGTTATGTTATGAAATGGTATAAACAATAAACAGACATGCAATTGCAGCAATCCCGAGAGATTTGCCGTCATTTATTGAAGAGTTCTATTGTATATCTCCGAAGTCCTACACCAAATCTTCACCAAATTAAAATGGGACGAATTTGGTAACATACCGTTTCAAAATAATTTTTTTTTTTTACCCATGTCCACAATTGACGTAGATGTCGTAGAACATAATGCACAATGCCATCTATCGAATATGGAGTTCAACAGTCCTAGTATCTGAATTGCGTATGTTGCGACGATATTTTACTTCTTGAACACTTTAAATTCATCTAACTTTTGATAGGCTGAACCGATTGCGATGAAACAAAAACTAAGTAATATTTCAAGATACGCATAATTTTATATATAAAAGTTATGTACATTGATTTTCTACATTTTACGTGATGCGTGCACAACTAAAAAAAAGACAAACAGACAAAAATTTCAAAAGTGCTGGAAATGGGTTCTGTTGGTTATCCTTTAACATCCTGGCTGTTTTTTTTTTAATATCTGCAATCAACAAAAACGACTTTTCTATAGATTTATTATATGTATTGATAAGTTTGTGCTCCATTGGTATAATTGCTTTAAGGCGTTCCGGTGCAAGGATAAAAACAAATAGCATAATTTTTTCCCTTAAATAGCTACCTATCTGTATGATTCTCACGACTGCTCTGTCAAGAGGGAAGCGTAGAAATAGACCTATATGAAACGTCTAAACTCTTCTCCGACAGTACTACCCCTGACGATGATCCTAAAGTACATAACAACACTAATATCTCACACACTATATGTAGTCCTAACGTGATTAGGGCCGCGACCCATTTGACCGACAGTTCCCGAAACTATTCCGAAAATTAAGGTCGGCAGTTTACGGTTCAGCTGCAGAAATTAGAAACGGTTATAATACTCGTAGCATATACCTACCCACTATTAACTTGAATACCATAGAGACAGTTGAATGGCGGCAGATATGCATGCCCGGGTCATCTTACAAGCACATAATGGAATCTGTGACAAAGAATATACATTTTGAACCTGATATCAATATAATCGTAACTGTATTTGTAGGTAATAGGATAAAAGTAAAAAAAAACATCACTGGAAGTGTAAAAGAGTTGTTAAAGTTAAGTTGCAATAAAATAACTTTGGGTGCCTTCCCTTGCTTGGATAAATTGTCAAACAGACAAAATAGTTACGTTCACATGCTTAATAAGGATGTGCACTTTTATGTAAGTCACTATAGTGACAATCTTTTTTTTGACATCAACATTTTGTTGATAAATTAAAGTCAACAGACGATACACTGTATCTGCCTATTAGCTCGGCTATCATCTTATACAATAAACTCCGACATAAGTAGTATGTTGAAGTATCCAACTATTATTGATGGGTACGTATAGCAATAATATCTAAAATTAAAAGAACTAACGTAAAATAACCTACGTTTGAAATCCCTAAAATCTTAATACCTAATGATTGTTTCACTTATATTCAAAATACCGAAAGCTTAAAATGTCAAATGGATATGTAACTGAAGTCCATAAAGCTAAAACTTGAAATTCCTATGTACAAAGTTCCTTACATTGGTTTACCTTACCGTTAATTGAACAAAATGAAAAATACCGATCTAAGTACCTATGTAAAGTTCAAAATCCAAATAAAACACTACTATTATTTAAAAAATTTAATCATATATGAGTACAATAATTGTAAAGAATGATACCTACTACAAAAGTAATCAAATAATTATAATTCCTATTGACTTGTCATAATCAATGTTAATCATAGTTTTCTTTACAGATTTGCTGTAATAGCTCTCAAAAGATTGAATGACTTTATAACCGAAAATTAAAATAACGTAAGTTTAATGGTTAGATAACCTACGTCCAATATATCTAATTATCTACAAAGGTGACATCGAAAGACCTAAATATCGAACGTACAGAGTATCGAATGGACCAAATATCGAACGTACAGAGTATCGAATGGACCAAATATCGAAGTACGGAGTATCGAATGTTCTAAATATAGACATATTGTAGGTATGATTCGTCATTTTGAACTGAGTGAAATAGGTTAGCTTAGGTTAGGTTAGAACTGTGACCAACCGCGCGCGCGCCGAGCAAGCAAAGCGAGCGTTGCCGCGGCAGCGGCCGGCGAGCGCTTGAAAACTTCTAATCCTTGTTCCAACATGATAATATTGGATAAACAATACGTTAAATGTTTGCAGTGTAGACGAGTGTGACAATTTAAAACCTACCTACATTTTTCAACTCATACTAAATACATAATTTTTTTGTAGATATTTTAACAATTAGGTATTTTTAACGTAAATATAATGAACTTAGGTGTATTAAATGTTGATATAATGTATAATAACCATCGAAATTTTGAATCAGTCGATATTTTAATACCTATATAGGTAATCGTAAGGTATTCAGTCTGCAATCTAGTGGGTGACTAACAACTAACAGAAAATATTTAAAAATAGACAACGATCAATTTTATCAATCTATCCTCTTTTACGCTTGCGGAATCTGATCTACTACTTCATACAAATAGCTCGCAAGTGATGCATCATTTTGGGTGTTTAGACCATTTGGTATTTCAAATGTTGGTGTATCAAACTTAGGTGGAATAACTAATGATATTTTAAACATTAGATATTTAGTCCAATCAGTATTTTAAACTTAGGTAATTCGTAGGTGTTGCTTGGGTATTTAAAAACATCAGGTAGTTAGATTTAGGGATTTTGAACGTAGGTTATAATATTTTACGTTAGTTCTTTTAAGTTTAGATATTCGAATACGTACCCATTATTGATATTAGTTTTAATACTAATTTAAAGGAAATTTACCGTGGTCATTCGCTACTTTGCAGAATGTATTGTTTTTACGGTAGGTGGCATACGACCAAAGTAAATTTACGGGAATATTTTCATGTTTAATACTTTTTAGAGCGTTATTTTTTAGTAGTCGGGTTATAAACTTTTTTATTTATCGGTTTTTGAACTTATTTTGTATTAAATCCGGAGACAGTAAAGACACACATAATTATAGACCAGTATCGGTGCTGCTGGGTTTCAGCAAGGTATTTGTAAAGATAATGCTAAATCAAATGCTCATTCATTTTAATACGAATAACATACTACATGATAAACATTATGGTTTCACCAAAGGACGTTGTACAACTGCCGTGGTTTCACCTTATTAAAACACATATTTGATGCGTGGGAAGAGGCACAAGATGCCATAGGTGTCTTCTGCAACCCGTCGAAATCGTTTGATTGCGGCGTTAATCATGAAATATTACTTTTGAAACTTAAGGCTAGTTTTTTTTTTTCTGTTACCGCGAAGCGAGCGGCGCGCTCGCGTGTACGTAAAGTCGACTAAAAAAGCCACAGTAAAGATGTGTAGAGAAGGTTTATTTTACTATTGCTTTTAAAAGTTACTAAAATACGAGAGTTACAATGCGTGGTAAATAAATAATAACTATAGTGTGTACTTTAGTTTAAAAAAAATGGCATAAATCGTATTTATTTATTCAATTATTTGACTACCTAACTATTTATGTTTTTGAAAACATAAACGGACGGACTAAAAAGAAACAAAAAGAAAAAAAATATATTAAACTGTTGTTGAATCAAAATCCAAGATGGCACCGATCGAAATTGCCAACATTTTTGTCATTGGTGTAATTTTTATGGTTTTTGGGCGCGCTGAATGCGAATTTGTGGTCAAAATAAAATTCCAAAATGATGCCGACCCTAATTTTTGAAACGTTCGTCATTGGTGTCATTTTCAGGGTTTTCGGAGTCGCTAATTGCGAATTTGTCGTCAAAATAAAATTCCAAGATGGTGCCGACCGAAAGTTTTGAAACTTTCGTCATGGGTGTCATTTTCAGGGTTTTCGGGGTCGCTAATTGCGAATTTGTGGTCTAAATAAGATTCCAAGATGGCGCCGACCGAAAGTTTTGAAACTTTCGTCATGGGTGTCATTTTCAGGGTTTTCGGGTCGCTAAATACGAATTTGTGGTCATAATAAAACTCCAAGATGGCGCCGACCGAAAGTTTTGAAACTTTCGTCATGGGTGTCATTTTCGAGGTTTTCGGAGTGACTAATTGCGAACTTGTGGTCAAAATAAAATTTCAAGATGGCGCCGACCGAAATTTCTGAAATGTTCGTCATGGGTGTCATTTTCAGGGTTTTTGGGGTCGCTAAATGCGAATTTGTGGTCAAAATAAAATTCCAAGATGGCACCAACCGAAATATTTCAAACTTTCGTCATGGGTGACATTTTCAGCGTTTTTGGGGTCGCTAAATGCGAATTTGTGGTCAAAATAAAATACCAAAATGGCGCCGACCAAAATTTTAGAGACTTTGGTCATGGGTGTCAGTTTTAAAGTCAGCTCCATCTTATATTTTAATTAGAACCATGAACATGACACTCATGACGAAAGTTTCAGAAATGTTGGTCGGCGCCATCTTGTATTTTCATTTTGACGCCATATTAGCACTAAGCGATCCCAAAAACCATGAAAATAACAACCATGACGAAAGTTTCAGAAATTTTGGTCGGCGCCATCTTGTATTTTCATTTTGTCCCCATTTTAGCATTTATCGACCCCAAAAACCATGAAAATGACACCCATGACAATCATATCAAAAATTTCGGTTGGCGCCATTTTGAATTTTTATTGACCAATAATCGCAATTTTTTTTTTGCCTAATAACCCAAAAAAAGCAAAATAAAATACACCCATGACGTATATTTCGGTCTTCTTTGAAGTCTGTTAAAAACTTACCTAACCTACTGATTCTGTTACACTGTGGTCTCATAATAAATCGGTCGATTGATTAGCGAGAAGTCCAGCACGAATAAAACTGGCATTGGTCCTGCCTCTTCAAGGCCTCGCGGGCGACTGAAGAGCCGTACGGCGGGTGCTGTGTTATATATAAATTTATTATTAAAACAATTAAACTATTTTATAAATTCTACTCTGAGAATAAAGTTCTATAAGTTGTTAACAAAATCAAAATCATTTTTTTTATTTCACATAGGCCTACATACTTATAAAACGTCGACAAAAGGTGCACGGTTCGGGTTGGTCGTTTCCTATGGAGAAGAACCGGCAAGAAACTCCATGGTTACTCTTTTAAAAATGTTTTGGTTTTACAATATTTCCATGTTACAGCATTAGTACTTAGATATGGGGGGACAACGTAGGCCCGACTTATGATAATAAGATTATATATTATATAAAAAAAGTTAACAACTCACTTGACTTTCATCCTACAAAACCTCTTTTGTAGGATGAAAATTGAGTGAACGTCTGCTGCTGATCCCCACAGCAGAATGTCATAAGACATAATACTGTGGAAATAAGCATAGTATACTAACTTAGCTGTTGTTGTAACTATTTTAGATATGTTTTTTGGGAGTAAATATTTCATAATCTTCAAGAAAAATAATATAAATCATCAAAAAAACATCGTTGCAGCCTCCTCTTCCGATTTTTTTTTGATCTAGTGAAGTTTTTTATATCATGTTTTGAGTCTCAGAAATAAAAAGGACATGTAGTGAACTACAATATATATATTTTTTTGCATTTAAAATATCACTATTTGTTTGTTTAATAATGAATCAAAGATAAAGTCGGGCTACCTGCCCTTATGGGCTAGGCCAATCACCGTTAAGTTTAGTAAAATCTTGTTTGAATGGTAGACAGCAATTAGTTCAAATAAATGGAGTCAATTCGTCGGGGTTAACCGTGAAAATGGGGGTACCCCAGAGTTAAATTTTGGGTCCTTTCTTATTTTGATGGATGATTGTTTTGGAAATTGGAAAAACAATATAAACATGGTATTATTTGCTGATGACACTTCTTTGATTTTAAGATAAATAGACGTACGAATAACATTGACGACGTAAATAACGCCTTACGACAGGTTCAAAATTGGTTCACAGTTAATAATTTAGTTTTATAGGCTAAGCGCGTAAAATTGGCCTTGTCGAATATAAAAAGTACTGATTGTGTCATTGTATTAAACAAGGAGAAGCTAGAGGAGGCTAAAGTAAAGTAAAAAAGATGATGCATCTTTTATGGGGTACTGTATAAAATTTTACGATAAAATACCTCCCCAAATTCTAGAATTGAATGAGACGAAATTTAAAAGTTGTATGAAACGCACAATATGCACGCAACCATATTATAAGTTGGTGGATTACATCGCTGATAAAAATGCTAAGCTCAATGCTGGTCCTGCTCCGCAGCACCCAGGTCGCAAAAACAAGTGATGGCAGAAAGGTTTTGAAGTATTGTTGGACCTGCTGAAGACTGTATGAATATATTTGTATTGTATAAACTCAATTTCTTGGAGTATTACATAACTGCACAGCACATGTGTGAGTACTGAGATGTTCTGACTGTAAATCTACCATTCACTGTACCTATATATCGTTCGGTGACTTGTGTGTGCTTTGGTAGTTGATAGTGTGTCATGCTCTCTCTAATTTCTCTCTGATGGACACATGAGTTTGATCATTCGATTACCTTCATGATGGTTGAGCTGAGTGGTGCCAATCTATGCGTCATGTTCGTTAACGGGCACCATCACTTGGGATTGGTCATAACTTAACTGCTTCGGCCTGCTTTTAATTAAGTACTTATTTCATTTTTGAATTGTTTGTTTTACTCTAGACGCTTTTAAGTGCACGTCTTTTTACATCGTTCTCACACATGTATTTTCCAACAAGAATGAAGAAATAATTGTAATTCAAACTGACGGAAAATAGTGTCCGTGGAGTTTCTAGCGCATTCTTCTCCATGGAGACCTACTTGTGCTTCCGAATGTGCAACTAGATTCATATTTTGTTTGACAATTCAAAAGTACTTATAAAGTTTATTTGAAGTAAACTTTGATTTTGATTTTATCCGGAATCAAAACGAAGAACGGGAATAATTTTACTAGCGTTTTGACCATAACTTCACTTTCTTGGCCTATCCTGCTGGATATGGGCGTTCTCCAAGCGTCGCCACACTGATTGGTCATGTGCGTCTCGCATCCACCGTATTTCCACAGCCTTAATCAGGTCATTGGTCCACCTAGAGGGAGACCTTCCAATGTTGCGTCTCCTGTTTCCCGGTCGCCAATCCAGAACTTTTTGGCCTCATCGACCATCTATACAAAGATAATAAAAACAAACTTCCGTTTGATTTCTTAAAAACGGTTGAGGGCAATTCAGCAATCGACCATCTGTGCAAAAATAATAAAAACAAACCATTTCTAAAAAAACAATAAAATCAATTTCTTAATAACGGCTCTCAATCTACTTTGTAATTTCTTAATAACGGCTGAGAGCAATAATTCATTCATGACCTTATTCATTCGTGATTTTTTATGACCGTCAAAATGTTTCAGGCATTAGGTAGATATCAATCAAAGATCTACATTTTGTTCGCGAAACTAGGCAAAATAGAGTGAACGGCTGATTTTATTTTAGATAGTAGTTGCGTACAGTTATGTTCCCAGATTTGTACGCCCAACAATACAAAAATCTGCGAATATTATCACAATCATTCACCACTACAGTGAGTGAGCTTTATGAAGGACACAATTATTAAAAGGGTTCCTGGCTCCTATTTGGCACGGAACCCTAATTACGACTGGACTACTCTCACTTTGTCAATGTCACGCCTACCTACAAATAAAATCGCATGGCATTTTACGCAAGCAAATAAATTATAGTAATTTGACGTGACAATCAGAGTGAATGTTGACTAGCCTGTAATCTGTCAGTCTGTAACTAATGGATTGTGATGTCACAATTAAAATAATGTTACTGTACTGATTTATAGTTGCGTTGTGAGCCGCCCAAGTTCACAGCCTTAATCTGGTCGTGTTTCTGTGTTTGAACATCCTCAATGACCCGTGTTGTTAGCTGATTCCTGGGTGATTTACCAAAATTTACTTGGGTCTTCAACCTCGCTACATGAAATGTAATAAATATTTTACATTAATGACTTTACTGTTTCCACTCCTTTTCATCCTTTAATTTCACAGCTCATTGGCTTTGTCATGATTAATTACAATTGGACAAGGGTAAAACACTGAGTCATGATTACAAATTAATATTCACCAACGTGAAAATGAAATAATTTTTTCTCCTTTTTTCCAGCTACGTACGGTGGTGTTTTCTCCCTGAGTTTTGGCGGCTCCATAATAAGTTTTGTCGAAGTAACGTATTTGTTCATTTCTTTTGTAATAACTGTTGTATTGAGAGTTGTAACAATTGTGAGATCGAGAAGGCAAATAAATCCAATGTAAGTATTGGCTTTTGTTTCACTATTTTATATATTTTTCACCTCTGCATTTTTAGGGTACCCTTCTGAAAAAGGATTTATACGATCATTTCGGCTTTGTTGTCTATCTATCTGGAATCAACTTGAAATCAATATTAAACACTCAGGGCTACAATCTCTTGGAGCTGTGAAAAAATAAAAGTTCTAACTAAACGTCATCAAACAATACGGCCGTAAATGCCGCATTTTTTGACTCTCGCAGGGGAATCAAATCCTATACATTTACTTAGGATTAATGTTTCATAGCACAAGTAAAAGAAGAATAATCGAAAAGATATATATTATAAACTCATTTGTATGGGACAACAGTTGTCCCGGAACCCTCGGTCCCTCGGCGAGTCGAACTCGCGCATGGCCGGTTAAATTTTTCTTCAAAATACTTTGGCCTACCTTCCCCTGCAGTGTGAACTCATATTGTTTAACGTGGAAATAACGCAGGATGCCAACAGTTAACTAGTTAAGTTGTTCTCTGTAACAATTTCATTTGACCACTTTACTGAAATTCAGGTACCGCGTACGCAGTCATCGCGAAAGTACTTATAAGTTTGTTTGTTACTTAGACGTTCTTGCTTTGAAATTAGTTACTTATTTAATTAGGTTTGTAAAAATTGTTGGTCTAACTGCCTCTTTGGTCTAGTGTTTGCAAGCGTTGTTCCTGAGTATGAGGTCATGGGTTCAATTCCCAGGTAGGGCAAAGTGTTATTGGATTTTTCCATTTGGTATTTCTCAGTAGGAGCTCGGAGTTTGGTTTTTGGTAAAAGTCTCGCCCCTTATTACGTGGGACTTAAACAAACTGCCGAAATGTGGGTACTATAGGTTAACCACTGCCTACCACTACGGGGAATACAGACGTGAAGTAATGTTGAAATTGATATTTGTAACAAGATCAACCATGAAAAATAAACTGGATTATATTGCCAGTTACTATTATCTATAGTAACTGCAAATAATTTATTTATTTATGTACACACAAAACACTTAACAGAGAAAAGTCATATAGCCGATAAAAAAAAGCGAAAATTCAAAAATATTGGCCGAATCGAAAACAATCTTAGTCTAATTAAACTGTGGTATTGGATCAGGGATTTCCACGAAAAATATCCGAATACTTTTTATTTTCTGGCCATAGTAATCGTAGCATTGGGAGTGTTATTTAAAGGATTCCTCAATTAATTAATAATAATAAAGTTTATTTAAAATCATTAGGTAAAACAATAATTAAAATGTTTCCTTAAATCTATGTCAAATTCACACTTGTTATGTGCCTGAACTAGGTAATCCTGTGTTTCAAGCGAAAAGTGGTACATTTTTTTCTTCTAAATAATCATTGAAAATCAAATATAAGGTAGTCTTAGGTACATTTTTTTAAGGGTGTAAATATTATAATAAAATTCTTATTTTCTAACATCTTAGATACTAAAATATAAAAATACATAAAATAGGCACAATACCTATTTTAGTACAAGTAATAACTTCTTTGTGTCTTCATAGGACATACTTTGTAGAGTTTCTTTGAGAATTTTCATACAGTTACAATCATTTAGGGAATAAATGTTTGCTGTTACGTTTAGTCTATTGTACATTAGTGGCCCGAGGAACACGTAAAATTTGTCTGTGAATGCATGTTTTGTACTTTTTTGAAGGCAAACTACATCCCTCCGTCTTTTTTATGTATATTCATTGCGATAGGGGAGGGCCGCGTATTGTTTTAATACGAACCTCATTATGAATAGTTGTAGAATTGTTAGTACTTCACAAGATTTATAGAGGAGGTTAGTGGGAAATAGGAAAGGGCGGAAAGTAGACATCTTGAGGATCGCTCTCTGCGCTCTCTCGATGGGTAGTAACAAAGTTTTACCCACTCCACCCCATGAGGTAATGCACTAAGTCAAAATTGACTGACATAGAGCAAAGTAAACTTGCCTAATTAATAGTGGGTCTGCAATATATCGTTGCTTTTTAAATACGAATATTAGCTTACGAACTCTATTATTTAAAGCTTCTATGTGCTGTTTAAAGGAAAGGGTTTCATCTATAATGATACCCAGGTATTTTATTTTATTAGCCATATTGATATTCGGACACCTACACTGGCTATCGGTAGAGTCCGTACAACAATGAGCAAACAACGTAGGGGCAATATTAGTTGTCTGTTTGCGCATCGAAAACTTAATGTAGTTAGTCTTATCTGCACCTAATGTTAGTGAGTTATGTTGAAGCCGATTATTTACAATATCGAATCCATTTTGCGCAAGTTTGTACACTTCATAATCGCCGAAAAATTAGAGCAGTATCGTCAGCGTTAGATACAATTATGCCGTGTTCTAGCTTTAGATTACAAAGGTCATTTATGTATAACGAACACCGAGTAGGCCCCAAAACACTTCCCTGAGGAACAAATGACGTGTTTTTCTTATTAACGCTGAGAACATTGCCAATCTTTAAGCATTGGGTACGATCCTCCAAATATTTTTTAAAGAGTTTCAGCTGGGTTCCTTTTACACCAATGGTCTCAAGCTTGTGCAACATGATGGGAATGGAAACTGTGTGAGCTTTGGTGAGGTCCAAGAAAATTCCTACTGTGTGGTTACCCTTATCAAGTTCCTGTGCTAGATAGTCAGTCAGATGATGTACAGCATCGGTAGTTGAGACTTTAGGCCTAAATCCAAACTGGCGCTTGGATAAAATTGATATATGCTTTAGATATCTGCACAATCTGTTATTGATATTTTTTTCTAATATTTTAGACATACATGGCAGTAAAGAAATAGGTCTATAATTTTTCACTTGCTCTTTACTGTCTGATTTATATATAGGGAGAGCTACTGCTTTTTTAGGCATTCGGGAAAAATACCTGAAGATAAACAAATGCGGAAAATATAAGTCAGTGGTGGTACTAAAATATGCCTGAATTGCTTAATAATTTTATTGGATATGTTATCCCAACCAACTGCACAGTCGTCTTTCAAAGTCGTTATTATGATTCCTACCTCAGTCTCACCAAAGGATGTTATAGTGGTGCTACACATTAAAGGAATGCCTGTTAGATAATATGATTTACCCCGAACTTTTTCAGCCAGACACTTTCCAACATTAACAAAGAAATTATTCGCTGTGTTAGCAGATGTCAGGTGTGTCGAATGTGCTTGTAATAAACCTGATTGATGATGACTCATTTTGTTTTGATCTATATGTTAAATTTTTTATATATTTCCAGACCTTTCTATTTGTGCCAGCCTTATCCAGTTCAATTCTATCGTAGTTGCATTTAACTTTTCTCAGAAGATCAATGCAAAAATTCTTGTATCTTTTGTACGACAATTGAAATATCACATTATTTGAATTAGATTTTGCTTTCAAATGCAGTTTATCTCTATGTTTCATACAGCAAATAAGGTTTTAGTTGTGATTTTTATTGTTCAACTGCGATAAAACTGTGTTTTTCTGAATTGGATGTCGAAAATTTTCTATTACTTAACATACAAAAGTGCGGGTTAGCGGAATTGTAGACTAGCTCAAAATCGATGACGCGTAAATCTTCTTCAAGTTTATTTATATTCAATTTAGAAATTGTTCGAGTGTTTAATTTAAGTATTTCACAATTAAGGGTTAGTAGGGCAGTATTATGATCGGTTACTGTTGAATTAACAACAAGTGCAAGTGAGGGAAATATCGATTTTAGCATGATATGGTCCAAACAAGATCCACTGTGATGTGAAGGAAAGCTGTGTGCGGGGAGCAGTCCATGAAAGGCGCATAAATTGAGATAGTCCTGAGCAGATGCATTAGCACTACCTGAAAGAATATTGATATTAATATCGCCAATACAATATTGTTTTTGAAGGATGACAGGCTTTGCAATGTGTCGTTCAGAGAGTCAGTAAAACTGGTAGTATTTTTAAAAGAGGGCGGTCAATTTAGCTCTAGTATAGCAAATTCAGACTCAATTTTAAATTAACAATCTTATACAGTCGCGCATATTTGTTTCCCAAATAGGGACATTCAGATGATTTCTTGCATAAACTATGACTCCATCATTTTGATTATAATTTATATTACTTCTATACATAAATTATAGCCCGGAATTAGTGGTATGTTATATTGCTTCGCAAGCCAGCATTCAAATAAAACAATCATATCACAGTTTATGTTTAGCCGTTGCTTAAATGTACTAAAGCTATCAAAATTCTTAAAAATAAATATTTTCCAACTTGTTTCTGGCACCTGTACGGTACTAATCGTGCAAATTAAAGTGATATTTGCGCTGAAGTTTGTCAAAACGAGAAAAGAATTTACTTCATAAGTGCCGGTGGGTGAACATAAACAGTGAATAAAAGTTGAGAATCATAAGTGCAAAGTCAAAAACGCATCAATACAAAATTTCACATACCCTCAACAATATCCGAAACCGCTACTTCAGTAGCTATCATCTGATAAACATTTTGATAGCTATAACTTATATGAATTTGACCTAGTGGCACAACTGCCAGTCGGCAGCGTAAGGACGCAAGTTCGAATCCAGGTACCTGATCTTGACTTTTTGGATTTTTTTGGATATTTATTTTGAACTTCTGCAAACAATGCCTTTGAAACAGACTCCGCCCCCAGCATCATCATCATCATCACCAATTGCGACTTAATTTACTTCCTCTGAAGCTAAGTCTAAAATAGCTATTGCGCCTGACAATGTTAGCATAGCAACGCCTAGTAATGCGAATGGTGGAAATCGTAAGCGTGGGGATTGCTATGAGGATTCCCCAACTTCGTTCAAACGTGGTGATTGCTGTGAGGTTTGACTTACTTCGTTCATGACGGAAATGAGAGAAATGTTTGAAACCTTTAAGCAGGAACAGAACGAAAAGTTCGAGAAAATATTCACCGCGATTGCCGAAGTACGGAACCAGAGCGATGGTATTAAGGATTCCGTGGATTTCTTGGCTAAACAATATGACTCAATGACCACCCAAATAAATGAACTTGAGATTGAACGTAAGAATCATTTATCATATATCATTAACAATGCTTACAATCGCTGGAAGATAGGCTGGACAACTATGAAATAATGTCAAAATCCACCTGCTTAGAATAAAAAAATATTCCTGTGACTGATATATACCAGTAGTGACATCTGTTGGTGGGCAGTGGGAAATATTATGGGATCACCGCTATGTACAAATACTATGTACAAATTTCAAGAAAATGTCAGTAAAGGATAGATGGGAAGCTGCAAGTAAAAATAAACTGTGTTTCAGGTGCCTAAAACGACGGAATAGGAATCATAAATGCAAGAGTAAGCAGTGTGAAGAGCAAGACTGCAAGTATTACCATCACAGCCTACTACACAGTGACCGCAGAAGCGAGAGGCGCGTTCTACACGACCCAGAAGAGCGTAATCGTGTCACAGCGAACGAGCACGCAGCGCCGCACGCTGACAGCGCGCCGCGCGCAGTCATCAGCAACACGAGCGCGCCGAGCGGGTATAAACAAGCCTTGCTGAAAGTAGTACCAGTGACACTATCGGGACCAAACGGTAAAGTAGACTCATATGCTTTATTGGACGATGGGTCGACAATTACATTACTTACTACGGATGTCGCACAGCGAATAGGTGCAGAGGGCCCATATGAGCCATTTTATATAGAGGCCGTAGCGGGGACACGCATTGATGTTTCCAACTCTCGTCGAGTCAAGCTAAGTATAAAAGGTAAGTACGCAACCGAGGCCATAGACATCGAAGCCAGAACCATCGACAGGCTGGAATTATCAAGCCAGTCTATATCAGCAAATTACCTGGCCGGGTTCGATCATCTGACACCTATAGCCGAGCAGCTTTCATATGACGCGGGCATGCCAACTGTCTTGATAGGCCAGGACAACTGGGCGCTCTTGCTCGCCCTTGAAGTGAGGGTAGGTACAAAGAGGCAACCGGTAGCATCACGTACACCGCTCGGTTGGGTTTTACATGGCCAAACTTGTAGCAGGACAAAAGTACATGTAGTACCACAGATCATAGAATACTGCTATAAGGCACATGTTCATGAATTTGACCACTCCGAAGTAGTGAACTCTATAGCCCGTAATAATTATATGAACGATTTTTTACAGAGCTTCGACGACACAGCGGAAATGAACCGAGTGTCTAAAGCAGTAGACGCTGTACATCGGCGAGACAGCTTCACACTGCAGAGATGGGCGTCCAACGAGCCGGCCGCCGTCGCAGGTCTGGCGACCGAGCCAGCAGAAGAGGACACTCTGCTCGACAAGGAAGAGAAAATTCTCGGTCTCATCTGGCGACACGGCGATGACACTTTGGGATTCAACTTCAGGAAAGTAGACCCTTCTTATTTAGACAAGCAGATTACGAAACGTCAGTTGTTAAAAACGGCGATGTCTTTGTATGACCCGCTGAGACTAGCCGCGCCGTTTACGACACAAGCGAAGTGCATATTGCAACACACTTGGCGTTTAAATATCGGTTGGGATGAGCGCCTACCGAAAAGTTTTGAACGCAAATGGCACGACTGGTTACTTGCTCTGCACATTCTGAAAGATATTCGCATTCCGCGTTGTTACCCGAGATGAAATGACTCGGCTAAATTGCACGTATCGTGGACGCGAGCGAACAGGCCTATGCTGCAGCAGTTTATTGGCGTTTAGTAAACGACATAGGTCAAGTTAATGTGTCGCTCGCGGCAGCGAAAGGGCGCGTTGCGCCCCTTAAGATCACATCTATACCTAGACTTGAATTACAGGCTGCCGTCCTCGGCGGGCGACTGGCGCGCTGCGTAGAAGCAGAACATGATCGTCGCGCCGACCGTCGAGTCTTCTGGTCAGACTCGCGCACCGTGCTAGCGTGGCTGCGCGCCGGCTCGCGCGCCTTCAAACCGTTCGTCGCGCACAGAGTAGCTGAACTAGAAGAAACCACCCAGCGAAGCGAATGGCGCTGGGTCCCCACCGCTCACAACGTCGCCGACGACTCGACTCGCGCCACACCGACTCACTTCACTGCAAATCACCACTGGTTCATTGGCCCTTCCTTTTTATACGACGACGAAAACACCTGGTCGCAGGAGGCAGACTCACACCCCTATCTCGACACCACAGAGGAGCGTGTCACCGCTACCGCTGCTCATGAACGGTTGAACTTAAAAGAGGCGCTACCTGACGTCAGGCGTTTTTCTTCCTGGCTGCGTCTTATCCGGGCCACGGCCCGCGTTCTTCAATTCATCGACCGACATCGAGCCCACACCACAGCTGCTACCCGCAAGAGCAACAAACCCATTACCCTTAGACGATCCGGACTGGACGACGAGACAACGGGAGGCTGCGAGACTGTGACCTGGAGCTCAGAGACGCAGCCCCAGCGTAGCACCGACGGTCTACATACCTCTCAGTACACATTACACACGTCGAGCAGAAACCTTATGGACACAAGAAGAATGTTTCACAAATGAATTGAGTCATGTCACACTGGAGAGCGGTACCAACTGACAGCCGTTTGAGCCGGCTATCTTTGACAGTCGACGAACACAAAATAATGAGAATACGCTCGCGCATCGCAACTGCAGCTGACATATCACAAGAAACGCAGTCGCCAGCCGTACTGGATAGCGACCACCATTACAGCCGCTTGTATATAGACTGGATTCACAGAAAATTACACCACATCGGCGTGGAATGCGTTGTGAACGAAGTCCGCCAACGCTATTGGATTCTACGCTTGAGGCCCTCCGTCCGTGCTGTAATCAAGCTCTGCCAACCATGTAAACTACGTCGAGCCGTGCCATCTGAGCCACTGACCGGTGACTTGCCACCCAGTCGACTGGCACACCACCAACGCCATTCACACTGGAGAGCGCCGCAAAGACTAGCGGACCTGTTTTGGCAACGACGGGTGCGCGAGGTACTACCTACACTTCAAGACCGGCGGGAGCCTCATGGACGTTGCGTCCCGCTCAAGGTGGGCGATTTGGTAGTTGTAGTGGATTCAAACTTACCAAGAAACATATGGCCAAAAGGGAGAGTCGAACGCTTGTACCCAGGTGCAGATGGTGTCGTAAGAGTCGTCGACGTCAAAACCAGGAGTGGTATAATGCGTCGTCCGGTTAAACGTCTCGTCGTCATACCAGTAGAATAAGACTGACTAATAATCATGTTTTGTATTTTGTCGGTAGCCAGTTGTGTAGACCAAATTAATTCTGTTACCTTTTTATTTTATTTTGGCGTCGCTGCAGGATCATGCTATATGGAGGAGTAATTTTTAAATTTATTTATTAAAAAATAAAAAAAATAAAAAGTTTATTTCAATCACAAAGGGCATTCCGATACATATTATTGGAGATCACCTTTTAAGCAAGGAATTGCTTGTATTAGGAGACTCCGCACTTCCACTTATCATTACTTTATGCAATTAAAATGTAGACAATGTAAACATGCAAGACTAAAAATAAAAGGGTAACTTAAAATTATACAAAGAGTTCTTCAAATGAATGAGCGTTAAAAAAGGCCAGATCGCGTATGAACGTGTGGTATGTGTGTCACAAGTGATTGTGTGAGTAAGTGCGTGAGTATGGGTGTGAGTGTGAATAGTGAGGTTGTGTGGTGTGCGAGTTATTATATGCAAAGTTTTGTTCACCTGTCCTAATGTATATCCTGTCCTTATAAATACGAAAGTATGTCGGTTTGTTTATTTGTTTTTTTATTATTATTATTAGTTACGCTTACACGCCTAGACGGCTGAACAAATCCGAATGAGATGTGGGACTTTAGTAGATCATATCCTGGGTTAGGACACAGGATCCTTCCGACCCGACACTCCCATGGGATCGAGACCTGGTTATGCGGGTGAAACCGAAATGTCATGCCAGTATAGCCATGTGTAAGCGCAAGTATAAATGTCCAAATGTAGGTTGTCGGATTGCCGGATTAGCCCTGCGACAATGTCTTGGGATCGAAAAAAGCCAATGAAGACTTCTTTCACTAACTATGCTCACAACAACCTAAATGTAACTAATTTGGTCATTGCAAAGTAGATACAATAGATTCTACATCGTTGTAGGTTTTAGCTTTAAGCCAATCGGTAACAACTTTTTTACAGTCGCGGAGCTTCATGGAATAAATATGTAATTCTTTATTCAGCAAGTTGTATAGGTAAGAAGATTGCCTTGAGTATTGTCTTCTAGCGAAAGCAGATCTAGCTTGGACAGGTGGAGCGACTAAATAGCTCCTTCTGCTTTTAGGCTTAGAGGGATCATACGGGAGGGAGGTGTGTTTTCTTAATATAAGTTGGAGCAAATAAAGCTTTCTTACAGACAAGAGATCAGAAAACTGGTAGAGGCTTTGGGTTGGGTATCTATAGGGTTTAAAGAACATGACCTTGAGTAAGGTTCTCTGCGCTCTCTCAAGTTCTAAAAACTTCATTTTTGTTGTCCCTCCCCAGCAAGACAAACAGTACATGAGGATCGATTGGGCCAGTGATTTGTATACCTGCTTCAGAAGTTGCTTTGAAGCCGCATGTCGCAGTGTTTTAAAAGTCCATACCAGCTTCCTAACCCTCGTCATAATAAGTTCGGTATGCATGTGCCAGGACAGGCGCTGGTCAATCATAACACCCAGATATTTAGTGTGTTGTAACCTGTCAATTTTTAGACAAGAGCAGTCGGGGGTTAGGGGGATAGGACAGTTGTGGATTTTTATTTGGAAATCTTGAGACGGTTGCGTGCTAATATACTTTGTAAAGCAGATGTAGTTGGATTTGGAGGCATTCAGTGTGAGGAGACTATGATTTAGCCAAGCTGCTATCTTCGCAAGGCCATCCTCGGCCAACCTTCTAACGTCAGTCCAAGTCTTAGCTGTGAAAACAATGGCAGTATCGTCAGCGTATGAGAATATGAGCCCGCTATCAATCCTCATGTTGCAGAGTTTATTGATGTAGATAAGAAATAAGGTCGGCCCGAGGACACTGCCCTGGCCGACTCCGAAAGTTACGGTTGACTCGGAACTGGTGTACTTCCCAATTTTAACCGTTTGTTTGCGATTTTTGAGATAGCATTTAAAAAGTTCAAGAGCGGGTCCCCTTATACCGATGCGTTCTAGCCTATGTAAAAGTAAGGGGACAGACACTGTGTCAAAGGCCTTTTTGAGGTCCAGAAAAACAGCTAGACACTTAGCTCCACCATCCACTCCGTCCACTAAAGCAGAGGTAAGTGACAGAACTGCATCCTCAGTAGACTTTCCCTGTCTAAACCCAAACTGAGAAGGCGACAGTATTTTATATTTAGAGAGGAATTTAATTAGACGTGAATTTATAAGTTTCTCAAGGATTTTTGAAATGGACGGTAGGACTGAAATTGGCCTATAGTTAGACGGGTCAGTCCTGTCCCCAGACTTGTACACAGGCGTTATAAGGGCTACTTTCAAAGCATCCGGGAATATTCCCTGCTCGAAGCATAGGTTAATTAAGTGGGTTATGATTGGTACAATTTGTTCGTGTGCAGATTTTAGGAAGTTGACTTGAATTTTAACCCAACCGGGAGCGCTATCCGATTTCAAGCTCATTAAAGTGGCTCGAACTTCGTCGGGGTCTGTGTCTAGAAGAACAAGAGATGAGGCCAAAGGACTGTCAGTCGAGAATGAGTCAGGATTGATATTTCGCCCTGCTGAGGACTGAGAAGTTGTGATGTTTTCAGCAAGAATTTTGCCTATGCTACAGAAGTAATCATTAACCTTGTCAACAGAGTTTTGTGGGGTAGTGAGTAGCTCTAGTAGTTCCAAATTATTTGTTTTTTTTGGGTTTGCGCTGTGTGATGTTGTTTATGATATCCCATGTTTTTTTAGGATTCCTGTTCGCTTTAGAAAGTTGATCTCTGTCATGCTTACTTTTTTGTTTTCTAATAATGGCATAACAGTAATTACGATACCTTTTGTAAGTGATTTTTAGAACCTCGTTGTATGGGTCAAGTCTAAGTCTCTTTTGCATACGATTTCTATTCAAGATACAGCGCAATAAGCCAATTGTCATCCACGGTTTTAGGATTCTATTTTTCAAAGGAATATTCAGAGTAATTGTACTTAGTGTGACACAATTTTGTAATATTTCGATTAGGTTATTAGTAAGCGTGTTAGGGTTATCTAGTTTTAATAGGTCTGATAGGTGACTGGCTTTGAGTAGCTCAAGCCCCTTTTCCAAATTAAAAACCGTTTTGGTTTTTGAGCATCTTATTAAGTTAGTATGGTTTGAGATTTTTAAGAAAGTCATGAAATGGTCAGTAATAGTCGTGTGAATAATTGCGATTGTTGCAGTTTGGCTGCTAGGTTTCAGTTTTATTATGAAATGGTCAAGGCAGGTTTTGTCTCTCGTGGGGAGCGAGTGACCAGGGAGTAGACCATGCATTGCCAACATATTAAGATAGTTAAGTCTGTTTGTACGTTCGTGTGACTGCTCATTTTGATTGTGTATCAGATTAATATTTATGTCTCCAGTGATTATTATGGTTTTAGTTGATGCAATGGTAGTTAGGTGATTGTTCAAAGAGTGAATAAATTGGTCTGCGTTCGTAGTTGAGGGGGACCGATAAATCGCAATAACTATAAGGTCAGGCGTAATATGAATCTCTAAGCAAGACGCGTGAGCTAACTTTACTTCTCTTGTGTTGTTTTTATTTGTACTTTTAATATAGGCGACCACTCCGTCAGCCTTATTCAGATGGTTTGTAGTTTGGTACGAGTTATAGTTTTTTAATTGAGGTATTGGCTTGTTGAAATTCAACCTACATTCGGTTAAGATTATCAGATCGATATCTGTTTTAAGATTGAGTAAGTTTAATTGAAGATCATCAAAATTGGAGTAGACAGATCTAATATTCTGCGAAACAATGGTAAAGTCGGAAAAGTTAGGCGCTATGTGCTTAGTAAAGTCAGCAATTTCACAGTCAAACACTTTAGCTATTTTGGAATTATCGATGTCATTTAAAGTGAGTAGAGTATTATTCATTTAGATAAGTTTTATAAATGCAGGATAACGTATATATATTCATATTATTATTTCTAATGTGGGTGAGGGTGGATGTATGTGTCTGTATGTGTATAGAGGTATAAGTGGTTTGAAAGTTTGTGAATTTGGTACGCGGGTTGAATGTAGGTTTGAGTGATGTAGAATATGTGGTATGGCGCGATTGGTAAGCAAAATATAACTTATTATTTAATTTAATTCTAATTAATTCAATGAGTTTAAAATACTGATAAAAGTTCAAATATGTGAAACATAATAAGAAAATCAAATCATTACAATAGGTTGCTTGTAAGATGAAGATTAGCCATTTAAGCTGTAAAAGATTATGTACCTGTGACTCACAATTTATAACAATAGTGGAAGAATCATCATCCTTCTTAATATACACTTTCCCGTAGGCTGTCCAGCAGTATTTATATTCCTTGGATTTTGCCAGGTCACGTGCAAGAAAGTGTAATCGAGCGCCTTTTGCAGTTAACTGTTCCGAGACATATGTTGGTGTATTCTCATCTGTTTTAAATCCGAGATGCTTCGCACATAATTTCCCATTATGTTTTCTATTAAAGGCTTTAGTCGACTTCAAGAAGTTTGATTTAAGAATAGTCGACTTTAGCTCAACTATAATAGGGCTATTCTTTGTGTTAGTTCGTTTGTTTTTGACTCGATAAATGTCATTAATATCCGGTTTTGTGATATTACAACCTACTTCGTTGGATAAACATATTGCCATTTTTATTAGGTCTTCTTTGGATTCTTTAGCTATTTTTGGCACATTTTTTATCTCTAAATTCGCCTTTCTGCTGGATCTTTGCAGGTCTTCTATTTTGTCCTCTAATATTACGATATAGTTTCTATCCTTCTTTGATTGATCCTCGAGATGTTCAATTTTGGACTTTAGTTCTTCATTTTGTGCCGTGAGAAAGGCCATGGAGGATTCTATGTTGCTATTTGTGGATTTGATTTCCATTAAAGTCGGGTAGATCTTCTTAATCTCTTCTTGTTGTGGTGACATTAAAGATGATATAAGTGTTTTGACTTCCTCTTTGAAAGCACGGAAATCAGAGTCGTAGTCATAATGATCCTCTCGCGATCTCTTGTAACGTCGAGATACTAAGTTAGGAGGGGTTTTTTGTTCAAGTTGAACGGAAATGTTCGATTCAGATAGGGATTTGCCACTCATTTCCTCCATTTCAAGTACCAGGGTATAATAAATCAGTGAGGATACGCTACAGTTTGTACTTGCTTATCTTGTTGGTTGGCTCAGCTGTTTGTAGTACAACGAACTGCACAACTTTGATTGAGTAAAGTCAGCTCATGTACCAGGAGAAGATAAAAACAAGGCGGTCCTGCGCGGGCTGACGTGCGCAGAGATAAGGTATTGTAGCAGTGTGATGTGCAGATATGCCAACGTACACAGCGGTTGTACACTCCACACAGCAGACTGTCCTTGGCGGTCCAATGATGTGCAGGTAGGCAGAGCTTTGCGCTTCCTAGGGGCGTTGCCGTGCGCGTGGGCAGGTAAACAAATAATTCGTACCTTTAGAGTGGCCGATTTACTTCGTTGTACTAGGGTACTAGGAGTAGCGAAGAGGTCGGTGAATGTTATAACTAGTAGGTCGGACTGTGGTTCTTCCGGTTTATGCACTCCTATTTTTATGCGCGACTTAACTTAGTTGAATTTTGAATATATTATTTAATTAATAAAGAAATACGGGTTTTGTACACGTCTACACCAGTTGGCGGTCCAGAGGGAAGGGCCGATTGGCAGGGAAGGGTGATTTAATATATAGCAGAGCAAGGGTCCTGGAACGACTACCGTTAATATCTTAAATTATTTTAACTATCAGACGAGTAAGTTATGTCTGTATGAAAATTAGCATGGTACTTATTTACCCCCGGTTTCTCAACGCTCGATGGTCGGGCTCTTAACGTGATTGACGAATAATTACAGCAGATAACGTGCGCTTGACAATTTGTCACATTAATTCTGCGATTGTTTAGCGGTGAGAAACCCGGCTTAGTATTGTACAATTGGAGGTAGATTTATATCCTTGATAGGCAAATTATTTGTGTTGTGTTGGCGTTGCTGCAGGATCATACTGTTTGGAGAAGTTTTTAATTCATTTGATTTTTTTTTTTTTTTTTTTTAACTTTGCCCCACACTAGGAATTTCTTCCTGTATCGTGGGTGCGTTTACAAACATATAAACTCACATACACAACACCCAGAGCCGGAACAACTATCTGCAGGTCATACAAATATTTGTTCCGTGCGGGAATCGAACCCGCGACATGCAGCGCAGCAGTCAATCGCTCAACCACTGCGCCAACCGTGCGCCCAAAAATTAATATATTGCAGAGTAAGGATCCTGCAGTGATTACCCTTAACTTATACTTATATATGTGTTAAATTATTTATTGAATTAAGTACAAGATGTTTACTTCGTAGACTGGGAACTTGTTAAATTAGAGTTCGTTCGGAGTTCCAGTCACCAGAATGGTACGATTATGTACATTTTATGTACACTGCGGGAGAAATGGTGAACCTCTGGCAAGGGAGAGTTTGATCCGGGACCTCGGAATATTACTTGACGATAAACTGCACTTAGACGCACATGTTAATAAAATTGTCAGTAATGCTTATCGCATGTACGGCCTTGTGATGAGATCATCCACGGAGTTTAAGCACCCTAGTACATATTTATATCTCTATCGATCACTAGCTAGGTCTCAATTGGAATATGCGGTACCTGTGTGGAACCCCTTCTACAACAAATATATTGAATGTATAGAAAGCATACAGCGTAAATTTTTAAAGTCTATGCATTATCGATGTTTAAAAAGTTGTTATCTCTCTTATAGTGAGTTACTTAAGAAATATAATCTGCTTTCTTTGAGTTCAAGGCGTACTTTTCTTGAAACTACATTTTTGTATGATGTATGCAATAACTCGTATGATTGTTCAGAAATTGGTAACAAGTTGTGTTATATAGTTCCCAGAACATGCCAGGGACGCGAGGTGCGCGCACGACCTGTATTCGCCACTACATCCAGTCGTACTAATGCCGGCTTGCGTGCTCCTCTTCGCCGCCTTGCGAGCAATTTTAATAAGAATTTCTGCAGTTTGGATCTGTTTGCTTTACCGCGTGGAAAGTTTAGACTCATGTTACTTAACATATTGAAAAATTAACGTTACAATGTTGTTCCACTTATGCGGCACTATTGATGGCCTTATGTTTTGTTATGTTGATACTTTACTATTAATATTCCTCTTTTTTATTTATTGTCTGCAACGTTAATCTTAAAATTTACCAAATTGTCTCATTGTTATCTGCGGAGAACGTGGTTGATTTCACATTTGTATCATTTCTGTATCCTATATTTTTTGTAATTTTTAATGTGTAATTGTTTGTTTTCCCGAATAAATAAAATAAAATAAAAATGTGACTGATATAAACCAGTAGTGACATCTGTTGGTGGGCAGCGGGAAATATTTTGGGATCACCGCTATGTAGGTTGGCATTCCGCATAAGTCGTTATTAGGTTGGTAGTGAAACATAGAGCGGGATACGTTCTGAGCGCGTGATTGGTTAGTCAATTGACACAAAGATGACTGACCAATCGCGTCGCATCCGCGTTCTGTTAATTCTATATTGTGATTAGTTATTTCACAATAGGCGCCAAGTTGCCAACTTGCATGCTGGTGTAGTTGTCGCCCCTCGCTGCCAGAGGGCCTCCGCTTTGAAGAATGACCGGGCACTTATTAATGGAAAAGTAGTAAATATTAGTTGCGCTGCTCGCCACCAGAGTGACAGTATGAATGGGTTTTCAGTATTTTCAATGAATACTCAAGTTGTCGCTTCTCAACGCTAGGGGAAGCACTGTAGATTATAAGTAGAATGTTCTAGAAGCTTCCAGAACCGGAAGTAGTTAAAATGTATATCGTCTTCCGCCCACTTTCTCTTTGTTAGTAGCAGTCGCCCACAAAACCCTCCAAGATTCACACGTTTCGTATTTCGTATCCGCGTATTGTTAAGTTAGTCTATAGTCTGAAGCCCTGTTTGCCTGCCTTGACCAGTATCTTGTATAGAAGTCGATCCAATTTATTTAGATGTTCTTGGGATAGATCAGGATAACAAACATCAGCATAGTCGATAATTGGAAGTACAAGTGACTGGACCAAAGTGTTTTGGTGCTGGATGGGAGGAAATGCTTGAAGCTATAGAGAGACCGCAGCGAGAACGCGACTTTCTGGCTCACCTGAGCCACGTGTTTATTCCAACATAAACTGTCGTTAATGTTTAGACCTAAATCTTTTACATGAGGTGAAAGAGAAATGACGGAGTTCTCGTAAATCAGTGGCATAAATTGGCCAGTGTTCACACTTCTCAAATAGTATGAACTACCAATGAGGATGGCCTGACATTTCCCGACGTTAACAGAAACCCCTAATTTGCCAGACCTTTCACTGATAGCTCGAAGATCAGCACTGAGTAATGAAATGCAATTGTCATGGTTGGCAATGTTTGATTGAGCGTAAAGTTGCAAGTCATCAGCGTACAGATGGTAAGAACATTTGAAGATCACAGTAATGGAGTTTATAAATAAAAAGAATAAAAGGGGAGAGAGTGTACAGCCTTGTGGAACACCAGTTACCAAGTCGCACCAGTCAGAGCAATCCTGATCAGCACGCACAGCCTGCTGGCAACGACGAAGATATTATGAAAACCAATCACGTGACAACGAAGACACCCCAACTTGAGACAGTATGAGTATGAGTTCGGCCTGGACGCACCCCAACTTGAGGAGAATGTCGTGATCAAAGGTGTTAAAAGCATTGGAAACATCTATTAAAACAATAACCGTTAACTTCCAAGCCGTTCCTAATGTCTTCAGTAACTTTAAGCAGAGCTGTGGCGGGGCTGTGTCCAGGCCGAAAACCGGATTGGCGAATATTCTTACTTTAACTCTTAAACTAGGTATGTTCCTGTGACTCAGGAGTCAGTGATCCTCCGTAGTAATAAAGACATAAAAAATATATTTTGTTTTGTTGAGATCTGTTTAGTATTTTGCAAATATTCTTAGATAGCATCCTCCGTTGGTCATCTTGATTACATACGTGATCAGTAAACCGGTGATCCCTCGCCGAGTAAGGATTTATGAACACATCAGCGAAACTTATTCAAGAAGTTTTTAATCTCTTTGGATTGCTTTTTTTCTCATCGATAAAACTTATTTGACGTTTGTACCGTTGGATAGAAACTGGTACCTATTCGATTATTCCATTTTTTAAATCTTTTCTTTGACGGCCGATACTATTTCAGTCTAGGAAACCTGAGTTTATAAAAACCTGACTGCTTAAAAAGCGAACTAAAAAGACATAAACAAGAAAAAAAGTTTTTTAGTTCGCTTTTTAAGCAGTCGGGTTTTTTGTTTTTTTTTTTATATTTTTTTATTTAACACTTTTTAGTTAACATATTATTTGAATTAGGTACATTTATACTTATAAGTCTTATATATTTTTAAAATTGTCTCTTAAACCCTTTATTTTGATACCTGATGACCCACACGACAGGATTGGAAGAAAAAAAAAACTGGGGCCCCAATATGGCGTATTGTGTATTTTCTATTTTCCAATTTTAATGTAGCCAGTGACACTCGCAAGATTAAGACGAATCTATTGACGTACGAAACATCAAAATCGGCTGGAACGCCACATAGGAACAAACATACATATATACATACATAGACTGATAAACACATTACACTCCTTCGGCACTCGGGTAAAAAAGGAAGATTCGTGCTAAAGGGTGAATGCAGGCACTCAAATTTATCATTCATGGAAAACATGTTGAAAGCAAAAATTCTAAAAATGAACTGAAGTGAATATTCATATTTGAGAATTGCAAAATTCTGACAAAATGTGATAACAGATTCTTCGAAATATTGTAGATGAAGTCGCTCTGGAAAATATTTCAGTATGTCTTTCTTCGACGGATTCTGGTCTATCAGATTAGATACTTTCTATTTTGTTTATAATTTTATTATGAAAAAGTTCGATTAAAAAACAACCCAATTCGGGCCCAAAATTATCGGGGTCAAAATAGTTGAAATTAAGTTATACCATTTAAAAAAATCCACCTAATTACCAGCCACCCTGTATAGGTAAATTTGTTTCGTTTTTTCAATATTAGAATGGAATCGCTTTGATGTAATTCCTTTTGAAATATTTTCTAAATATTGTATCAAAATGAAACAAACCCGTGTTTTTTTTAAACATTTATTCATCGTATATTCATTTATAGATTAGTATCACATTGAATATAAAAAAATCTAACATTGATTACACTAGCTTACACATGAACATTTAGACACATAAAAATATTTATTTACAAGGTTTCTATTTGCATTTGGCCCGTATATTGCCTGATATTTTTCAACGAGCCGTAAATTTCTTAAGAACCTGTTCACACGAGCGGTCTTATAAGCTTTATAGTTACTGCAAAGTTTCTGCACCGGTAGTTATTGAAGTAAGGCCGTAAAAAAGATAACTGTATTTGGGTCACCAAGATACAGGCTGTGCCTAGTTTGAGACCCGTCGCTAACCTATCAATGACATTGTTAGTTTTAATCAAAGTGTCACGATAATACTATCACCTAACAAAACGTAAATGTGTACGGTAAATAACAACTTTTTATTTTATAATTTTGTGTTTATTCAAACATACTCGTGTGAAGAAGCTTCTAGTCTTATTTTTTATATACAGAGTTATATTTTATTTATTTACAAAATGCAACCTTTTCGTGATTGAAAGTACTCACAAATATGAGCAAATTACTATATGTAGGATCCAACCTGATTTACATGGTGTAAATAACATTTAGTGGAGGGACAATCTAATTTGACGACACGGTTGGCGTAGTGGTTGAGCGATTGGCTGCTGCGCTGAGTGTCGCGGGTTCGATGCCCGCACGGAAGAAATATTTGTATGGCCTACAGATAGTTGTTCCGGTTCTGGGTGTCTTTTGTATATGATTTTAAATGTTTGAAAACGCACCCACGATACAGAAATAAATTCCTAGTGTAGAGGAACCTTTTTTTAAAAGAAAATCTTATATTTTCACGATTTTGATGTTTATCTGAAACTATTTTCCCTAATTTATGAGTATCTACTTTTAGCCCCAAAAGATCGCCTGTTGCCAATTAATTCACCCGTTGTAAGAGCCATAGTAAAAATTAATAAGCTTAGTCTAGGTTGGTACACTTATCTTATAAATATTAGCCTAGGAATTTTAATGTTAAAAATGTATACGACAAGCGATGAATTATAAATATGTAGATTGTAATATTGTACAAATTATACATCATTATAATTTAAAATATATCATTATATTGTAAAAATCTCAGTAGAATCAGTTACAATATTTAACAAATATTTATTGTAATGAAATATATATGATGGATTACATGGTCATTTATACACGGTATAATTCTACGTATACAAACCATTAAGCTGAAATATTATGATGGATTGGTAGGCCTAAATCGATGTTAAGAGAATTAATGAGGTCGAAAGAAGCCAGCTGAGCTTGAATACAAAAGAAAAACCAGACATTGACACAATTTTATAAAATAGCTGGGACCTTTAAAAAGTGTGATTAATAGGTCAATAATTAGGCTAAATAAAAAGTTAATAAAAAAATAAAAATACTAAAAAGTCGTAGACTAAAAGAAAATCATGCTGAGCAGTCGGAGGATACATGCACAGCATGATTTTCTTCTTGTTTACGTATTTTTAGTTCGATTCTTAAGCAGTCGGGGTTTTTGAATTACCTTTTTTATTTATAACTTTTTAGTTATTATTTTATTATCGAATTACTTTTTAAGTGTTACATATTTTTGAAATCACCACTTAAAACTCATAATTTTAAGACTGCACATGATCGATATGGAACAAAATAATATTGGGCCACCACTATAAGGTGCCCAAAATCCGCCATTTTCTTTTATCAACTTTAATGTAGCCGGTAACACTCACCGCTCGCAAGGTTAAGACAAATCGATTGACATAAGAATCATCAAAATCGGCCAACGTGTTTGGTCTCTAGAACGCCAAATAGGAAAATACATACATAGACTGATAAACACATTACCCTCCTTTGCGTCGCGCAGTCGGTTAAAAATACTATGTCGTGAATAATTTGGTTAATTTAAAAATGGAGAAAATTTATAAAAGTAAGCGACCTTTCTTATGGCTGGACGCGATCCGATTTATATCCCACCGATAAGCGCGATTTTGCTAATCGAAATTGCAAGTACGTTCATATGGATGCAATGCGATTCAATTCGACTAATTTGCATTTGAAATTTATTCTTAGAAAATTTTGTCGCGTCATTGGAAGATCCCGACATAAGTAATTAATTTTCAAGTACCTATTTGGAACATTGACAACAAATTAAGAAATAAAAATCTCGTCCGTTACCGGACATGATTAAGATGAAAGTCTTTTAAAGCCTTGCTTGGCAAATTTTATATTAAAACCAGCTAATTTATAACACAGTGGATAATCTTCACAAGACTATGTCTCAAGGACTAACTTATTAAAAACATAATTCCAAGGAATCAGAAGACTTCGCTAATGAGGTTTTTAATTATACACAACAAGCGTCTGCCAGCGGCTTCGCCAGCATGAAAGTTGAAAATTACCTGTTTTATAAAGTATCCTGTCTTTTACCAATGTCCAGTCCATCATTATACTAAAATTCATTAAAATTGTCTAGCGGTGTACACGTGAAAATATAACGAACAGATTGTTAATACTTTTGTGTTTTATAATATTATGGATAATCATTTATTACTATTATTTTTAACCGATTTCAAAAAAAGGAGGAGGTTCTCAATTCGTCGGAATCTTTTTTTTTTATGTATGTTCCCCGATTACTCAAAGACGCCTGGACCGATTTCAAAAAACGAAGTCGGTTAAAAATTTCTCGACTTCGGAAAAGAAAGTTCTTTTTTGCTTTGTAGTTTTTTGTTCTGGAAGTCGGTTTGTTTTTTTGTTAAAATGTTTTTTTATGGATGAAATCATCAATGGTACCTATGTCAAAACTTAATTACGGGTAGCGTTATTATAAGTACACAAAAAACAAATTTTCTAGTGTTCTTAGTTAAATTTATACAAGTAAAATTTAAAAATTTAAAAAACCCCCGACACATTTATCTTGCGAAAACATCCCGATTCAAACAGTAAAACGCCCATAACTTTTGAACGGCTGAACCGTTTTTTTTTAAACATAGCTAAGAACACTCTCGACACAATCACCTTTCTAACAAAAAAAACTAAATCAAAATCGGTTCATCCGTTGAGGCGCTATGTTGCCACAGACAGACACACAGATACACAGATACACAGATACACAGACACACAGATACACAGATACACAGATACACAGATACACAGATACACAGATACACAGATACACAGATACACAGCAACACACCTCAAACTTATAACACCCCTCTTTTTCCGTCGGGGGTTAAAAAGTTGTAGGAAGGTACAAAACTGACTGAATGGGTTAGTGATTTACATCAACCCTAAAGGTATTACTACTAGGTGATGGTTTGACGTAATATTAATTGGTTTCACGTTGAACAATTGTTGAAAATAACGTTATGAAAGTTTCAGAAAATTTATATTCCTAAAATTACATTATACTTTCTAATAAAAGCCTCCTTTTTTTATAAGTGGGTTTTGATCGTTTTATGATTTATCCGAGTACCTACTTATAGATATGATATAATTACAAATAGAATTGAACATACAACCTGATTTATAACCCCCGACACAAAAAGAGTTGTGTTATAAGTTTGACGTGTGTTGCTGTGTCTCTGTGTGTCTGTCTGTGGCACCATAGTGCCTAAACGGATAAACCGATTTTGATTTAGTTTCTTTTTTTTGAAAGGTGTTTTTTTCGAGAGTGTTCTTAGCTATGTTTGAATAAAATCGGTTTAGCCGTTCAAAAGTTATGGGCGTTTTACTGTTTGAATCGGGGTGTTTTCGCATGGTGTGTCATAATTACGTGTTCAATAGATTGCCGATCGAAGTGTATCTACTATGTACTAGATAAATTATGAAGCATGAACAGTAACGTCCTAAGCAATCGCAGGCGAGCAACAAATGCTTCCCATCAAGTCCAGCATTCACTTTCGAACAAAACGTTCGAGTGAACATTCCTTTGCGAGCTTGGAGCATTCGAATACGATCTTAAATGTCATTCATTAGATAATAAATACCATTGACTAAGAAGGTCACAAAAACTCAAGATCAAGAAACTGTTCCTTGCTTACAAGTAACCAGTAATATTCCTACATATGTAATATATTCATTTCATTGTCAGAGCACTCACTATCGAGCGTTTTATTTACTGAACATTCGAATGCGAGCCGTTTCCGTGAAAATCGTTGTGACGTCTACACCGGCCGAAGTTCGCGCTTGCTTGTAAGCTTTGTAACGCTCGGCTTAACGTCCACACCACTCCAATATTCGACGTCGAATGCTCATTACAAGTGAATGCTCTCAGTGAGGACGCTCCTAAGTAAAAATGTGACGGGGGTTTTTGAAATTTTGAAATTTTACTTGTTATCATTATCCTCATCCAATACTTTTTCAGATATCAGGCAAAGAGTGAGTGTGAGGTGTGAGTGTGAGTGCGAGGTGTGAATGGACTCACGTCCGAGGATAAACTAATAAATCAAATCATGATTCGATTTATTAGTTTATCCTCGCACTGGAACGCCTTGCAGCAATTACACCAATGGAGCACAATCTTCTAATAAACTCACTATAAGTTTCCTCACGAAGTTTTTCCTTCACCGTTTCCTGTGATGTCCAAGATAAACTTAGAAAGTACATATGAATTGAAAAATTCACAATGGTATTAACCCGAACCCACGCCCTCAGCACGAGAGGCGAGGTCTTAGCCAATGGGCCACTACAACATATGATTTGTGCAATAATCAATCAATGTATCGATCGTATGATCGTATTCTTTTCTTGTTTCTTTTTTTGGATGAATATAAAACCAGGCAGTATTATTATTATACTTGTATCATAGAATCACATAACACAATTAAAATTTGAGGTGGTTTAATGAACTTTCTTAAATATTATGTTCTTATTTTTTACAAATGATTACTTATAGTAATTACTGACTAGCTCCACAAACTTAGTACGTAAAAAAATATTATATATCTTGCGTATACTTTAGGCCTTTGTAATAATTGTAGACTAAGCTTTATTTTTCTGTGTGTATAACTTACTTAGATGATCTATAAATAGTTGTAGTAATCATAATAAGATGGATGCAGGGAGAAGCTACCGGTATTGAGACAAAAATAATCAAACCTATTTTACCTCTTGTACTTTATGGATAGGTAGATAAATTGGAAGGACATTATCTATGATAGAGGGTGTTCGATAGCGGTGCGCCACCACTTACGTACTGTGTGGTGTTGTGGAGGCACAGAATACTCATTCATTCCTTTGCCGCTACAACCCTTTGTGGGTCTTGGCCTCCTCATCGAATTTCTTCCATTTCGCTCTGTCACTGGCCTCCTTTCACCAAGATGTTTTCCTTCCTATCCTCTTCAAATCTTCCTCGACACAATCTATCCAGCGCTTCCTGGGTCTTCATAGGTACAGTCACAGATAATATAATACTAGCATACAGATGCCTCGATCATCCCATACAAAGAAACCGTAACTGGCGTTTTTCATCTGATTATATCGATTATTTTTTGTAAATCGATCGCGTTCGGTTCCGTTCAACGGCGATAGATAGATAACCATCTAATAATCAATTGATATCGATAGATAAATCAAATAATCAGTACAGTACGTTGGGACAGTTTCTTTGGGAATGAGACCCCACGGTACAGTATATTTTAGGTGATCTGAAAAATGCGTTTAGAGGTTAAAAAGCCTCCTAAAGACATAATGCAGCAAACCTTTTTCACATTTCTTTTTTACTTAATTGAAAACTGGTCGTCACATCACGGTGAATCATCACGTCGCGCCTGTCTGCAAGAGCCTTGTTTGAATAGATGCGGCCCAATTTATAACATTACTATAAGCTCTGCAATATAAACACTCACACATCATAAAAGACACTCATAAAAGTACACATCCACTTTAATGTCAACGTTTAAAGTCAATCAGTCCGTGTCGCTGCAGCATCTCGACCGACAGCGCATGCGCGGGCGCCGTTCTGCGGGAGGATCGAGTCACGTGGCTGAGCTGTGTGGTCTGCGCACGAGTCTCAATTCCGCGTGGAACGTGCGTGCTGTAGGCGTGGCCGTTGTTGTAGCGGAGGTTGTGCATCTGTGGGGGAGAAGGGGGGTTAGATCTGTAGGATAACTGCGTAACATACAAATTGATCACGTGACATTTCTGTGCTCTTAGCATTTTCCATTCATTTTTGTGATTTTTCCAATCGCTATCTTGTCTTGCCTCTGGAAAACGTGACATTCTATCAGCGGTAACGATGTTGTGAAAGTCTAAATAATGCGAGGATTGAACACATTTCAGTAGTGCACGCCATCATCATCATCTTCCTGTCCTTTTAATTTTGACAAACACTTCTAATGTCACATCTAGACCAAGCTTTTAACAAAGTTAGGTATCAACCTTACTTTTATAGTACAAACACATTTTGGCAGCTCTGCAAATAAGTAATAGTAAACACACAGATTCAATAACATAAGTATTTTTTGTTGGTACGAGTAGCTATCTAATCTCAGCCAAATGAAATGGTAGTAGACAAAAATAAACTTAGATAAACACGAAGACGTAAACGCGTATGAGCGTCTGTTCATTTTATTATGACAGTCTCAGACTGACATAAACATAATAAGGGAAAAGGAAAAATTTTTTTTCTATTGTAAACGTCTTTATAATACAGTGACATCTATGACGCTATATACGAACTAAAAAAAAAACCGGCCAAGTGCGATTCGGACTCGCGCACGAAGGGTTCCGTACCATTATCGCAAAAAAAACGGCAAAAAATCACGTTTGTTGTATGGGAGCCCTCCTTATATATTTATTTTATCCTGTTTTTAGTATTTGTTGTAATAGCAGCAACAGAAATACATCATCTCTGAAAATTTCAACTGTCTAGCTATCACGGTTCATGAGATACAGCCTGGTGACAGACAGACAGACAGACAGACGGACCGCGGAGTCTTAGTAATAGGGTCCCGTTTTCACCCTTTGGGTACGGAACCCTAAAAAGACAAAATACGCGATGCAGGGCAAGCAGTTTTCGACACGATTTGAACATATACAAAAGTCGGAAAACGACCGTTGAGCTGGACCAGATAAAACACCTGTCTGGTCAGAGGATCCTCCCTTTTCAATGGAGTTTGCGAGACTTTACAACCTGTTCCGCATACCCCTATAATAATTTGGGAAGATCAGTGTGCAAAAAACTTAAGGGTAAACAAGTCAAAAATTCTTCCATACAAACGTAGTCTAGAGATTACTCCACTGTTTGACGATGTAATTTCAAAATAAAAAAAGATATCAATTTGTCTCATCATTATCTAGCCCTGTATGGAACCGAAATAATAAAAATAAAAAAATTTGAAAGTTATGAGCGTCGAAAGTTCCATATTTCAACACTAATTTTAACGTATCTTTGGGCGCAAATAAATACCATAAGAAGAAGGAAAATTAAAAAACGGCCTCCATACAGGGCTAGATTAGTAATTCAACAATCCAAATAATTTTATTTTTGATCAGATACATTCAGTAGTTTTTTCATGAAATCTAGACTCCCAAAGGTCTGTTTATAAAATTTCGCGCGCTCGTTTTCGTCCTAAATCATCATCCATTTCGATAAAAGATTGCAGAAGTGCTAATTCGTACGCGAACTAGCTTCTTACTGCTCATCACAGCATCTATATATTTCGCACGTGTTGTGGGATGAGATAGCATGCATTTTAACCTCGCGCACAAAATAGTTCGTGCCGTCGACTAGTTTAACCTTAAGATTTAAAATGTTGGGCTCATAACGTGAGAGAAGAAACCACTGTCACAAAGTCCAATTCATCATCATCTGCCTAGCCTTTTTCCCAACTATGTCACAATGTCCTATTAATTTTAGTATTTCAAATCTTTGAAGACTACACAAAACTGATATGTGATGTTAAGATAAAGGCCAAACAGGAGCCTTAAAAAACCTCCTTTGATTTAAATTACCAAGACCTAATTTTCAAAAAAAAATGCTTGTTGAACTCACTGCCTTAAAGCAATTTGTTTCAGGAATCTCCAACAAAGCATCTAAACACATTGTTCAAAGAAATTGCTTCTGTTTTCTGGAGCATGCAGATTAATTGTCTGCTTGGAATTTAACTTGATTGTTTGCTTTATTCCCTGCGGTGAGAACAATAAATACGGTACGTTTGGCGCAGAGGCGCAGCAGTAAGCAGGTCTCTGCGAGATTTTGCCTTGAAATAAAAATAAGCTAATCTTTGGTTACGTTGCAAATATTTCAAGAATTAGAAGTGCTCATGAATATAAACAACTTTTAGTATGGGATTCGCTTTAAATCATTAATTCATGGCAAGGCTTTTGGGTATATAGGTTTTTATGCATCTAAGAACCAAATAGTAAGTAGCTATATAAATAATAATAATAACTTTATGGGGGCCCATTAAATGATTGTGCAAGTCACCCCCTGCCATTTTATAGCCGCGTAGTTCAACAGTGGTCGGGCAGGGGCCGGAAGTCCTCCTATAGTTTTGGGCAATCGATCCACTAAACCTACCAAATCCATATCCCAATACATTTTCTCCATATTTTGCAATAGTCCTGCACTAACCGGGGATTGTCCTTGGGTGCAGTTGCGTAGTGCATACAAGGATAACCGTTGTTTGGTGTCACATTTCCTGATACATGCCTAACGGGGCACTTCGGCTCCTCGCACGCCTTTCAAAGGACCGGGACCCTAGACCCAGATAAAGTAGCAAACCTGACGAGATGTATCAAATAAAAAACTTTCTTCAGGAATGCTCAAAGTCACTTCCAAAACTTTTATCTGGGAGAACACCTTAAGTGGGACCAGATTCTTCGAGATTATTTTTGTTTTGAACTTCCATATTGAAGCATTGGGATGACACCTCATATTTTTACCTCATCTTCAACTGAAGATAAGGTGAAAATACGAGGTATTTAATGTGTTTCATTAAATGCCTCGTATTTTTATCTTCCACAGAAGGCTATTCTATGTTTTCATGATAGCAACGTATTTTTTATATGGAAGATTGTTGTGGGTCTCCTTTTGTTAACATTCGATTGAGATATGTTGGCAATTGTACAGGCGCGTTTATAGAAGTACCTACTGACTCCGTCCCAATTAAAAATACTTTGCCGAAGTATATAGTTGACGATCTAGCTATCAGGTGTCGTCTAGTCAGACCAAGACTAATAAAGCCGTGGAGAAGCCTTGAAATAAAACTTGCCCAGTAATTACGCGGAAAGCTATCAAAGATATAAGACACTGTTTGACGGTCGTCGTTTACTTTAAGAGGTTAGCAAAGCAAATATTATTATAGTCCCCTTTGAGAAAATTCAAGCAGCAGTAAGTTTAATACTCGTAGAAGATTTTACACTCTTAAGAAATTGTGTTTTTGACACATTGGCATAAATAAAAGGTAGGTAAAATGGTAGAGAATCATGTCGAGAATAAGGAATAGATGCATTTGTTTCAAATAAAGGTGCCTTTAGGGCTATTATACGTGTTTTTCAGAGCGCAGAGATCGGGTTTGAGGTAACGAAACGTGAATATCTCTGGCTCAGCCCTTTGAAATTACCGACATTTAACGAAACTGTAACGTTACGTTTATCTCAAACGAGCTAAACGTAAGCCACGTTAATAAAAAAAGTTATTAAAAAATAAAACTAAGAAAAAGGATATTTGAGAAATAAAACTAAGAGCCGGCTTCGCACGAAGTGGGTTGTTCTGAGGTCGTCAGCTAAGCAAGCAACTGGACGGACAGGAACTCTTCAAAAGTCGTGGTATGCTCGAGAGAGACAGATGAGCAGGCACCACGACTGTCTAGCAGTCACACGGATCGGTATGCAGTTATGTAGGCATACGGTAGGCAGGAAGGCAGGCAGCAAGGAGTGGAATGACTGGTAGCCAGATACGCTGGTATACGGTAGTCAGGCAGGCAGGCAGTAAGGAGTGAAACGGCTGGTAGCCAGATACGCAGGTATACGGTAGGCAGGAAGGCATGCAAATCATACACAGTATAACACTCGCAATATATATTTTAACTAGTGCACATCAGATATTATTACTCATACACAAGCTGGATATTAAGGTTTAGAGAGATTTTCTGATAAAATAGTGCACTTACTCATACTGAGTAGTAAACTTTTAGCGTTCACCGCCAGAATCAAACTAAAAAGCTGACGCCCGTTTTTCCTCGTTCAGTGTCATATTTTCTGAATTTAAAATTCAAATCTCGATTACGATAAAAAAAAACGGTTTACAGAGGGGCAATCTGCCGCTGCCCTTATTATAATGTACAACCAGCTTAAAGAAGATCTACTCCATGGTATGTTATATGCTAACTTATATGGTGTACATAATAAAGAGTATTCTATTCTATGTGTATGGCTTAAGAAAATAAAATTGGACAGACAGATGTCAAATCAGATGAAAATGTCAGAGTATACAATATTATAAGATTTTACAAATTAGCAGTAAAAATAAGTTGTGGATATGAATCAATCAGAGATAACTAAAAGTATCCTTTTCAGGTGCTAACAGCACCGCCACCGCCACCGTCGAGGCCGGAGGTCGTTCGCTAAGTGCTCCGTACAAATTATTTTTAAATATTAGAAATGTCCGCCAAATCGTTGGAATCGACAATATGCGAATTAACTAAAACTGCACTCACTGGGAAGTCGAATTGTGTCACTAGAAAAGGTCGTATTGGACCAAAATCAACTTATTAAAAAACTTATTGGTGTAAGTGATGATTCGGCGCAAAAAACGCAAGTCCGTGTGAATGTGGGTAGCAGCGCTGTCAACACCGGACAGCCAACGCAACGACCAATGCGCGATGCCCGTGTTCGAGCTGACACGGCGCTCTCCATCAAGGCAAGGAAGACGAAGGGAGCGCGTAACATATCGCCTGTCGTTCGCACGGGTCTCGAGCCGAACGCGTCATCGAGTCTCAGCGAGCCCCCTATTCCAACTCAGCCGCTGCCGTCAGAAACGCCGCAACTCGAGTCCACAACAACAACAACGACGGTGATTCATGCGCATGACAACAACAACGTCTTGGACTGGGCTGAAGTCAAACGTAGAACGCGTCGTGCGTCTGATAATGTGACTCGAGGAACTGCTCCTGCGGGGTCGACTGTATGTGCATTGGCTGCGGCGGAGAGGAAATCGTAACTGCACTTATACTACGTCCAGACTGGTACCACCGCTGACCAAGTGGTTGCTCACCTGCGAAATATATGTGTTGACGATAAATGTTCAGCCGAGGTTTTAAAATCGCGAGGAGATTATGCGTCATTTAAATTAACAGTGCCATCAAAGAACTATATGAAACCCGAACACTGGGCAGAAGATGTCCATATCAAACCATGGAGAAGTGGATTTCGTAAGCCACAGTAGTGAAAGGGTTAATAAACGTTGTAAAAGATATATGTTATTTTACCAGAATGTCCGTGGTTTACGATCAAAGCTTGTTAGTTGTAAGAAGGCTATATTAGTTGAATCAGCTGACTTATTTGCATTTACGGAGACATTTTTGACTAGCAGTGTTTGTGTTGCCGAACTGTTTCCCCCGGGATATACAGTATTGCGTCAGGTCCGGGCCGGCGATGTAGGATGGGGTGGAGTACTACTCGCGGTCCGGGACCAGTATAAAGTACAGCAGGTTTTAGATATTGAAGGCTATTCGAGAGATATCGAGGTGGTAATTGGTACCGTAACACTAAAAAACATTAAAATTATCTGTTGTGTTGTTTACATACCCCCAAGTTCGAGTGATAGTAAATATATTAATACCTTCATTGTAGTAGAGAATGTTGTCGCAAAGTTTGATAAATTAGATGTTTTAATTTTAAAGAGATTTCAATTTAAATTCGTGTAGTGAAAATGTAAGTATACACTATAATTACTTGTTATCTTTTTGTAAACTAAAACAACACAATACTTTTACAAATAGGTTTGGCAAAATTTTAGACCTGGTTCTGAGCAGTTTGGACGTTGAGTCGATTGACGTGAGTGGTGAGGTGGAACCTGTTGTGCCGGTTGATGCCTATCACCCACCCTTATCAGTGAGTGTGTGGGGTGAGTGTGCGGTGCGGTCGCGGGGTCGCAAGGCGCCCGCTTCTCGTTATTCGGTTTGTGACGACGATAATATGCAAACGGAATGGAATTTCCGAAAAGTTGATTTCCAAGCTTTATATGCAGAGTTATATTCACATAAATGAGACGATATACTTTTAGTTACTGACGTTGACGAAGCTGTTACTGTGCTTTATATATTATGGTTGCACGAAATTTTTGATAACCTTGTGCCAAAAAATCTGAAACTATTTGAAATCCGAAATACCAATACCCGACGTGGTTTACTCCGGTCATTATTAAAACTTTAAAAGATAAATACTTTCATTTGAAAAAAAATAAGCAGTTCCACTTAGAATTTAATAAAGAATAATTTAAGTACTATAGACAGCGAGCTAAAGAGCTTATTGATCAGACGTATACCAAGTACATCCGACGGACGGAGACGGTAATAAAGAGGGATCCTAAAACCTTTTGGAAATTTGTTAAGGGTCAGCAGGCTTCCAGGCAGAAATGCACTGAGTTTGAATTTGGGGGACAAAGAAAGAAAGAAAAGAAAGACAGATTATGATACGGGTAGACGCAGCAAATGCATTTGCGCAATATTTTAGCTCTGTGTTTCTGCCGCATGATCCCGTTCTATCTGCAGCGAATGCTGAGCAGAAGGCAGCAGAGCCGCTGTGCTCCGCGAGGATCGCCATCGATGGGATTGACTCAGCTGACTTATCACTAGCCATTCGCCGTCTAAAAGCCCATTCATCTGCGGGACCTGATGGCATTCCGCCGTTTATTATTAAGGACTGCTCTGAAATATTTAGAGAGCCGCTGCTATTTATTTTTAAATTAGCCCTACAAACAAAAAATACACATGAAAAAATTTCAAGGGTTACTCCTGTGCCCAAGGGTGGCGTCGGGTTAAAAGTAGACAATTACCGGCCTATTGCGGTCCTATCAGCCTTCGGCAAGGTCTTTGAATCGATACTGAACCAGCATAACACGAGGCAGGTAAAAACTCAACTGGCCGAGTGTCAGCATGGTTTTAGAACTGACAAATCCACCATAAAAAACCATATTAACTTTGTGGATTATGCTGTCACTGAAATGGAAAAAAATAAGCAGGTTGACGTGGCCTATTTTGATTTCAAAAAGGCGTTCGACCAGGTCCAAAATGATGTCTTGCTGAGGAAACTATCCGCGATAGGATTTACCCCCAAGCTGCTTCAACTTTTCTCGAGCTATTTTACTAACCGTCTTCAATATGTCCAACTCTTCGGGCATAAATCTAGCCCATATGAAACTAGTTCTGGGGTGAGTCAAGGTAGTACCCTCGGACCGCCACAATTTATTATCATGGCCTGCCGAAGATCATAAGGACGGCACAGTACCTTATGTTTGCTGATGATTTGAAGCTATTCTTGGGTATCAATAGCGTACAAGACTGTGAGGCGATGCAGAGGGATATCGATATGGTTGTAAAATGGAGCGAAGACAATCACTTAGAATTTAACATCTCTAAGTGCAAGACCATTACCGTTCCTCGATCGCGTGCGCCCATTCAGAATGACTACCACATATCGGGTGACCCTCTGGAACGCGTCACTGAAATCAAAGACTGACTTTAGATGCTACTCTGACTTTTAATCGGCATATTAGCAATATCTGAGCCAAGGTATTCCAATCGCTTGGTTTTGTCATGAGGCAGGCCAGTGGATTTACTGTACTATTCCTTCGTGCGTAGTAAGCTTGAGTATAATTCGCTGGTATGAGATCCGCACGAGCTATATAAGCTCATGATAGAACGGGTTCAACGCAAGTTTGCTCGTTACCTGTACAAAAAAATGTATGGGTACTATCCCTATTTGTATCCGTCTCTGTTTGTCGCAGGAATGGTGGACATCAACACGCTGGAACTGCGACGTAAGTGTGCGTTGTTGATGCACTACTACCTACTACTGAACTAAAAGATCGACGACTCGTCCACGCTAGCTCGCTCCGGACCGAATGCGGGCGTCGCGTGCTTGTGCCCCGCGCTGGCTTTTCGTGGCTCCGCCCTCACGTACCCTGACAGCTCGTCATGCTCCTACAGCCCAGGCGCTCAATTTGCTGAACGGCCTAATTGCTCAGGAACCTGGCGTCGACGACTCACTTTTATGTATTCTTTGATACTGTTTTTTTATTTTATTTATTTATTTATTTTATAACAATTATTTGCGTACAGCAAGTAATTGTTATAAACTACTAATTACTAATTAATTGTTACAGTTTGCACCAAAGCGTACAGCAAGCCACCACTACACATATACTAACACTTATAAACTAAAAAACTGAACACATATATTTAACATTGTTTTGCCATTGAGCATAAATATTATTTATGCTCAATTTATGAGTTGATACAATATGAAAAGATAAAACAGGTGTGGTTTGTATAGTGTCATAAAACGTAAATAGACTAAAAGATGTGGATTTGTACGCTAGAATACCACATTTCCCGATAGGACGTGCCTTAACGCACCAGCCCGAGTCGCGTCGAACTACTACCTTCAAACGGCGCGAAGCACGAGCGGGTGCGTCATGATATCACGCGCCGTGAGAAGCCTGATGATGAAGCGTGATAATATTCCTGGGCTAAGTTAGTTACATTATTTTTCTAGTTTCTATATTCGTTGGCATTATGGATCTAATCGAAAATTCCACGTGTTGGTCTAGTGCGCGTTAGCAGATCGCCAGAGCCTTAGAGGCGTTTATGAAAGATTGGTAAGGAGTAGGCAGCACGCCGGGATGAGTGAAAAGCTATGGGGGAGACCAAAACCCATCAGTGGGACAAAATAAGTTGACAATATAAAAAAAAGATGAATAACATTTCAAATGTCGTACGAACCTGCAAATAGCACTTTTTATGTGGCTCGTGGTACAACTCGTAGTCACTCGATGAGCCCTCAGGCTTCTGTGCACAACGCCACTGTTGACAAGGAAAAAGGCTTTGCATTAATGTTACTCATAAGAGACTAGGAAGATATAAGGAACTCATAACTAAATAATGACAGCCGCAGGTTCAATCTTGCCTAGCTCGGTCCGTGACTGGATGACGATCCACTACACACCGAGACCTTCCGGACCTCAGAAAGTACCTCAAGCCGACAGCTTATATCTATCTCGGCTGTTTGTAAATTTATAGAAATCGTTACACTCATGAGTCCCAAAAGTCTGAAAGCAGTTCTACCTAAGGTTATAGTGTTCGTCAGGAAAATACTAGTATTAACTTCATGCCGGACCCACAGATGATAAATGATAATGATAAATGATGATATATGATAAATGATTTTATTTCTGTAAGTTGGTTTGTATAAACACTTTCACATGTCGAACATATTTTTAAAACTAGATGATGTCGGCGTTTCCTATCTGACTACTCTGAGAAGAAAGGCCGAAACAAACTCAGAGGTCACAGTCTCTTTTAAAGTCCTGACATAATCTTGATTAGATCATGTGAAGACCATTTAGACTGATGTCTGAAATGGTCTTTTGAGGAAAGAACCAGCCAGATATAGTGGACCTGTCCAGTCAGTGCACGCATTTGTCAATAACCGAGCAGCTCAACTCAGAATTTAAGGAGCTCAACGATTCGACGAACAATACCAAAGAAAGGACATTCCGGTAGGCCGCAAAACTACTCAAACTGCCAGACCATGATTAAAAACTAAGATAAATTTAAATAAAAACAAAAAAAAAATATCCACATAGTCTTCACATTCACAATAATTAAAATAAAATAATATAATACTTTAAAAAGTAAATATTCTTGTCATTGCAAGAAAAACAAAAAAAAAATCTTTTGATGTATAAAACGCTTTCTGGCACAACTTACGTTTAATGAAAGACTTGAATTTATTAAGACTTAGATCTTGTACGTGGCTTGGAAGCTTATTATAAAAGCGTACACATTGACATCTAAACGAGCCACCTATTTTCTTGAGCCTTGTTGTAGGTACTACAAATTTGTGTTTGTTCCTAGTATTTATGTTATGGATATCACTGTATTTTTTAAACAATTTTATATTTTTATGGGCATATAAAAGATTTTCATAAATATACTGAGAAGGCACAGTCATTACATTAATCTCCTTAAATTTCTCTCTGAGAGAGTGTCTCGGGCTTAATTTATAAATTGATCGAACAGCTCTTTTCTGCAAAACAAAGATAGTCTGGATGTCGGCGGCATTTCCCCACAACAGAATACCGTACGACATTACACTATGAAAATAGCTAAAGTATACTAAAAGGGCTGTCTCTATGTCAGTTAAATTACGAATTTTTCTAACAACATATGCTGCGGAGCTTAGCTTCTTGGACAATTTATCTATATGTGGGCCCCACTGAAGCTTAGCATCCAAAGTTAAGCCTAAAAATACTGTGCTATTTTCAGGATTCAATTCTTCGCCCTTTATCAACACATCGGTTTTCACCTGCCTAACGTGAGGTAGGGTAAACTTAATGCATTTGGTTTTTTTTTCCTGTTACACTATGAAAATAGCTAAAGTATACTAAAAGGGCTGTCTCTATGTCAGTTAAATTACGAATTTTTCTAACAACATATGCTGCGGAGCTTAGCTTCTTTGACAATTTATCTATATGTGGGAATTGAACATTGAACCAGTGAACTACTTTTGAGATCGCGCTATTTACATCGTCAGTAACCAGCTGCTGACGTTTAAGTTTAAACAAAAGTGAAGTATCATCCGCAAACAACACTATATCATGGTTATCCTTTATGAGGTAAGGCAAGTCATTAATATAAATAAGAAACAAGAAAGGACCAAGAATCGAGCCCTGCGGGACTCCCATTGTTACCATAGATCCAGGAGATCTTTTTCCATTAACGTCAACGGTCTGAATCCTATTACTCAAATATGAAGTAAGAAGATCCAGAGCGCTGTTCCGGATCCCGTAGTGGCGGAGATTCCTGATTAGCGTTTCATGAAAAACACAATCAAATGCCTTGGACAAATAACAAAAGATTCCCAAGGCATCGCACTTATCTTCCCATGCATTATAAATATGTCCTAAAAGCTCAACACAGTACAATCAGTAGTTGAACGACCCCTTGTAAAACCGAACTGTTTGCTATGTAATAATTTATGTTTATTAAAAAATCCTTGCAATTGCTCTAAAATTAATTTCTCAAATATTTTGCTAAACGTAGGTAGTACTGAAATAGGTCTATAATTTGTAGGGTCTGATGTACTACCTGATTTAAACAAAGGTATTATTTTACTATTTTTCATAAGGTCAGGAAACTCCCCACAGTCGATACAATTATTAAAGATAATAGCTAAACTAGGTGCGACAATGTCAATAATAGTCTTAGCAACTTCTACAGAATGACCCCACAGATCTGCAGTCTTTTTAACATTTAAAGTGTAAAAGGTTTTAATTATGTCTTTACAAGTAATATGTTCAAAACGAAATTCCGAATAGCAAACATTAACATTTTCTTTTAGCAAAGACTCAGCAACAGAAGGTGATGAGTTTAGGTATTTAGTAGTTGAAATGGGAATATCCGAAAATAAATTTTCAAAGGCCACTGCGACTTGTGAGTCTGATTTTATGATGTTGCCATTAATAGACAGGCCGTAGTCAATATTTCGGTTACCAGTTCTTCCTGTTTCACTATTAATAATATTCCAAGTCGTTTTAATAACATTACTACTATTTTTAATCTTCGAGCTCAAATAACGCGACTTGGCCAAACAACAAACTTTTTTAAATAATTTTGAATAATTTCTAACATATAAATTAAATTCAGCAGTGTATTCACTGTACAGCTCATAAAGCCGTGTTCTACTTTTATGAATACCAATAGTAGCCCAATCACTGAATGATGCGTTACTATTAACGGAGATAGTCTTTGGAACAAAGGTCGAATTAAATTGTTTACATAAAAATTAATTTGTATATACTAAAAAAATTATCATATAGATGATTAGGATCAGCATCAATTGACAAAATTGGTAATTTATTAATGAGTTTAACTTTAAAAGCTGCCAAGCGACTTGCAGTTTTGGGGTTAACAGTGATATCCTTTTTAGCCACTTTGTTGTTTTGGTTTGGTATAGTAATCCTCTGCCCGCAATGATCAGAATCTAGTAAATTTATAATTTCTTTGTGGACTGGTATAACATTAGTATAAATATTATCTAAGCATGTAGCACTAGTTGGGGTTATTCTTGTGGGCTCCAAAAATAGGTTTACAAGATTGTAGGACTGAAACAGACTTATTATTTTATTACAAGAACCTGAGTTTTCTAATAAATTAACATTAAAATCACCACAAGTGATAATGGATTTATTCAAGTTACAAATCTTGTGTAACACTTCATCCATTACCTTTTCAAAGCAGTCATACAATCCTGAAGGCGGTCTGTATACGCTTAATACAATAAACTGCTCCAATTCTATACAAGCTATTTCAACTGTCCGCTCAACAGATAGGCTCACAATATCCTTACGGTCTTTACATTTAAGCTGGTTACTTACTAAAATCAATGAGCCACAATGTATAGCATTAACTCTGCTGAATGAACTACCAACCTGGTGATTATTAAAATTGAACAATAACTGGTGGCTTTTAAGCCAATGTTCTGTTATACAAAGAATATCAATACTGTTAAAGTTCATAAATAATTCTACTTCTAAATCTTTGTTCATAAATCCTTGAATATTTTGATGCACCAGGTTAATACTATTTACCGAATTTAAACTTTTATTTGATTTTACTTTGCAATTTTTATCCTGTATAATTTTGCAAGAGGTTGTCCCTATTGTCCTAATTTCTAATTTAAATTATTATCAATATCAATTTCTGATACCAAATCATTGGCTGAAATAAATAACATTCCTTGGCATTGCTCAATAGAAGCAAGTTGTTTAGCCAAATTCTTGGCTGTAATAGAAAAATAATATGATAGCGACACAGCTATCTGTCTTTTAAAATACTTTGAAAGAAAGTACCTATCCATGAAAAATTTATCTTTTGTCAAATAAAAGTGATTACCAACATAATTGTTAGTGTCAATTAAATGGAATAAATTACTAGTATATGTTAAATTATGTAATGTCCTATTCAATTCATATCTAAGATTGTTTTCTTCCTGTGGCAAACTTTGGCTGTATGGGAAAGTGAACATCACAATTTTGTTTAAACTAAGGTTGCACAAAGTTCTATAATGTTGGAGTAATTCTCCTTTTTTCACATTACCCCTATTACCAATAAATATTAATAATGTGGTATCCTGGTTAAAATTGCATTTTATAACTTTTTTCATTATGTCAAATAAAGAACAGCCAGGCATACAGTAGTTCATTATTGAGTGTCCTGGATATCTATTTGTCAACAAGTGGCCTAAATCATTTCCAATTTCATCACAAAATAATACTATTTCTGTATTTACATTCTTTTTAGGCAAACAGTTAGTAATTTCTAATGGCAAACTTGCACTAGACTGCGGTATGGTGGCATCACATATTGTCAATGAATGGTCCGGTGTGGGTTCAACAGATGGTGGTTGACAATGATCAAATTTGTTAATTTGTGAGCTTACCAGCTCATTCATTGCCAATACATATTCCCTCATTTGGTTTTCAGAGGCTGTATATTTAATGGCCATAGAAGTAAGTTTCTCCTGTAGATGGTCAAGTTCATACCGCAAGTCTTCTCTGTCAGTTTGGTATTTTCTAGTACTTTTTTCTAAGTTAAATGAATACATATCTAATTGTTTAAGTAGATGCAACCTTTCTCTATTAAGTTTTACATTTTTGATGAAAAACCTTTGTTTTTTGATCATTTTCTTAGTTTTAACTAAGTAACTATTTGTTAATTTTAATGTACTTTTTTATTTTATTTTTACTAGTAACTACCCTCAATGATTTAATTGATTTTGAATCATCATAACCTGTTAAATTTAGTGTGTAAGAGGGGTTTATTGCAGTAACCATTGATGGGGCAACAGGCACCAATTCATTGAATAGACTTTGATTCAACGAGGCAGTGATGTTATGATTTGTTGTTTCAAGATGTTCAATCTGACTTTGAGCCTCATGTAGCTGCTGTTGTAGTGAATAATTGTGACTAAGAGCTTGTTCATACTCATTGCTACACTGGCTGAACCCGTCCACAACAATTTGGAGCCTGTCCCGGGCTGCTATGGCATCAGTGTGTTGAATATATAACTGAGCCATTTCTGTTTTCAGTTTACTATTCCTGTCAAGGACCCTAAGGAACTCTATTTCGTTTTCATCTTTTTCCCTTATCAGTTGGTCACAGAACTCCTGAGACGCCTTTAATTCGCTCAAAGCCTGACTGAGTTTGGTCTCTTCTAGGCGAGCCCGCGCGCTGCGAGTCATAATCATGACTAAAGAGAAGAAAGATGATGTTGGAAAAGAGTAGTGGAATGAGTAACAGATGATTAGTTGAACGGAAAAATGAAATTTAGATAGTTAAGAAAGAAGTTCTGTCACCAAACTAATTAAGGTTATGTTTACGTTTTATAGGTCATTGGCATCAACTTGTAACCTCAATAAAAGTGATCCAATTAATTGTAGGCAAAATATTAAAACGCAAACAATCCAATATCGAGTAAAATATATAGTATTATGTACCTGATACCGAGGCGAAAAAGTAACATTCGCTTGAGCCGGTAACTGTCAACGAAACAAAATTAAATTTCAACACTTATTTTGCACTTGTAGTGTCTGTATTTAGCACAAAACACTTAATTACGCTTAAAACTAGTTAAGAAATTGGAAATAGGCCTTATTATAAAGGAAATCTATTATTTAAAATTAAAATTATTAGGACAAATTCAAATCGGCTGTTAGCTGTAGTGTTGCCACAGGAATATCACACAGGATGTACGCGAGACACAATTGCTCTTTAATTGTTTTTGTTAATTACGGCATTCGACGGGTTAAGTTGCATTCAGTTTGATAGAATGCCGATCCCGACAAAGTTTGGAGACGTTTAGTTTATTTGAATTTAGGCAGATTGATATGACTTTAGGTGCTCTCTCACCAGGAGCATTCACCTGTAATGCAACATTTCAGATTCAATTTTGAGCATAACCTTACAGTACTGCATCCTTGACTTGACGAGCATTCGCCTGTAATGTAACCTAAGATTAAATTTTGAGTATTTTGTTGATTCCACAATATCATACGAAACTGGCATTGATGTTACAAGTTGTATCAAAATATTACACATTGTATCATCAAGTTGCGAACTGTAATGCTCGGTTCTCTTCCCTCTCCAAGTTAATGCTCGAATCTGTAACATTACAGGTTGCACACTATAATTTTCGGTTCTCCTCCCTCACTGATGTAATGCTCGACTCTGTAAAGTTACATTTCAGGCGAATGCTTCAAGTGAGGGAGCACCTTTATGGTAACCGACACTTTTATTCTGAATTCCAGAATATTCTATTATTAAATGACCGACGAACCGCAACAAATAGGTACAGGCAATTCACACAATAACGGTCGATGTTGTCATAAGTTTTTAAGTAGACAACTCTAATAATAATAAAATACAAATCAACTGGTTGAAAATCAATCGATAGTCAATCATGGTTCATGACACTTTCAACACGTGTGCGGAATGTAAATAAATAAATACAATCTGGACTGGAGATCCAATTTATTATTTATTACATATTCTTAAAACTTCCTACGTGCATTCATCTAATGGTCCTACCTATCGGACCATAATGTGAACTTCTGCTAAACTTCGTACTATTTGCCTAATGGTTAAAATTCAACCCGTATCTTCGCGCACCCTCATAATTCTGACCCTTTTCTGCTATAACTTGGGATCGACGCACAACGTCTTTTTCAATCACATACCACATTATTCGAATACAGTGATTTAAAATACAATAAAATGGAAATCAACAAGGATTAAATAAGGTAAAGTTCAGAATTCAGTTTAGGTTCAGTCTACCTTTTCCAATTGTTGGCAAGACGGCTTCACTTAATGGATTGTTGAATAAATGTTCTTACGTAGTAACTTAGCGGGTACATCTTATGTTCTATGTGAGATATAATATGTGATGCACAGTAGCCGTTCAGTAAGATTCGTTATATATTCGTCGTATTGCCAGCTAGTTAAGGCGTAAGTCTATACTGGCGTGACGAGACTTAACTCAAAAGTCAAATTCTTTATTTCAATTAGATCACTAAGCGGCACTTTTGAACGTCAAAATTTCTAAATTAAATATAATAAAAATTGATTCTATCTTCCATTCGGAAAAGTAACTTGTTATGGAGAAGAATGCACAAGAAATGCCACACTTACTCTTTTAAATAAAAGTGTTTTAAAATATTTACATACATTATTTATACGTGAGGACGATGCACCGAGAATAACACTACTATACTACGTATAGGTATAAAGTATTACAGGCACTAACAGGTAAATTTATTCATTTGATAAATAGGAACATGGTTCTCACATACTTACAAATATTGCAAACATAAACCTAGACGGTACGTGTAGAGTCCAGCCGCGATGGTGCGCTGTGTGCCGGGAATTCTTATGTGTGTAATGTGGAAGAAAACACCGACATGTGTATTCACCAAGCAGCTTTATTGAACTGAAGTAATTGCGGTAATGCGCATGTAATAATGAATATAGTAAGTACATGTGATCGCGGACGTCAGCATAAAATTGTCGAGCGTGCTCGTACATGCTCCAAAATCACAAAAAAAACATCACAACAAATTTGTTCTCCAAAAATGCCATAAGCTCATCGAATGATGGCAGATTTCGTGGTGCTTTTCTGCACTCCATGTACGGACTGTAAGTTTCTGCATCCATTTGTTCTGTAAGTATGTGCACCAAAAGCGGATCCCACGTAGTGGTATCGACTCCGAGATTGTGTATGGCGTGAATTGTTTCCAAGGTCGTGTCGTGGAGGTTTTTGAGTTCTTGAGCAGAATGTTTGTGCACAGTCGGCTGGCTTAAGAATATTTAAATTTGCTTTGAAAACAGCAGCTGTATGTTGTTGTACCTTCGGGTGAGTATATCCCAGCACGCGTCGTAGTTTTCAGCTGAGACGTTGAGATGCTGAACTAGGCGCTCTGCCTCACCTTTCAGTTTGCTCTTCAGATGCTGCATTTTTTGAGTCTTGCTCAGCGTGGGATTGTTGTGGATGGCTTCTGAGTAGAGGTCCATGAAAGTTGGCCATTGAGCATAGTTGCCATTAAATGCCGGAATCTCCAATTTCGGCAGAGTTTGTTGTTGGTGAGATGTATGGCTGAGTTTTTGGTTGAGTTGTCTCTTGATGCCTTCGTATCTGTTTTCATGCTCCGCGTACTCCTGTTCATAATCCACCTCCGTGCCGATCAGTAGATTATCTATTTGCCAATGTAAATCGTCAATAATTTTCCAGCGCGCCTGTACCATCTGAAGTTTGTCTTGTAGTTCCCATTTTTCAGAGATAGTGTTAACGTCAATACCTCGTACGACTCTTGAAAAGGCTTGAAAGTTTGTTCGTTGCTGATTAATCAGCTCATCAGTTTTGGACAACATACCTTTCTCTTCCGTGCTGACATTGTGTAGTTCGTCACCTTGACCTTGACTACTTGTATCTTGTTTAGCCATGGCTTCGGTCTGTGTTATGTCCATCAGCAGAGCACATGTAGTTGTGTAGAGCTCTTTCACGGATAGGTAGGCACCAGACTGAAAGTACTCGTGTTTGTTATCACACAGCACTGTTAGTTTCTTGTGGAACGTACAATCGAACTCATCCCACAATTCTTCTAGAGTCACTAGCCGTTTTCTTGTGTACTCGGCAGTTTTCCGAATTGCAGAATCTTTTTTGATGTTTGTAGAAATCTTCAGTACAGCTTCAGCGATGATTTGTTGACGTTGTAGTAGCCCTTCCATTGTAGTAGGTGTGTAGAAGAAACTAGTTGTCTGTTGTAATCACTGTCACTGGTATAAGAATATGTAGTAGACTTGTATGTCCACTGGTTCTGTTAGTTCCGCATGAGCAGATGTCCGTCACCAATATGTGCGATTTCTCAACTTGACTGGTGAGACCCGCTTGTGGGAGGCCAGCCGAGCCGATTCGCTATTGATGAAGACACCTTCTCTCACACTTTACTTAAAGTCGAAGGACCAAAAAGATGTAGAGTCCAGCCGCGATAGTGCGCTGTGTACCGGGAATTCTTATGTGTGTAATGTGGAAGAAAACACCCGACATGTGTATTCACCAAGCAGCTTTATTGAACTGAAGTAATTGCGGTAATGCGCATGTAATAATGAATATAGTAAGTACATGTGATCGCGGACGTCAGCATAAAATTGTCGAGCGTGCTCGTACAGTACGTACATAAGTAAGGCAAATAAAATCTTGGTGTAGTCCATGACAGTAAATTACTTTTTGATGATCACATAGAAACCATTGTCAAGAAAGCCCTCAAAGCTTTAGGTTTTATTATTAGAGCTTGTTCTAGCTTTCGGACACTAAAACCAGTAAAAGTGCTATACTGTTCCCTCGTGCGCAGTCAACTCGAGTATGTTTCTCAAGTCTGGAACCCTCAATACGAGATCTACAAATCTCGTATCGAATCCGTCCAGAGGAAGTTTTTGCGATACTTGGATTTTAAGGCGAAGCAATTCTCAGTAGACTACGAACACCGGTGTAGGCGATACCATTTTTTACCGTTGCACGTAAGACGTAACATTAATGACATATGTTTTTTGGCAAAAATAGCAAACGGCTCGGTAGATTGTCCCGAACTACTTAGCAAAATAGTTCTTCGCACTAACCATGGCAGCCTACGAACACGGCCTTTGCTGCCGACCCCATGCGCATCGACAAATTACAGGCGTAACGCCTTTTGTATACGTAGTGCCGCAGCTTTCAATACCTTACCAATACACTTGGAAGTTGATGTCTTTTGCACCAGCGCACATAAGATTAGAAAGACCTTAAGCAGAGAATATTTCGGCGGCGGTCAAAAATGAAATGAGTGTAGGATTGTTGTTGTTTCTTCGATGTAAATGTTATGTTTCACATTAATTGTATTTGTTTGATGTTGCACGACTCGACATATTTCACTACTTTTATTTGATTTTTTGTCTTTTTTGTCTACCTTTTAATATTATTTTATTCTATGTATCGCTGTATTATACAACATGTCAACGCAAATGATTTGTAGCGCGATGTATACATGTGGAAGCTTGTAATTAGCCATTTTTCTTGCCCACGATTTTTTTTTATGTTTGTCATTAGTCTGTAAGCTTTCCTTAAAATAAATAAATAAGTAAATTACCTAATTCAACAACAACAGAATAGTGTGTGAGTCAATTTCTTACTAGTAACAATGACAAGCCAAGTCTTTTGAAGGCCTGTACATTTTAGAGGATATTTAACCTCGCCGCCTCAGTAGGCGGCCATGATATTTATAAATAATTTTCCATCGACTCGATAAGAAGAAGCTCTTTTTAAAATTTAATTGTTTGTAGAACAATTTCTATGAAAATGTGTTGTCGCATTGTAACGCACCTGTTTGCGGGAGCCATTAAGCTAATGGAAGTATTCACGTGTCAGTCTGCCGCGTAAATCTAACTTTTGTTAATTTCATCATCAATTGACATAGTGTTCAAGCGCGAGCCTAGCAATAATAATAAAAAACTCTCTAAAAATAATATTCATCAAAATCATCTTCATCGTTCGACTGAAGAGTACAAATTGTATTACGATATAGATTTACTTAGATAAATATTATAAAACATCATATGGAAACTGGCACGTCCTATATAACCAACAATTTTTATCTAGACATAATATATGATATAATATATATATATATATATATGTGATAATACCTATTATCACATACGGCAGCATAGTGTGGTGGCCCAGAACAAAGCTTGCCTCGTGCAAAGCGCCACTCACCAGATTACAAAGAACAGTGTGTCTAGGCATCACGGGTGCTTTCAGGACAACACCTACGGCAGCGATTGAGAGATACCTCAATATCCCTCCTCTGCATATGATGGTTGAATTCGAGGCAAGGAAGACATTACATCGACTTGCTGTGGCTGGACTATGGGATGCCTCTAAGCCAAGGACCAACCATACAAAGTTTGACGGGAATGAAGGCCTGGATCGGGTAACAAGCATGTTATCCGATAAAATGCAAACTATGTTTGTGTTTGAAAGGTCTTTCAAGGTCCAAATCCCTACAATAGAGGACTGGACGAAGGGAATCGATCCACCAGAACAAGACAGTCTGGTGTGGTACACTGATGGATCCAAAATGGAATCAGGTACAGGGGCGGGCATATACGCAAAAGGTTACAAATGTAGCAAAAGCCTAGGGAAAATGGCAACTGTATTCCAAGCGGAAACTTATGCCATAATAACCTGTGCTCAAGAGAATATAGATAGAGGAACCAGAGGTAAATCCATATATATTCTTAGTGACAGTCAGGCTGCAATCAAAGCCATGGCATCCTCCAAAGTGGACTCCGGACTTATTCTGGATGCTGTCCAAACCCTAAACAGGCTTGGGAAGCACAACAGGGTAAGACTGATGTGGGTCCCTGGGCACAAAGGAATCCATGGTAACGAAATGGCAGATGAACTGGCAAGAGAGGGCTCAGCAAATGACTTTGTGTGTCCAGAACCATGTGTAGGCATCTCGATGTGCCTCGTAAAAGCCGCATTTAGGGAGTTTGCAGATCACAGACAGCGAACTCATTGGCAATCTAACACCGGTCTACAACACTCCAAGAAATTCCTAGGCTCTACGTTCACAGCCCGGGAATGCATTTGGAACATGAGCAGGGGGCAAATCCGCTACCTGCTTGGGGCCTTTACTGGGCACTTTGGAACCAACGACATGCTCATGAAGATGGGTCTAACCGCGACACCCATGTGCAGGTTGTGTGGGGAACATACGGAACACATGGAGCACTTTCTTTGCACATGCGATGCACTGGCTGGTAAGCGAATGAGTCTCTTAGGGGTTGGATATCCAAGACCAGAAGACTATAGGCTCATATCTCCCAGTCTCGTTGTAAAATTCATGAAAAGAGTTTTCAACGAGATTGGGGAGGAGTAAGGTATCTAGGGGACCACAATAGATCCCAATGGGTTGAAGTGTCCGAGTTATTTCTCGGCCCCTCCACAAGATAAGATAAGATCTAGACATAATAGTTCCTGCAACGCACACTGGGCATGTGTTGAGGATAACGGCCCAGTCCGTCTTACTTATAATCTGCCTAGGTTTAACTACTGAGGCAAGCCAAACGATTTTTAAAACTAAGGCATCTGCAAAATTGTTGATAAAAAGTATTATAGACGAAACAACCTTTTTAAGCATTGAAAGTTGTAAGAAATTCGGAAATATTTTCAAAGGAATGTACTTCAAAAGAAGTATGATTAAATAAATAAGAACTACTAACTAAGCCTAAAAATGGGCAAATGATTTGTTGTTATAAGTTTTTAAGTTCCTTCGTGATGATTATTTTGTTTCGAACTTATTATAGACTTTGTTGAAAATAATACAAAATTCTGGGGCTATACTTAGTTGTTATAAAATAGTTTGGAATGTTTTCATTTATCTTGAAAATGAAGATTTAAAACGATGCTTTTGTAAATATATCATTTCTCAAATATTATATTTTCTACTCTCATTTAACATAGTTATAAAGTTCTTGTTACTAACAACCTTGCCTTGTCTATGGACTTTTTTGTCTGAAATAAATTATTTTTTATTTTATTTTATTTATTATTTACTTTATCCATTTTCGATTTCAAAATTGTTTATCCTACCGCAAGGAAATAATATTTATTTTTCGAGTATTTTGTTGTCTATTGAGATACAATTGTATTCATACATTTCATAACATTATCTTTATTATTAGAAAAACAGTAATGGTTCAAACACTGATATAATTTTGAAGGTATTATAACGAGAAAATGAAAATGAAAAACAGTCTCAATGTGAATTCTTGCAATCTTATTACGTACGAAGAAATTTCTTTGATTTTTTTTATGTAGTTTTGCCCGCAGCTTCGCCCCCGTCAACTGCCTACTCTACCCTACTTACCTACCTACATACTTAACTACATTCCTACCCTATCTACCTACATACTTACCCTACCGACCTACATATATACCCCGCCTACCTGCATACCTACCCTACCTACTTACCTAACTACCATTTTTTTCTAGGGTCATTCTTCCGCGACTAATCTTAACACATTCAAAAAATAACGTCAAATGCATCATTTATCGAATATGGAGTTCAACTGTCCGAGTATCTGAATTGTGTGTGTTGGGATATTTTACTTACTGAACACTTTAAATTCATATATCTTTTGATAGATTGCGATGAAACAAAAACTAAGAACTACGGCATAATTTTCATGTATACAAGTTATCTTCATTGGTTTCATACATTTAACGTAATGGGTGCACAACTAAACTAAAGTTGCAGTTTTCACAGATGATGTATTTCTGTTGCCGTGATAACAACAAATACTAAAAAAAAACTTTTTAACATAAATACAACCGACTTACAAATTAAAACACTACAAAGTGAAAAATAACTTTATTTTCGGAAGTCGGTGTCAGAAAACGAAGAAACCAAAACAAGAACACCGACTTCCGAAATTGAAGTTATTTTTCACTTTGTAGTGTTTTAATTTGTAAGTCGGTTGTATTTTTGTTAAAAGTTTTTTTTATTTTTCACTTTTTAGTTGTGGTTCATAATGGACCAATTCTCCAAAGTGCCAGAATAGATTTACCCAGAAACATGCAACTTAGACAAAAACAGTGGAATTAGAGTATACCAGGGTGAACTGTTCAACCTGCGTACCCCTTTAGAGCGTGATAGTGTGATGTTATGTTATGAAATGATGTAAACAATAAACAGACATCCGATTGCAGCAATCCCGAGTGATTTGCCGTCATTTATTGAAGAGTTCTGATGTGTATCTCCGAAGTTCTTTACCAGATCTTGATGGAAAATGGGACCACATGACAAACACCAGCTTTCAAATAAAAAAAGAATCATCAAAATCGGTTCACCCAGTAACAAGTTCTGAGGTAACACAAATAAAAAAAAAAAATACAGACGAATTGAGAACCTCCTCCTTTTTTTGAAGTCGGTTAAAAACAGAATAAAATAAATATTAAGTGCGGCTCCCATACAACAAACGTGATTTTTGTCGTTTTTTTGCGATAATGGTACGGAATCCTTCGCACTTGGCTAGTTTTTTGGAAAGATAGAAGATATATTATATTTAGCTATTGTGAACTGTATCTGAAAGAAGAAATAATAATATTTCAATATTATAAGCAAAATAAACTGATCACAGCTCCGGAGTTGGTAATGGATGTTTTGCCATTAGTCTGGGGTTCTAATAAACGCCACTGATGTTACTAAGAACGTACTATCTGTTTTTTTTATCTCTGAGATAAAATTGACACACACAAATTTCAAATTACTTATTTTAGGGCTTATTAAGCCTTCTGAGGTATGTTATATAACTCCTTTTAGACCTATTACACTATTTGAGACTAGTAGAGTTATATTTATTATACCTCAGAATAGGCCTTATGAGGCATAATAAATACAACTCTTATAGTCATAGCTAAAGTCAGTATAAGCCCCAAAAGAAGTAATTTGACATTTGCATGTGTTAATTTTGTCTCCAGAGATTTAAAAATAACAGACTTTAGCTACATATTGGACCTTAATAATCTGAAAAGTAACCCATCGATTCAAAAAGAAGATCATTATTTCATGTTTTCCAATAATTCCAGATGCTTTACCCACCCATACTTATATTATAAATGAAAAAGTAACGTGACTTGTACGGCTGAAATGATTCATGTAAGACTTGCGTAGTCCATAACCTGGATTAAGTCATAGATTTTTTTTTATTCCGGGGTTATGTTCTCTTCTGACAATATACTTTTCAAAATGGCGAAGCCGCAGAGATAAGCTAGTTTTTAAATATTTTTCTTTTCTGTTACAACCTTCACCAAGTCAACTGGTCATTTAAGTGAACTGGACATAATGTAGGTCTAATGCAAATCTCACACACTTAATGACACTTAAATCAATAATGGCGACTTGGCAATAAAACGCCATTCACCAAGCACTTCTATTTGTCAAGTTAAACACGCACTGACGTCATACATTCTCGTTGAGTCAAACCACCATGATTGATATTTGAATAATGACCTTCTATTGGCTCGTTATTAGTTTGAAAGGTTCAAAAAGAATATTGTGTTCAGGCGTAGTACTAATAGAAAGCTACTAAATTTACCGCTCGCTTTTTATTAGCACGTCGACGCGACAATGTAACACCGATATAATTATGACTACCATTTTTTATAAAAGTGTTATGGAAAATAGTGGCTGCTGTAGTGCTGAAGATATGGTTCATATATGTGTGAAGTTTCATCAATGTCCATTCAGCTGTTAAGACAGGCTGCCATCGTTACTGCCGCATTTATAGATAATATTAGTGGACTGTTACCATGGGGTGCCATGGGTATCATGGGTATTTCAGCATCTTCGATACATAATTCTCAAAAAGATCCCCCTGATTGAATTTACGGAAAATGCCGACAAAACACGACCACAATCTGACGTATCAGATTATTTATTGACGCAAATAATCCGGCAAATCTTCCTAAATGTATTACATAATAATTATTTTATTACATGATCTGAAATGTCGTACATATTTGATCATGTAATAAAATCATTAATATTTATTAGATAACCTTTGCAGAAAAATATCACTGTTCCTATGCGGTATTTTGCTTCATTATTTAGTCTAGGGGTCGCAAACGCTAGCACTGTGCATGAAATCCTTGTTTCGATTCCTGGTTCGGGCACAGTGTCACTTAAAATTTTTTCTATGAATAATATCATTGATACAGCCCTGACGCTATAGCGTATATAGTGTACGTGTACTCGGTTGATAGGCTATATAATTATATTATACATGGATTTAAATATAACTGGCAAAAGGTGCCTAAAAGTGACCATATATATTTACATAATACTTCATGCACACAAACGTACAGAGGCGGACTTAATTCTTTAGATATTTTCGACCAGTGGATATTTGGGTGATTCAGAAACATATAGTGGTAGATACAATATTGGAATAAGTCAAGACTAAAAAATAAAATAGTCAACTCATTCTAGTAGCACTGCAATAACTGAATTGAAAGTCGTAAGTGTTTGTCGAACAATGCAAGATAGCCAACAGAAGCGTCCATCGTGAAGGAAACTTTTTTTTGTTGACATCCAATAGATCGAACTAGGTAACTAACTGTTAGTTAGAACTAACTATGGAGAATGTTCAAGTGAATGCAGCATTGGAAAACTTAATTAAAACCTCGCTGCGAATAGCCGACTCAGCGAGACTAGAATGAAACGAAGAGACAATTCATGAAGGGAAGGTGAAAAACATTGAACAAAATTCTAACGCCTGCTATAATTAAGTCGATTAAATGGATAGAGAAAAATAAAAAGGACTACTAAACATAACTTCAATTTGAAAGTTGATATAGCTATTGACGTCAAAATTACTAAATAAACTACTGAACATACTGTTTTCGAAATTAAATTGTCCTCAAACCGACTTTTATTATGTCCCTAAAAGAATTTCCATTGTTGTTTGGAATTAGATTTCTTCAAGTACCAGGGAAAAACAATATTGGTTCCAAGTAGGCAACGCTAAGCTTCGCCTATTCAATAGGTTGTGAATTCGATTATCAGTTGAATTCTAAATGCAAATAGCTGGAATAAATATTTAAATAAGCCAAGGAACTAAAACAAACATATTGTTTTGAATATACTTTGTAGAGGCGTTCAAAAGTCATATAGAGAAAATTTTATGCACGTATTTAAAATTTTCAGTTGAATGTGATTTTCCTTTTCCTTATTTGAAGCCTATAAAATTCGTCTACGAAATTTTTGACCATGCCATTTCTGTGGTCCTCGGTAACTATATAGTTACTCATACAACTTAGGCAATATTGCTATATTTGGACAAAAGCAAATATTCATCGACCTTTCCTAAGACCCACTTTGTTATCTGTAGTTTATTAACTCAACCAATGATTTCAAATTTCGGTATAACGCGTTTTTAAATCAATTGATAGTCTAACAAATGGTCAAATAATTAACTCCCCAACTAATTTGACCATTTTGTGAGGTAACATTTGATGAAATGTCTGTTTCGTTACAAAACTCAATCCATGGAGAATCGAATTTTGCAGCACTTTTGTTTTAACCCAGTTTTCTTTTTCAGCCAAGCATTATTTCATCTACTTAATTATTTCCTTTCTGTTTTATTGAGTCTGCCGTATTTTAAGTATTTTCTTTTCTTAATATTTTTTTTAATTCTTTACGTGGGTGTTTCGAAATTGAATTGTCACTTGCAACCCTGCTTTGCAATTCTGCTCGTTGAGACAAAATAAACATTTTCTGTCCGATTAGATTCTTGTATTAGAATCAATGAGTTTGTTGACAATTTCGTCTTTCATTTGTTTCGAGTATTTACTCGTAAATTTTCCCTATATGGGTATATTTATAAAACACTTTGTAACAAATATATTTCCGCGACGACTCCCGGCGACATCTGGTGTCTCAAGTGTACCTTTTCACCTAGGTGTGTCACTAGGTGGTGGAGGCACTTTGGGACTAGATGGCGCTGAGATCGGGACGGAATTATTGTAAATTCTTTACGAAACCCGTTAAATATTGTGTGCATTAATATAATTCAACAAGCACACAATCTCCTACATGTCTAGCCTATTAATTTCTGGTATACATAATTATTTAAAGAAGATATAGACATGACATCTCTATGGGTCAATAAAATTCTCAATGTCTATGGCCGACGAGAATGACATTTCTTTTTCATTACGAATGGATACCGAACAGGCAATAAAAAAATCTGATCTTGGTGAAAAGGAAACTGAGATAAATTAAAATGACTCGGACGAGACAGGGAATTAGCCCTAAATTTAAAGTAATAATGTGCCAGCAAGCGCTGTGAGTATTTGTGGAATTGAACTATATTTTCATGCTTGTGAGACATGTGCTTGTATGATGCTAATACCGCATTTTCTCCCATCGACAGGGCTTCTTAGGATTAATTATAAGATTTATTAATAAAATAAACATGGTCAACTACATGCATTGAGAAAAGCAACACAGCATTTAACAACAGGCTCCGGACACCCATGATACTTCGGCTGGTGAAATACGTGATGCAATCGGCACATAGGGAATGATGCTGGTTGTGATATCACATATCTGAAGCTAAGTTTAAAAGGGTAGTTTATATACCATCCACAAGTAAGTGTGATACATATAAAATTGTGATGCAGTAGTGATGCCAGGGAATTAATAAAATAGTTGACCAAATATAAAGACTTTTACTTCTATCGACCCTCATGCGAAGTCATCCCTGCAATTGTCTCATCCAGAATACCTACCCCTGAGCTGGCTGGTGAGTAAGGAGAAAAAGTTATCTTACAACTTTATTTTTCTAGTAGGTTATAAATTAAAATTCTCTAAACAATCTACTAACCCGCATTTAACCTAACCAAATGGTTAGCGAGTTTTCATAAATAAGGTTATATATCTGAATTCTTATTGCCAGAGTTTCTTTCCATTTTCACTATTATGTAAGAAATCAATTTTCTGTTGAGAAAGGCCGATGGCTCGACGCCATTCGATTTATATCATACCGATAAGCGATTTTTACTAAGCAAAATTGCAAATATGTTCACATGGACGCAATGTGATGCAATTCAACCGATACGCACTTGATTTTTTCTTAGAAAATACGTGCTGGATATTGATAATCAACGCCGGTCAATTTAAATTGTGTCGCGGTATCAGAAAAGGGCCTTAATGAACAGTATTGGATACATAAGTTTTAAAACTAACAAGGTATATGAAAGAAATGCCACAAACTCTACAATTTCATTAACAAATAATTTGCTTTTACACCGAACTGACCCTGTTAGCCTGCATTTTGGAATGGTCAACATGATTTACCGGTATAGTTGAACAAAACATACTTGCTTTGATAGGCTTTCCTTTTATCCACTCTAGCCAATACAGCTTGGGAACTAACAAAACCAACCTCTTTGCTGATTTTGGTACATAAGATATATATTTCACGTTGTGGCAAAAATATTAGCCAGTCATCAAGATCGTTGAAAGAAGCAAGATTATGTATTAACTTTTTTTTTATCAATACTACTAAATTTGTATAGTCACGAGAAACAAACGTGTGTGCAGCTCAAGCGAACATTATTCTTCTTGCTCCTGAAAAAGCTTCGAATCAAACAAAGACTTTCGTCGCAACGAAACCTATTGCAATTGGAACGATGTACAAGGAACGATAGAAGGCCAACGTCCTCGCGGCCCACCACCTACAAGATGGACATACCTCATTAGATCCTCTTCGAAATGTTCCCTTACTGAATGTACACACAGTAAATCAGATAGGTTTGCAGGGCACACCAACATAGATTTTAGTGTGCGTAATATCAACGAGTGTATTACTTCTATTTATTAATGTTTGCTTCACAATAATCCGCTTTATTAAAAATATTCAATGCAGATCTATTGCCCGCATTACTTTGAAATATTGCGGATGAATTAGTGCAGTATGGGGTCGCAATAACAGTCAAGGTTACTCGGACATTTAAAAAACATGATGCTACCAACTGTGCGCATCGTATACCCGCAAAAACACATTTACTTCGTGCATATAACTGCGCTGTGCATCGCGCGCGACTTATGCAAAGTTGGTTAATCGTCCTTGAAAATTTTACTGTGATTGTATGGCCATCAAAAAGTGCACCAATCCGCTATTTATAAAAATATCAGAGGGTGATTAAATTTGTTTTATGTGAGTGATGTTATTGTTAGTGAGATTACAATTAAGGATACCTGTATCTTAAAATGTAACTTACTAACATTTTTATTCATATCACTAACTAATAAATTACCCGCTTGAGTATAAAAAATACGTTAATTCTTGTCCGACTTAGAATATTTGTCATGCACAAAACTTTATAATTTGTAATAAATATTTTAAAAAAACCTAGTCAATAAATATTGTTGACTTCTTATTAAAAATTGTTTAATGTTTACTTCAATATATATTTGTCGACTAATGTTCTTATTATCCGGTAAACTAAAAAGAATACGAAAATAAAAAAAATGGATTTTGATAATGTAAAAAGTTGACGCCAGCGGTGAGATTCGATCCTAAGACATTTGTTTTCAGTGTTTCTTTCAGGCAAAATTCTCCTGGAGGCAGTTAAGAGATCTGGAGGTGGGGCGGAGCGTAAAAATAGGAAACAAAGTAATATTTAAAATCAATTAAAATTATTATTAATATTTTAATCAATAAAAGATGATATAAGCTGAACCAAAATTGTCAAAGTAACATTGTAAAAAGCCACGAAGAATAATATTCTTTACAAAAATATTATTATTCGTGGCTTTTTTCTTGCGTACGCATAACGATAAGGACACAGCTATAATTTTCATTCTACATATTTCGCGAAATTACTATCTATAAACAGCTGTTTAGAGTGGGATATAGCCTTATCGGTTAGCGTTAGAGGAAAAGTTATGGCGATATTTCCGAAAGTGTGTCGTTCTTTCAAGGCGCTATTCTGGTTTCTAATTGGCTAAATAACTTTAATATGTCATGCACTACTCAATTCCTGATTGGCTGATTGAGTGCCACGTCACGTCAATAAAGGGTTTTCAGCTCTAAAATGATACCAGGTTTAAATAATTTGTCATATTGTAGGTATATTCATCGCGAATATACGTAAATCTGCTGTAGACGCGCGAAAGTGAGCGAGCAGCAACCAATTGCTATTGATTAAGTTCCAAACACCCCGGGGGGGCAGTAAGGCTACTCTGGGTACTAGTACTACTGTACTACTGGGTAGTAGTACCTGAAAGAAACAGTTTGTTTTAATAGCCGATTGCTTGTAATAAACGTTTTGACTTTGACTTTGAACTAATAAATCAATTAAACAATCTGTTTCAAACAACAAAATATTTTCTGACATATTCGTGGACACAGTATTTGTGCGGATAGTCTCGACAGTGGAACAATGCAAACGTGGTCAAGGTGTGGTGCGTCATTTGTGTCAGTTTTGATTAGTGTGGAGCCCTGACCCTGTCTCGTTAAGACGACATTGACTTTGTTAGGTAGACTGCGAATTGACTAGACGGATCTGGATTTCTCTGTTAGATAAACTTAAATTTAAGGAGGTTGGTATAGTGATTTCAAATTTCTGCTTCAATCAACTATAGTTGTAATATAATAGGATTCACAGATGCTCGCTGTGCCTAGGAATCGAAACGTCGTTCGAACAGCCCAAGCGAATATGTCTGGGATCTGTAGCATTGTGAGATGAGCGTTTGACTTCGGAAAATGTATTTGTAATGCATTATTATTGTATTCTCATTTTATGGGAATGGTTTCTTTAGTAGTTTCATTTGATACCCATATTGTTATGATAACGAGAAAAAAACATCATCACTCCTTTTTTTTAGGGGAGGGCGCCATATTTAAAAATGATATGCTATAAAATATATCACTCCCACAATTGAGGCGAATCCAACGACACCTCATAATTATGTTAAAATCCGTCAAGCCGTTTGGGCTGTAGAGCGTGCTATAGAAATGGACATACATACTTACATACATATGCTCGAAAAACATTACCCACCTGCAGTAAAAATAATGTATAGCATAAGCGATCTGACAGCTCAAGTACCACGTAAGTGGCTTATGTAATAACGTACCACATACAAAACTTTTAGGGAATACCAATTATGAGTACTGCATACTTATTAATAGCTAGACTCTATACCGCAGCGTTGGACTTTGTTAAATTCGTTAAAAATATAATGGTTCTAAAACTACGGATTGAAAATAATGTTGTGATAGCAGCCGTTTTCCAAGAACAAAATGATGTTGAAATCAATAACTCACAAATATTATTATTTCGAAATACATAATAATGTTTTCAACAAAATCATTAGCAAAATTGAATTACTTTGAAATTTAATATCATTAAATCAGTATTGCTTTACTAAATTATTATTAAAAACGGTAGATAACTTTACAACATATTAAAAAATATATAACCTAACAAAGTTTTAATTATCTAGGTTTCTCGTTAAATCGCTAACACCAAAAAACGTAGCACAAAAACTAGAAAATTTATGATGTTTGACACCTTTAGACACGCTTTTTTTTCATGTTATTGAAGTTTTTCACAGATTAAATGTCAGGGCCCGTTTTTACAGCCTTCTATAGGCATAGATAAATTCACTTCTTAAGACGAGTTTTTTACTGAATATGGGATAAGATATGTAGGTACACAGAGGTTTTGTTTCATTTCTATTTTTTTATCATTAATTGTAGCTTTGGTTAATTCGTTCTTAGGTTAATCGCGTGCCACGGAAAACTCGCACCTAATGCTGTTTTAACTATGCCTGATCTCTCTTCAGTCATTTTGGATTGCAGTATCATCGCAGTAGGGATTTATTGAAGAGAGATAATGCATCGGTGTTGGTCTTCATTTCTTTATACAATTTTTTTTATTAGTGATCGAAGGTGTTGGTGTACGCACTTGTGATGCATATACTCGTACTCCGGGTCGAAAGGCTAGTCTCGGTTGATATTGGTAGCATGACGGTGGAGGAAACTGTCTCGCACGTGCTCCTCGAATACACAGGCATAGCTCAATTACTGACACAAATCTTAGGATCACCGAGTTTCCTTATAGATGTCCTTAACAAACAGCAAGTCCTAATCTGCTTATGGACTGGATGGGTCACAATGGGCAACCCCTATTAAATGTAGAAAACAAATACCTAAAGAAAATATAAGGTTGGCCACCATGCTTGGCCTTAATTAGGTCAGGAGGATTAATACTAATAATTTCTGCCACCTAAAATCTTTTCCCCGAACTACAAAATTAACCTTAATAAAGGCAATTAGTATAATAAACAGGTTACCGTGAAGTTGGTCTGTTGACACACGCCGCGCCCACAGAGAAGCTTGCGCGCCGAACGCTGGAAGTTCCTCGTCATCAAGCAGTACACAATCGGGTTAATTGCTGAGTTTGCGTGACCTGGGGATAAAGTTAAGGTTTGTTAGAACTTAGAGGTAATCCCACTATCTACTAATCTGACTAATATTATAAATGTGAAAGTTTGGATGGCTGAATGGATGTATAGATGTGTGTTTGTTACTCAATCACGCAAGAAGGGCTGAACGGATCTGGATGAAATTTGGCACAGATATTGATTCTCCGTCTTGCCAAGTTGATTACTTCTCTTCCTTCGAAGCTAATTTGGAAAATCTTTCCGCACTTTATGAACATACGCTTATTCTCGGAGACTTCAACACTTGTCTGCTGAAGGGAGATTCGCGCAGCCGCAAACTCCAATCACTTGTCTCTTCTGTCAATATGCACTTACTGCCACTAAATGCTACTCACAGGGCTCCTCACTGTACTCCTTCTCTTTTAGATCTTATTCTGGTTTCTGACCCTCACAAAGTAGCCGCACATGGACAGCTTTCCGCTCCTTTTTCCTATCATGACCTCATTTATCTCTCCTATAAGATTCGACCTCCTAAGCGCAAGGCCAAATTTCTTTCTCTTCGTAGTTTTAAAAACATTGATTTGGAGCGTTTGAGGGCTGATGCGGGTGGTATTGACTGGTCTCCTGTGTTCGCCTGCGAGGATATGGACACTATAGTGTCAGTCTTCAGCAGGACTATGCTGGATTTATATGAGGCACGCGCCCCTCTAAAAAAGGTAAGGGTCAAGCATCTTCCTGCACCATGGCTATCCACAGCAGTAAAAAATCAGATGGCTAAGCGAGATAAAGCCAAGTGTCTGTACAGAAAGCAGCCGACTGAGGAGAACTGGGATCTGTATAAGAGGATGCGAAATCGCTGCAGTCGTTTGTGTAGGAATGCCAAGAGGCGCCACATTCACAACTCTATTGATAAATTAAACCCAACACAAGTATGGCAATTTTTAAAGACTGTTGGTATTGGCAAAGCCTCTAGCAAGAGTTCTTTTGATAAGATGGACCTTAATGCACTTAATGCACACTTTTTTAAGTCTCCATTTACCCTCGATGATCATGTTAAATCTTCCACTCTCAACGATCTCTTTAATCTTCCTTTGCCAGCAAATACTTCTTTCTCTTTCCACCCAATTACTGAACTAGACATTAGGAAAAGTATCCAATCCATCACCACTAAGGCGGTAGGTGACGATGGCCTTCAACTCCAAATGTTCCTACCTATTCTGAGTGAAATCGTTCCCGTCATAACTCATATTGTTAATTACTCTCTCTTTAATAACTCCTTGCCTTCAGCTTGGAAGGCACACGTCCTGCCACTTCCCAAGGTTTCTAATCCCTCATCACCATCCCAATTTCGTCCAATATCCATCCTCCCAATCCTCTCCAAAGTCCTCGAGAGTACTGTTCAGAAGCAACTGTCCTGTTATTTGTCCTCTAGTGGCCTGCTGAGTCCTTACCAATCTGGTTTCAGACCTGGCCATAGCACTGTTACCACTCTAGTCAAAATAACTGATGACATAAGGCTAGCTATGGATAAGAAATGTCTCACCATATTGGTTCTATTGGACTTCAGCAGTGCCTTTAACTCGGTTGACTTTGACATTCTCCTAGGAATCCTTTCTTCCCTTAATGTCTCTGCTCCGGTAATTGAGTGGTTCAATTCTTATCTTCGGGGCCGCTCGCAGTCTATTCGATCCGATGAGGATTCCTCTGAATGGTGTGACTTGGCTTCGGGCGTTCCTCAGGGTGGTGTCCTCTCTCCTCTTCTCTTCTCAATTTTTATAAATGCTGTCACTAGGGTCCTAAATTCTAACTATCATCTCTATGCAGACGACTTGCAGTTGTATCGCCATTTTAAAGTGGGTGAACTCGCTGAGGCTGTGGCTGCCATCAATAATGACCTTGAAAGTATCAACCAGTGGGCTAATTCCTTTGGACTTCTCCTGAACCCAACTAAATCTCAAGCGCTCGTTATTGGTGGCAGATACATGCTCAATTTATTAGATACCCAGTCACTCCCGCCAGTTATGTATAATTCTGTGCCCATATATTACTCCAAAAGCGCGAAATACTTGGGCGTCCATATTGATACTAACCTCTCTTGGGAGGTTCATATTGCTGATGTGAGTAGGAAGGTTTTCTACTCGTTTCGGTCTCTTAAACGTCTCCAAAAATTCATACCATTTCACACTAAGGTAACTCTTGCGCAATCTCTTCTTCTGCCGCTGATAGACTATGCGGATGTCTGTTTTCTAGATGCAACGGAGGTACTCCTAAACAAACTCGAGCGACTGCAGAACTTGTGCATCCGCTTTATTTTTGGCCTCCGCAAGTACGACCATGTGTCGGAATTTCGGACCAGATTGAAGTGGCTGCCAATTCGGCGTCGACGAGATACCCACATCCTATCCCTTCTCTATACTATCCTGCACAATCCTACTTCTCCTCAATATCTTCGCGAACGGTTTGAGTACCTCGTCCCGAGGGGTAAACCTTGTCGCACAGCCACTTCGCTTCTTCTTCGAACTCCTCGTCACACTTCCAGCCGCTATGATGGCTCCTTCTCTGTTACTGCAGTGCATCTCTGGAACTCTCTCCCACACTCCCTACGCGATAGCCCTTCTCTCGATGTCTTCAAGAGGAAAATTAAGGAGCATTTTCTATCAACGCAATAAAATAATATTAGTAGATATATACGTATATATATATATTTGTATTTATGAACGTAGTTCTTTTATGTATGTATTATTATTATATATTTAATTATTATCTTACAGTAAAATTGTACACTGGATTACTGCCCTCAATTATTATAATCTCTATCACTCAAAGGTTTGCTGGAAGAAAACTCCATTTTGGAGTTAAGCTCGCCTTTGTACATTAATATTGATTTCACCTTGTGTAAATGTATTGTTTTGGTGTACAATAAAGAATTAAGAATCATAAAGCAATGACCGAATACATTCACAACCGCATTTGAGATTTAGCAGGCGATCGAGATCCAAACTATCTCGCTCCATCTTCCTTAATTCCTTTTCATATATTATTTACGCCTTTATATTACACGGTCACCAGCAGATCGAAATAAAACTTGGCCATGAGGGGACTTCATATCTCAACCGCCAGCTCAAGCTGATGCATCCAATTAGTTAGATTGCAGATAAGTGCATAAAGGCAATTGCAGAGGACCATGTGGTACAAATTGCTCGCGCCACGTGGGCTAGCTTCGATCATCAGGTAAGGTGTACTATTTCCTCATTCCCGTACTGTAGACTACCGGTTATTCAATCCGTGAATAGCCTTTTTCAAAGGCCCACTGACCAGACCCTTCAAATTTAGTCAAAAATTTTATAATAGGCCCAAAGTTTAATGAGGTTTCTCAAACTGCTGTAATATAGACTACTTTTTATCCCGATATATTGTACTCTTGAGATTATGATAAAATACTTTTCACGCGGGTGAAGCTAGTAATATTATAAATGTGAAAGTTTGGATGGATGGATGGATGTTTTTGTCTTATAATATTAGTAAAGACTTGTAATTTTACTTTGATACCCTCATTATCAAAGTAAAATGACGAGTCTTAACACAACGTAACTCTTTATTTCATATATACTGACATAATACAATCCAGCTCAATGGTTAAGTAGACGAGGCGCTAGTAAAATAGACTTTTCAACGATTCGACGAGGCGGGAGTAAAAGCGGGCGTTTTCGAGGTAGAAGTGGCGAGACTCGACGTCATGGTAAAAAATCCTCAATTTCATACCAACGGAAACATACTTCGCAACATGTAGGTGAATAATTTGATTCAATAGCATGCATCGTCACGTTTCTCAATCGTATTATACATTTAATGGAGGCATACGTGACGAGAATATTATCAATCAGCTTGAAAAACCACAGAATACTTAATATTCATACAGGAATAGGACCGTTGGAACGATTCTCTTTATACATTGTCATAGTCTGTGTCATTGCGAACTGAATAACTTAAAAAAAACTTTAATTAAAACTGCAGCTAGAATGAATTTGTTTTACTCCTATTTGCGAAGTCATTTTCTCTAGTACGAAGTAGTTTTATTACTCGCACTATTAAAATAGTTATGTCCGAACAAAGTATTTTTTTTCTAAGTACTTGCTTTTTAGGGTTCCGTACCCAAAGGGTAAAAACGGGATCCTATTATTAAAACTCCGCGGTCCGTTGTCTGTCCGTCTGTCACCAGGCTGTATCTCATGAACCGTGATAGCTAGACAGTTGAAATTTTCACAGATGATGTATTTTTGTTGTTAAAAAACAGAATAAAATACATATTTAAGTGGGGCTCCCATACAACAAACGTGATCTTTGTGCCGTTTTTTGCGATACTGGTACGGAACCCTTCGTGCGCGAGTCCGACTCGCACTTGGCCGGTTTTGTATAAATAACTATGTCTATAACAGTACTTACCTACTTATCTTACACATTTGAGGTCGTTTAAAAAAGAATACTTTCTTCAGTTCTTTGGTAATTCATTTTGTTAGCTATGTTTGTTAGTATAGTAACTTTAAATTCAGGCTAGTTTTCGTTTTTATGACTACACAGACATCATTTCAGAATCAACCCCAAATTTTGTGGTATTTTATCTTTTTTGCATAAGAACATTCACTAGCTAGGCAAGAAAAGCAAAATCAATCTTATTTATTTTTATTTCAAGACCTGTATCAGAACATCAAAATTAATGAGAAAAAAAGTCGTCCCTCAAGTATCATACTCGTCGAGTATCAAAACTGAGACGTATCGGTTGACTGGAGCGGATAAAACATAATAATTTGGCAAAAAAACAAACTATATTTGCTTTTGACTACAAAAATGTGAGGCGTATTTGGGTATCAACACTAAAAAAAAGAATACAAATAAACAAAAACAAAGAAAAGAGATATTGGCCTCTTTACAGAAAATTCTGTACTTTTATTCATACATTGTCTAAATAAATAATAGGGGAATAGTTCATTCAGAGTTGGTAATGACATCATTTTTTTTCGCTGAATTTATTACCGATACACAATTAAATGGACTATGATGGTATTTATATAAATTTTTCATGGAAACCATTAATAATAGTTTGTTCGGCATTCATTTGATCGGAAAGCTGTCACCCTAATGGGAAATTCGGGAAAAAAATTGTGCAAAAGCGCGTGTTGTGATGTGTGTTACATTAATACCGAGACAGACAGAAAAAGAGAAATGTGTGTGTGTAAAGTGTTGTTTATTTTTGTGAAGTGTTGTGTGTGCGGGTGTGTGTTGTATTGTGTGAGTGGAGAGGTGTGTACCTTTTTACCCGACTGCCGAAGGAAGGTAATGTGTTTATCAGTCTATGTATGTAAGTATCTATGTATGTATGTATGTTTGTTCCTATGTGGCGTTCCAGAGACCAAACGCGTGAGCCGATTTTGATGGTTCGTACGTCAATCGATGCATCTTAGCCCTGCGAGTGTCACTGGCTACATTAAAATAGAAAAATATAAAAATGGCGGCTTTTGGGCGCCATATTGTGGGGGCCCAATTTTTCTTTCCATCCTATCCCATCGTGTGGGGTATCAAATTAAAGGGTTTTAAGAGACAATTTCAAAAACATATAAAGCTTGTATGTTTAAATGTACCTTATTCGAATAAAATGTTAACTAAAAAGTGTTAAATAAAAAACTTAATTCGAAAAATCAGAACGCCCGACTGCTTAAAAAGCGAATTCGATTCGCGATTCGCTTTTTAAGCAGTCGGGTGTTTTGATTTTTTTTGGTGTACAATAAAGTTGTTGAATATTCTATTCTATGACACACCCGATTTCGGTGATGCCTACAAAGAGGATTTAAAATTTTGTGTTTCAATATAAATCTATTTGTAATGTAGAAATCCGTAACCTAGTACTGCTACACAACAGCCTCACTAATTTAAATGAGTGTTGGGAAACAAACTTAAGAGGAAACGCGGTTGTAGAGATCGACTGAATATTCTTATTGAAAAGTCATAAGTTGTTTCAAGGAAAATATAGGAAAACATGGTATTTTTTTTAATTTGTTATTAAATTATTTGAATTTACTAATGATTACTGATTTGTATTATTAAATTATTTGAATTTACTAATATACTCATAATTTGTATCACTAACAAATTATAGATCATGGTCCGAAATAAATGATAAATGATTGATTATATTTTCTTCAGTTTATGAAAAATCTTTCAAATCTGTAATTTTTTTATGTGGGTGATTGGAGAGCCAAACCTCGAATTATGATTTTTCTCTTCAGGAAGGATATTCAGTCAGATCTCTGCTACCGTATTCTTAATGACTTTCGAAATGGTTCTCACATAACTAATAATATACTTACACTAGTAAGTTCCCCTACCTGGAGCCCTGACAGACGGTACCCTGTTACCAAAACTGCAGGTTTTTAAATTTTTATTCAAATATTTAAAAATATGAATAGTAAGAATAAAGGAAATACCTACCGCAAAAATATAAATTATAACGGCTTGAAACATTAATTATTACAAATTATAATGCGGCTTACTGCCGGTGGTCATCCGATAATGGAAAGGGCTTCGGGGTATTAAGTTGTATAATTTTATTTTATTTTAACGTACACGTGCCGAAATATATCCTCTCTTAATTATCTTTTTAACTAAGGCCATTAATTTAAATCTATTTTTGGTCACCTACATTAAACAGGATTAGATACTTATGAAGGGTCGTAGAAGGTAACGTTCTGTAGTTTTTGCCTACCTCTACATAAAATGAGTGAGTTTATATATGTAAGAATTAGGTCTTTATCTGTGAAATTGTCGTTTCAGAACACTGGCAACTTTGGACGAATTAACCAATATAACACAATTCGTTAGTTAATATTGCTATGTCCGTATAAGTCATTGATATTGCGTTCCATTTGAGAAGCATTATTTCCACAACACATCACAATAATTTATCTGTGAGGCTTCAAATACGGTGATAATAAAGAAAAATAAAAGCTAAATAAACAAATGAATAAATCATTTTGAAAAAGGAATATGCATCCTAATTTATAAAAATCTCAATAATGTCTCAGCGGTTACTTAGACCAGGCTCGATAATTTTTGAAACAAAAAAAATAATAGTAGGATGAAACCCATTTTTGTTAAATTCTCATTCTTTTGCAATGGGTTTTCCTTCTATTTTTTTTTCACTTTTTAGGGTTCCGTACCCAAAGGGTAAAAACGGGACCCTATTACTAAGACTCCGCGGTCCGTCTGTCTGTCTGTCTGTATGTCTGTCACCAGGCTGTATCTCATGAACCGTGATAGCTAGACAGTTGAAATTTTGACAGATGATGTATTTCTGTTGCCGCTATAACAACAAATACTAAAAACAGTATAAAATAAATATTTTAGGGGGGCTCCCATACAACAAACGTGATTTCTCTGGCGTTTTTTGCGATAATTGTACGGAACCCTTTGTGCGCGAGTCCGACTCGCACTTGGCCGGTTTTTTTATACTCACCCATAAACAACGCGTAAGGTAGAATCATGCTGAGATCCTTGGCGTTGACTAGGTTGACGTCTAGCAGGAGCTGCATGATGTTGTATGGCATCCAGCACATGGCGAAGAGAACTGCCAGGAGGAGAAGGATCCACGCCACTCGCTTCCTCTCCTTCATTAGTCTTAGACCCTGGAAGAAGTTGGTCTTTTAGCATGAACTTTTGAGAGCTTTAATTATGTGTGTTTGACTTTTGTGTCGAGAAATCATAATTGCCAACAGATTATGTATTTAATTTTCGTTGAATTATGAATTATTGATTATACATTGCCACTTAACTGTGCCATGTTAATTGTATTGTTATATGAATTATTTGATTATTATTCAGTTTATCCAACTTTGTACACACTTTATATTTACATTTTTTTATATTTCTTTATAAAAAAACAAATCATTAAAAAAACATTTAAAATATTAAAAAATGGTGGTTGACTGGTGTCGGGAGCAGGGTCCAAGCTACCGGTGGTTAAGGCTCCATAGACAGGAACCTCCTCGCAATGCGAGCCGTATCGAGGAGTACTGCTTTCTGTATCAGGCCCTTGATCCAACTGCGCAATGACAGCCTCGACAGATGGTTTTCGAGGCTCTTGGCCATCAGGCCGTTGGCCGTAACGACAATCAGCATAATGATCGCTGAGTCCACATTCCACATGTCGACAACCTCGTGTGCTAAGTCGAGATACTTGATTTGTTTCTCTTTCTCAGCTTTCACGAGGTTCTCGTGGTTTTTCGTCATGCGAGATGGTGACTTCGATTATCATTGTGCGGCGCATTAATCGGTCTATCACCACTATGTCCGGCTTATTGACAACAATAGTCCGATGAATAGTATAAATGATAGTCCAACAATAGTGATGATAGACCGATCCCAATACAACGTGACATGGTCATTTTCGAGAACTTAACTTATAATCCACTAGATTGTACTTCAAAGCAAGTTGCTGGTGAATTAATTGATTATTATATTGTTATATTATTTTATGCGACACAATTGTCGACATTGTTATGTTTTACAATTTCTATGTTAATTAATGTAATTGATATTTGTATCGTTTTAATTAACTATAAATATATTAGTAAATAATTACTCCCTATTGTTGTAGCTTTGGCTATTATATAATTATTCTTATTAAAAATCACCTGGTATGACAAGCTATCTCTAGGTAGCGAAAAACCAGTATCAGTTTATCATCATCATTAGTCTTTCAATGTTCCCACTGCTGGGACACAGGCCTCCTCTCTGTGAGATGGAATGGGCCAAGATCCATCACGTGGGCCCAGTGCAGTCACATGTCTTAGAAATTTTGAATGAAAGAAAGAAAAAAAGAAAGAAAAAATATTTATTTGTGACCCGCACAGGAGACACGAGAAATATGCATAAATTTAAACAATAATAAAAAAATTAAAATAAAAACCCCGTGCGGGACCAAAAAGGCTCCTATCTCAGCATGTGCAGCGATATCCAAAAAAGAAAATAACGCCGCGCTGATATTCTGATAGGAGCCACTGTTGATGCCACGGACACACTTACGAAAACGGAAAATACTTAAATAATAAAATAATATATAAATAACAAATAAAATAGAATAAACACAGAAGGTGGGTAAAAGTATGTATATTATAGTTATGTGTAAGTTACAAATCTATAAATAAAAAATCATATTAAATGTAGGTAGAACTATGTACAAAGTCCGCGATGCTCAATGATCATTTGTCAAAACCATAGACAAATGACAGAGCGCGCGGACCAAAGGGTAATGTATTAAATTTCTTAGAAAGGACCTTAAATCATGGAAAAAAGAAATCTATGGTCGGCTGTCAAAAGAAATATGTTTATGTTATGAAATAGTGTAAATAAATAAGAGTAAATAAACCAGGCGAAAATAATACATAGAATAGTGTTTTGCTAGTATTGGATAAAACAGAGTGATGTGTATGTTATGTGTGGTGTGGTGTTCGCAAGTTCAAAATAATGAAAATGGATTAACGGCAGTAATACTAACTGCGTGCAAACCCCGGGTAAGCTTATCTTCCGGATCCCTTTTGTTTGAGTAATAAGTACTGCTTGAATTTAGTACTAAATGTTGCAATCGTTTTTATAGCGCGAAATGGTGGAGGAAGATCATTCCAGATACGAGAGGCAGCGAATTTGAAAGTGCCACGGAATGCAGTAGTTTTGTGTGACGTTAACAACAGGTACGCAGAAACTCTCGCTTTAACTTTATTTACATCACGCGACCAGGTCAATTTATCAAAAAGATAGTCTGGTTTTTTCGTGAGAATTGTGCCAAAGAGCAGGGTAAGCCAGATGCAGCTTTCTACGATCTGACATTCTCATCAAATTACCCTTATTTAAATAAGGAGTTACATGTGATCTGGGAGGGATGGTGAAACAAAATCTTGCACAAGCATTCTGTACTCGCTGGGTCAACCTTTCGCTTCTACCTAGAATGCACGCCCCATACACAGTGTTAGCGTAGTTCAACTTTCGGATAAAACTAGTGATTCACAAAGCAGAATTCGCATATCCACACTTATGTAGGGACGCATACGATACAGAAGCTTAAGCCTGTAAAAGCAGTTGCGCACAGCCTCCATGATGTGGGTCTCAAAGTGTAGGTGCTCGTCAAATAGTAACCCAAGATTACGGGCTTCCCGGACCCTTTCAATGGAACACCCGTCAATCCTTTAAGTCCAAATTCCCATTACCCATTCTATTCAAAAAATCTCTTGATCCCATTAAAATAAATTTAGACTTAGCTGGGTTCAAAACCAAGGCGTTTCTCATAGACCAAGCCGAGATCCTATCAAGATCCTCATTCAAACTTTTTACTGTGTCAACAGCCTGCTGGGGATGAAAATATAGATACATCTGCAGATCATCAGCATATAAGTGGAACTTGGTGTTGAGCAGACAATTAATGATGTCAGCACTGTAAAGAATGAAGATCCCTGCGGTACACCCCTATTCACGCACTTAGGACCAGAGGATTTTACGGCTCCATCACTATCGCTCGTCACCTGGATAAACTGAGAACGGTGAGTCAAGTAACTTTCAAACCACTTTACTGTCTCAGGCTGACATCCATAATAAGACAACTTCAATAGGAGGAGCGAGGTATTAATAGAGTCAAAAGCGCGCGAAAAATCTAGTAAGACCAGCAGGGTACCCATGCCCTTATCTCTAGCTTCCAGAATATTCCCAACCACATCAAGAAGGGCTGTGGCCGTGCTGTGTCCTTTGCGAAAACCTGATTGAGCGAGCGGCAAAGTGCTGTGTTCCTCAAGGTATGACCGAAGCTGGTTAGAGACAACCTTCTCTAGGATCTTGGAGAGGCATGGCAATAAACTAATTGGGCGAAGTTCTTTCACACTGTTAAGATTAGATACTTTAGGGATGGGTCTAACTATTGCCAATTTCCAGAGATCCGGGAAAGATGAGGTGGTGATGGAACGGTTAATGATGGCCGTGATAGCTACAAGGGTTCGAGGAAGAGTCATCATCAGCATCTCCAAGGAGATACAGTCACAACCCTGAGCATTGGACTTAAGACTATGCAACAGCTTCAGCACCATGTCCTCCTGGACCGGCTCAAGCTGGAAGTGTCCACTGCCGAATCTGTGGTCCCCAAAGTGCTTTAAGTCAGCAGCAGAGACCCTATCAGTACCAGGAACATCCAAAAAGTGTTCATTATTTTTTTCGGGATCATTACAAAAATGTGGTAAACTGCGCTCTGGACATTTAGAGATACCAGTGGCAACAGTTGACTTGATGTGACTCCATTTTGGTTCTAGGGCATGCCGGTTTCCTCACGATGTTTTCCCTCACCCTTTTTGAGACCCGCATGGGTTCGAACCCACGACCTTGTAAGTCCACCAAAAGCACCATCATCTGTTCACTACAGATAAAAGGCAAAAGGAAAATATGTCGTTGGCATGTCATTATTCACAAAGCAATAATGACATATAATAATGATAAATTCCAACATAAAAATTAATATTGTAGTTTGGTGATTTTCTACCAACCCTTTTCCTAAGTATGTTGTGGTCGATTTCTAGACTAACCGGTATACCAGTAAGTATTTTATTGTTGATGGTTATGAAGGTCAGCCTTCACAACCTACTATTTGTGTAGCAGGAACCCCTGGCAAAACTGGTCGTCAAATAATGGAGAAGATGACAGTCGAAATATAAATTTAAAACAAAATGGTTATAGAAGCCCCAATACCCCTGATTTACGGCACAAATACCGAAAAACTTCGATATTACTCTAGCGTTTGAAGTGGGCAATCGAAAATTTCACAATAACAAATACAAAAGCAATACAATAAAATGATCTGAGAAATATTTATTTTGCGTCTCCAATAAAGGTTAATAGCCTGCCAATTTGGCCAAGTTACTGCCACAAAAAAGAATAGTATGATTTATTCAACCGGTGTAATCAAGAGTGAAATGATGTATGCCAGATACATCATTATTTGTCTCTATGAAGACTTGTTGGTATAAGATAAATTGATTATTGGCCCTTATTATTTGCTTTCATCTTTGAATAAAAAGGCATTTTTTAGGGTGAATGTACTTACTCATCAATATAAACCATATTTACCATGAGATCAACCAAACAAGTTATGCGAATGTACCTCCAAAATTTACTCAACATCTTAGATGATGTTCATATAATATCCTATGTTGTTTGAGCTTACGACTTATTTTCAAAATTCTCTGAGCAGTTTAGCATTAAATCACCGGATTATTTATTCAAATTCACTACGGAACATTTGAATATAGAATTTCCTATCGTCAATCGCAATCGTCGAAATTTTAATAATATTTTTCGGATCATATTAAAGAGTTTATGTCTTGAGAAAACTTTTGAGTACCATACTCCTAAAGAAACGATGAATGAATTGTGTAGGATGATTTTTCTAAAGAGGATAGACTAACAGAGGATGATGGAAGAAGACATATTGGGCCGACCCCAAATAAAATGAGATGAGGGCATAAGTCATAAGTCATTTATTTCTTAACAATATACATTGTGTAGAAAGTAATAAGTAAAATAGAGACAACACCATAAAAAAGTCCGATCGAAAAATACGTGTAAATAACAATAGTAATTGAAAACAGTTATCCAACAACAAAAGAAAAAAAAACATTTAAATAATAACAATAATCCAAATTCTGATTTAAAATCGTTCCAGCAAAGTAAAATTTAAAATGTCGAAAATAATAATTAATATAAAAATATCAATAAATTCACATTTATGTAATAACAAAATAAACCAAATTAAATCATTCAAGTCAAAATAAGAAAAATTAAATGACAAAACTAAAATTCAATAGCAAATAAATAATGTCACACATCCAAGAAAAAAAAAAAAAATTATAGCAATAATCCAATTTCCATTTTAAAATCATTCCAGACAAGTTAAAAATTAAATGTCAATAGTAAAATTCAATAATGCATATAAAAAGATCAATAATGTCACATGAGCAATAACACAATAATAATTATAATAATCCAAATGCCAAATAATACAAGTCAAAATAAAATTTAAAAAAAAAAAAAAAATATATAAGAAAAATTCAATGTCAAAAATAAATGTCAATGGTATTTCTTGAGCAAAACAATAATGTCACATATCCAAATACAAAATAAAAATATAATAATCCAAACATGAATAATCGTTATGATAATAATCCGTATTCCAATTAATCCAATAACATTATTTTCGTTAGTCCACTAGAAACTCATCAACACTGTAAAAGCCCTTCCTCAATAAGTATGTCTTGAATTTGTTTTTAAATAGATTTGCACTATTTATCATTTTGTATTCTACGGGTAACTTGTTGTATAAAAAGACTGACTGATATCTGGGACTGTGTTGAACCACGTTCAATTTCGGTTGGATTACGTTAGGTAAGTCTTTCCTTCGAGTTTTATGTCTAGCTTGTCTTTGCTCGTCGGTTTCGAGTTTGTGCAAATTTTTTACAAAATTAGTTAGCAATACTAGTATATAGAGGCATGGCACAGTCAAAATTGTATGTCTAATGAAATGGTCCCTACATGATTCCGTCTGTTTCAAGCGGAGCATTGTCCTTAATGCTCTCTTTTGAATTACAAATGCCGAGTGGATATTGTACTTGTAACTATTGCCCCAAAACTCAATACTGTATCTAAGCCTAGATTCAACCAAAGCAAAGTATACCATCCTGAGCTGGGCCAAAGTTAGTTCTTCCCTCAGGCTTCTGATAGCATAGTATGCTGAGCTAATAGAATTCCTTACAGATGATGTTTCAACCTTCCAGTTTAGCAAAGCATCAATATGAACACCCAGGAACTTGACATGGTCAACCACTTCAACTTTGTTACCGCACGATGAAACCTCTAGACTAGCCTTGTTTCGGACGTTCGATTTGAATAAAACGCACTTTGTTTTTTTTACATTGAGTTTTAGATTATTAGTACCAAACCAGTGTTCGAAAGCTTTTAACATGTTATTAATTTTAGATTCTAGGTTATTTAAGTTGTCAGCAGACACTATTGCATTAGTGTCATCTGCAAAAATAATAAGTTTTGCGTCTGTGATACGCTTTTTTATAAACTCAATTAAATCATTCAGGAATAGGATGAAGAAAATTGGGCCCAGTACCGATCCCTGAGGGACACCACGAAGTACTGTCATGAGATTGGAGTTAAATATTTTTTCTTCCCCATTCACTACAGACTTTATTTCTATAAATTGACGTCTGTTTTTTAAATAAGATCTAAACAGTTTTAAAGCCTTATCCCGTATACCATAGTGTTCCAGCTTGGCCAGCAGAATATCATGATCCACCGTATCGAAGGCAGAACTGAGGTCCAGGAAAATACCTGCCACCTTGTGCTTATTGTTAAGATTGCAGACCACCTCGTCGATTAATGCCTCTACAGCATCGGTGGTTCCCAAAGATCTCTGATAGCCAAATTGTTGATCATTTAAGATTTTGTGCATATGTACGTGTTTCATAAGCCTGTCTTTCATTACTTTTTCGAAGATCTTCGATAATACTGGCAATAGGGCCGATTAGCACTCTTGATAATACTGTTACGAGCTGGGGTTCAGGGATAAATTAATTAAACAGCAGACTTCAATTAATCACTGTTTATTACAAAAACACTTCTTAAACAATTCTATTACTTCGCACTATTTTCCGCTTTGATCGCTCTGTATCGCTTCTCAATCGAAACTGACTCACGACGAACCCGACCGCTCTTTATAAAGCACGGAGGAAGTTTCTAGAACGTGCCACACTGTTCCAGATAATTCGAGAATTTTCCAGAACAATCGACTTTCGAACTAATTGTTCCCGAAGCGACTAGAAACTTCCAGAATGTTCGGTTCGAACCTTCTGGAAAATTCCATTCGACACGAGCTTTCGAGAACATTAGTTCCGCTATTCGATACTAGATGGCGCCACTAGTTACTACCTAGTTATTCCTCTCGTTACTAGATGGCGTTGGCCTATCTTGTAACATTCCCTCTTAGACATGCTCGTCCCGAGCATTGCTAGACCCATGATAACGGGCCAACCGATCCACATGAACGACCTTTGATGCACCTCGGGGTCCCTTTTGAATTCGGTAGGTGAGGTCATTGATCTTGGTAACTACGCGATAAGGTCCATCCCATTTTGCTTGTAATTTAGACGATTTTCCTTTGCTCCGTGCCGGGTTATGTAACCATACAAGAGATCCTTCATCGAAGCCCTTATTGTTCGCTTTCCGATCGTATCGGGTCTTCATCCTCTCAGACATCTGTTGACCGGTCTCTCTGATGTGCTCATAAATCTTTAATGCACCTCTACTACGAATGTGTGGTCCTTTCACAGCCGCACCCCCACAACTTGTGCATTTGCGGCACCATTCCTTAACGTCCTCTCGACAATGGATCCAGTAAAATCGTTCTCGGATCTTGGTCAGAGTCCTCTTAATGCCGATATGACTTCCTGAACTTCCATTGTGATAAAGCTGTAGGACTTCCGGCACATTGACTTTAGGTACGACCATTTGTAAATGACACTGGTCACCACGAGTATTCTCCCATTTCCGGCACAGAACTCCATCCTGGATAACTAAGCTTTCCCACTGTGCCCAATAACCCTTGGTGATAGAACTCATTGACGCAACGTCACTCCACTGAGGCCTCGGAGCTCCTGATTTCTTCCATTCGAGGATCGGGTTTATGTCTCTGTCATCTTGCTGAGCACTCTGCAAGATTCCCTTCCAATCTTCGCTAAGATCCGTCCTCAACATTCTCACAAATGTCGCTTGCTCAGCCTCTTGCCTGGCACAGGGCTTACATTGATCGGAACACGACCTACGCGAGAGAGCATCTGCATTATTGTGTGGTGTTCTGTTCCCGTCACATGATTGTGACTCACACACAATCTGTGAAATCGAGTTCCTTGGGGCTCTTTCATCACCAGCCACTAACTGCCACTTACTCCTGGCGTCTACTGGTTTTCCTGCTGCTGGTGACTGACTTCCACAATGGGGACTCCTTCGCTTTGGGCAGCTCAACCGGATGTGGCCTCTCTCACCACAGCTATAGCACCGGGGTGAAGTCACAACCTGCCTTATGCGGTGAGCTCGATCGTCCCGTCGTACAGCTTCCACCTCCAAAGCGTAGGCTAGGGCGTTCTTAATGTTCTTAAAATGGCCTAGCCTTATGGCAGCCCTAACCTCCAGGTCACGGATCCCATCCGTGAAAGCCTGTACGAGATTCCCGTCGATCAGCACAGGTGAAGAATTGTAAGCCTTCCGGACCAGCTTTTCCTCCTCCAGAGCCCACTGCTGTAGGGTTTCACCAACACGTTGCGATCGGTCCTTTAGCTGGGCGCGAAACACATGTTCCAGGTGCGCGTCGCCGTATCTAGCTTCCAATGCTTCCAGAAGCTTTTCGAAAGTAACGTCCTATCCAAGTGCCTCTAACACAATCAAGGCCTGGTCGCGAAGACCCAAGGTTAGAGCAGTCAAGGCCTGTTCTTTGGTCCACCTATTCGATTTCATGACGGCCTCGAACTGTATCTTGTAGGCAGACCATGACGAAGATCCGTCAAATGGTGGCACTTTAAAACCACCTGGCGAGGGCGCAACTAACGCAGGTACCACGGCCTCTTCTCCAGATTTGAGCCCACGAACAATCCTTTCCAATTCGGCGATACGGATCTCCTGCTGCTAGATCTGGTCCTTTACCTCTTTCATCTCCTTACCAATGGCTCCGCGGAGGTCCTTAATTACCAAAAGCTGCTCCTCCTGACGGCGAGCTTGCTCTTCCTTGTCACGCTGTAGCTGCTCCTCTAAGCGGCGCGCCTGCTCCTCCTTGTCACGCTGCAGCTGCTCCTCTAAGCGGCGTGCCTGCTCCTCCTGACGGCGAGCCTGCTCCTCCTTGTCACGCTGCATCTTGCTCTTGCATGAATGCCATAAGGGCGGCTAGGTCAGGCGACGCCGACGATTGAGCTGGTTCCGCTGCAGCCGCGGAGTCTCGATGTCCACTTGATGACGGTGAGGGAGCGTCTCCAAAGCGCCTCTGGTCTACGTCTTGCTGGCGCTGACTCCTGGTACGCATCCCTTCCGTTTCTTCCTTCGGTAGAACCGGCATAATTTATCCCGCACTTCTGACACCAATTTGTTACGAGCTGGGGTTCAGGGATAAATTAATTAAACAGCAGACTCCAATTAATCACTGTTTATTACAAAAACACTTCTATTTCGCACTATTTTCCGGTTTGATCGCTCTGTATCGCTTCTCAATCGAAACTGACTCACGACGAACCCGACCGCTCTTTATAAAGCACGGAGGAAGTTTCTAGAACGTTCCACACTGTTCCAGATAATTCGAGAATTTTCCAGAACAATCGACTTTCGAACTAATTGTTCCCGAAGCGACTAGAAACTTCCAGAATGTTCGGTTCGAACCTTCTGGAAAATTCCATTCGACACGAGCTTTCGAGAACATTAGTTCCGCTATTCGATACTAGATGGCGCCACTAGTTACTACCTAGTTATTCCTCTCGTTACTAGATGGCGTTGGCCTATCTTGTAACAATACTTAATAATCACTCTTCTGTGACCACTCATTAGAACAGTACGCGTCGCTCCAAATAATAGATCTTCAACGTTTTTAGTTTTTTTTACTTTTACATTAAGTTCACAGTTTGTTAGTATTGCTTGGAAATATAAGTTGCTAAATAGTATAATATTTAATCATGAAAACGAGTGCAGCTTGTAATGTGCAATTTAATGATGGAGTTCAATGTGGGAGCTGCAAGAAACATCGTGATTTCGGATGTGCAAACATCTCTGAAGCCGGATGGAGAAAGCTTGGTGCTAGTAGAATGGCTCAATGGAAGTGTCCCGCTTGCCGGACGTCGTCACCAGCTGTGCTAACCCCGGAACCAGCCTCCCTAGAAATTATACTACAAGAGATTCGCGACATAAAACGCCAGCTGCTTGATTTACCGACCCTGGTAGAGGATATATCAGACTAATCAAAGATGAATTAGCCGACCTGAAGATTACATGTTATGGCACCGTTGGTAGACTCGACGAGTTAAATACACGTCTCTCAGATGTTGAAGGAAAAGTGTCGGCATTTGATAAGCTGAACGAAACTGTGAGTTGCCTGCAGGCTGACTTAGCGAAGTCAAAGTTTGAACTGGCAACGTACGAACAGCGATCACGACTTAATAACGTCGAAATTAAGGGAGTTCCCATACGAAGAGACGAGAATATTTTTTCTGTTATGGAAGCGATTGGCCGGAAGATAAACTACAGTTGCCCCAAATCCCAGGTGAATTATATTTCAAGGGTGCCTATCTTCAACTCTAATGTAAAACTAATTATAGTAAGTTTTTTAAACCGCTATGTCAAGGAAGATTTTATCGCAGCTGCACGTGCCGTTAAGGACCTTTCCACATCCACATCGGGTTCCAGGGCTCCTCTCAACGTGTGTACGTCAATGATCATCTGAGTGTGGAATACAAGAAGCTCTTAAGTAAGGTTAAGATCATGGCCAAAGAGAAACATTAAGGGTAGAGGTAAAAGTCACATATTAAAAAACGCTAATTCTAAAGTAGCTATTATACGAAAATAATCAGATTTAAACAAGATTATATAGTATGCTTCCTGGATATTCTAAGTTTTTCAGTAATTATATTTCATTGTTTTAGTATAAATCGCTCATAATTTTCTTGCTCTTTTGTATTTCAACTCTTTGTTACAAAAGGTTTAACACCTCAACCGCACTAATGATTTCGACACCTTTCTGTTGTTTGGCTCAAGAAATCCTTTATGTTTCTTATCGCACTGTTTACTTCAAAGATCTAACGCATTCCAATATATTTTGTTCGCTCGCACTCACTACTGCTTGCTTTTTCGCACAGTTGTTTACTACTTAATAACGCACGATCATTGTTCTTGCGCATACTTTTTTGGCGTTTACCTTCCATGCATGTTTATATATTTATTGTACCCTGTTATGCATTGCTACTTAAACAAATGTTTTATTGTAATCCGTTATACTGACTTGTATTCAATTATTGAGTGTGGTTACCGTATCTCATAACTTAAATATATATATTCAGAACGGTCGTAAATATAATCGTCTTAGAACTAAAACTCATTCTTTCTACCGTCAAATGTTAATAAACCCGTATGAGATTATAGTACTTACAGAGACATTTATTTACACAGTTTATTGGATGGGGTTTTATATACTGAGTTTTTCGACGAACGGTACATTGTGAGACGTCGGGATCGGGACTACGCTTTTGCGGGGTGGGGGGTACTTATTGCTACTCGTAGAGAATAATTATCAGTTATTTGCCATCCTAAGTTTCATTCTACAGCGGAGGACCTTTGGCTATCCTTACGAATAAAAAGTTTACTACTCGGCATAATATTAACTTGAATATTTGTGTTACTTACTTATGTCAACAAAACTCAGGTCTTTCTTTTTCTTCGCAACTTTCCAATTTTTTGGCAAAATTAAACAATATAGTTATTAATAATGTTTCTGACACCTTTCTCGTTGATGGCGATTTCAACTTGAGTAGTATTAACTGGGCCCCTCCAGACAACCTTCCGCTTGTCCCATTGAATCCAAACAGTAATGATGATATATTATTCTGTGATTAATTATGCACTCTTGATTTAGGGCAGTATAACGTGGTGCCTAATAGGTGTGGTCGATTTCTAGACTTAGTCCTTTCCAATCAAATAGTGAATGTAACCGAATGTTCTAAGCCCACTGGTGCCCATCGATGCTTATCATCCTGCACTATTAATTAATTTGGATTTATTTGTAACACCTCTGCTGGAATGTGTACCACGTACTCAATTTATGTTTGATAAAGGTGACTATGAATCTATCAAAAACTAAACTTAAATTTAATTCGATTGTGTGGGATCCACACGAGTTAAAATACAATCTCCTGTTGGAGCGGGTGCAGCGGAAGTTCTGCCGGTACCTGTACAAAAAAATGTGTGTTCGTATCAGGAATGGTGGGTATTGATACCCTCGAGCTGAGACGTAAATGCGCACTCCTTCTGTATTATTTCTTATTACTCAACGGCAAAATTGACAATCCTACGGCGTTGTCTCGCTGTGGACTATCCGCGCCAGCTCAATACACGCGACTGCGCTCGCGTCCGCTTTTAGCGACATCCAGAGTCCGGACTCGTACCGCACAATATGCAGCATCAAATCAAGCTGTTTCATTGCTCAACACCCTGACTGCTCAGGATCCGGATGTGGACATATTCCACTCCAATGTGCGTGTGTTTTTGAAGAGTTGTAAAGAATGTTTTAGCGACTAAATGAGTTAATTGGAAATTGTTGAATTATTATTATGAAATTGTTATTGTTAATTTATTACTGAATTTAAATTATTATTTTTGATTTTTTATTATTGGACTGTTATTATTATTTGTTGAATTATTTTTTATTGAATTATGTTTTTGTTTATTAATGTTGGTTTAATTGATTTGCCTGTCTGTGTTTAATCTGGGTGAATTTTAAATTATTAATATAATTTGACGTATTTAATTCTATAAATATTGACTCTCTGCACGTGTTGGGTGAAACTGTGAGTGCAGAGAGTAATTGCAATAAATAAATAAATCAGTAGAGACATTTATAAGACCGACTGGGAAACTGAATTTTCGGCGCGGTCTATTGATGACTCAGTGAACTTTTTTAATAAATTCATTTTTGATTTACAGAATAGACATATTCCACAGAAACTGTCTCGCAATAAAAAATACCCCACTTGGTATAGTTCGTCACTTATTAGAACAATCAAAGAAAAATATAAATACTTTAAAAGATACAAAACCTACGGTAATAAATCGGATGAATTAACATTCAAGTTTCTTCGTGAAAGGGTAAAAACTTTGGAATCTCAATGCTATCGAAACTATTTGGATCTAACTGAAAAATCCATTAAAGATAATCTAAAATATTTTTGGAACTTTGTAAATAAAGACACAACTCAAATGCAATCCCAAGTACCTTGAACTACAATAGTGATACATTGCGGACAGGGGAATCTATATGTCAAGCTTTTTCGGAATATATTCATTCTACTTTTCTCAATCCCATTGCCAATGAACCGATCTCTTCTCCTTTTCTTTTCACCGAATATCCGAACACATCATCTCATATCTGCAATATCATTGTAAATGTTGATGAAGTTACAAACTTGCTTCAAAAGTTAGACACATCTAAAGGGGCAGGTCCAGATAAAATTCCATCAAAACTTCTCGTAACGTGTGCACCTGCGATAGCGCAACCTATCTCGACTTTATTTAGAAAACCCTCAGCTACTTGTGTTGTCCCGCAAATATGAAAATCAGCATTTATATCGCCTATACATAAAAAAGGTGTTAAAACAGGCATAAAAAATTACAGGCCGATATATAAACTGTGTATTATAGCAAAGACCTTCGAAAGAATTATATATAATCAGGTTTATTCTGCACTAAAAAAATCGTTTAGCGCGTTCCAACCTTCGAAAAGGTGGGTCTTCTGTCACGAACCTGATTCTTCTTAACGAATTTATTACTAATGCCATGGACAAAGGTAGGCAAGTCGATGTCGTTTATAAAGATTATAGCAAGGCTTCTGACCGTATTGACCATAACATCCTCATTTCAAAGTTAAATGGCATGGGAATACGCGTTGATCTACTCAGATGGATTTCCTCTTACCTTGAGAACCGCTCCGAAGCAGTAGTACTAAATAATTATATATCTAGCTGGGTCCCCGTCCCTAGTGGAGTCCCGCAGGGTTAATTACTCGGTCCTTTGTTATTCATAGTCTATATAAACGACATTGACTCCTGCTTGACTTCATCCAGATTATTATCTTTTGCCGATGATATGAAAATGAATACCTCAATATCGTCGCGAATGGACGTAATTGCACTCCAGAACGATCTGCATCGTTTGAAAGGTTATAGTAATAAACTTGATCTCAATCCCACCAAATGATTATTACGTATTCTCGCCAGCGCTTAGTCATTGCTACATCGTACAACCTAAATAATCAAATTTTACCTAGGTCAAATTCCATCCGTGATCTGGGGGTTCACCACGATTCCAAGCTCAGTTTTAAAACACATGTTGATGCAATAGTCGCCAAAGCATCAAAATTACTAGGTTTCATAATGCGGTTATCCAAGTGCTTCACTAAAGAACATTAAAAAACCTATATTGTACTTTTGTCAAAAGTCACTTGGAATATGCGTCTGAAATATGGATCCAAAGCATCCAAAAAAGATTTATAAAATACTTATGTTACCACCAGAAAGTAACATATAAGTCCGAAAATTACCTTATCCTTTGTAAAAAAATAACATATATTGCCTCTATTCATTCGCCGCGAGATTAGTGACTACGTTTGTTTATTGAAAATCTTCAACAACAGTATAGGTAAACTGCTCCGATATTTTATCCAAATTTTATTTTAATACCCCTAGGAAGTAAAAAAAAATTAATCCACCTTTGCAGGTGCCATCAGCCTCCACAAATTATAGACCGAATTCGTATATTGTGCGGGCAAGTAGACATCTTAATGAGTTGTGTAAGCAGCACAATATTGATCCATTTCTATCTAGTGTGCCATCAGTCAGGAAGTGAAACGAAACTTTTTCAAACAGTTTTTTTTTTTTTTTTTTTTACTATCAATAGGCTCGCGCTTGACCACTATCTCACCTGATGGAAAGCGATGATGTGGTCGACGGTGAAGCACGCTTGCCTAGAAAAAACCCATTCACTCTTGACTTAAAGACCCCTAGATTGTAGCTATCTGGAAACACAGACTCCGGCAGGGAATTCCACTCCTTAGCTGTACGCATAATAAAAGTGTCCCCAAAACGTTTTGTGCGTATGGGTGGGATGTCCACCATGTACCGATGACGCATCACCGTGCGTCTGGTTGTCCGATGATGGAACGGTCTGGGCGGAATTAAATCATGCAATTCCATCGCACACTCCCCGAAATGTAACCGATAAAATACCGACAAGCTGGCAACTCGGCGACGATGTTCAAGGCTCTGGAGCTTTGATTTGACCAGTGCTTCATCGCCGATGAGTCTCTTGGCCCGCTTTTCGATCGACTCTAGTGCATCTAGCTGATATTTGGCAGATCCGTCCCAGAGATGAGAACAGTACTCCATGCACGATCGAACTTGCGCTTGATACAAGTTGAGCAGCTGTTCCGGCGTGAAGTACCTTCGCACCTTCGCAAGGATCCCCAACTTTTTGGCAGCCAGCTGAGCCTTTGCCTCAATGTATGGCCCAAAATTGAGAGTTGATGTCAGCGTAACGCCAAGAAGCTCAAGATGGTCCGTTATTGGCACGGTTACATCACGGAAAGTTGGAGCCGGGTGAAATTGTCTCTTTTTAGCGGAAAAAAGACACGCCTGGGTTTTAGCAGCATTAAACTTGACCAGATTAGCATCACCCCATTCGGAGACTGCCTGCAAGGACAAGTTCAAACGCTCCACCATGGCCTCACGGAGAGACCGGATCAGTGGCCCGGTAGCACGTGCGTTGGACAAGTAACTCTCAGCAACAGTGCTGTCGTCTGCATACCCAAAGGTGCCGGGTTTTAGCAGATCGTTGATGTGCATCAAGAACAATGTTGCCGAGAGTACCGACCCCTCAGGGACGCCGGCATTAATATCGAATTGGTCCGACGAGCAGCCATCGATAACCACTCGAATGGACCGATCCCTCAGGAAGTCTGCAATCCAATCACACAGACCACCGGGCAGACCGAATGAAGGAAGCTTACCAATAAGGCTTTCGTGCCAGACCCTATCGAAAGCCTTCGAGATGTCGAGAGAGACGGCAAGCGCTTCCCCGTGCCTCTCGATGGCCTTGCAGTTCAATGCAAAGTAAAGGTTGTTATGTAGTTTGAGCAATATGTTAGTGATTATTGTGTAAGTTATTTGGTAGTCTTGTTTGGCAATCTATTGTTATAGACGTCTTCTGAAGTGTCCATAGATAATAAGAAATATCCAATATTTTATAAGTAAAAACTTTTAATTGGCAGACTGCCAAATTTACTGCTCTTGTTCTGTTCATTTTAAGCTGTAAGTTTTCCATGTTACCCAAATAAATAAATAACAGTTGACCCCAAAGTGAAAGCGTTTGATTATTTTCATTCCCTGAAAAAGTTCCAATTAACTAAAATAAATAGTCACCTTGTAGTCAATATCCCTAGCCTTTTCTCAACTATATCCGGATCGACTTCTAGTCTAACCGCATGCAGCTGAGTACAAATATTTTACTTGGAGCGACTTCCTCTCTGATCTTCATAACCCAGTAACTTCCACCGGATCTTCGACTTTTATTATACGTACAGCTAAGGAGTGGCATTCTCGGCCGGAGTCTTTGTTTCCAGATAGCTATAATCTTGAAGATAATACGTTACTTCTAGGCTAGCGTGCTACACCGTCAACCACATCATCGCTTACCTTCAGGTGAGATAGTGGTAAAACGCTTGCCCATCTTTGATTAAAAAAAACTGAGTAACTCGATACCCCGTGGCAAGACTGGTGTCAAATTGCCTGGCTTTGGACTATCCGTAACAATGATAACTTTTATCCGTGATGCGAGGCAACTAACATTATCCCAATTTTAAACGACCCTTTATTGGCTTGTTTGTTTTGTCTCCTGCTTTATATGGAGGGAAGTAGAAATGAGGTTTTTTTTCTACTCCTCTGTTATTCTTTTCTGATTAATTTCTTTGCGGGATCCAATACAGTTAAATTCATTCGCCGGGACTTCGTCGAGCTTCATTGCATCGGCGCTTTTTTGGTGGTCGCCACTGTTGATTTTAGATTTCAGGAGTTGCAGTGGTTTGGGCATAATGCAGTGAGATTGTATCTGTAATAATTTTCAATGATCTACGAATACCAAAAAGTCGCCTGTAATGTCATACGAGTACATAACAATTTATCGCAACTCAAATATTGCAAAATATTGCAACAAAAATAAATTAAAATAAAATATTTATAATTATAGTACCTATCAATATTTAATATTTTGCAATCATTTCCTCGAGCGAAAAGTGCCGGCAAGATTGTATAAACACAATTTATCAAAGGTAAATTACTAAGAGCAAGAAGTTCTCGGAAAATAATACGAGAAAATAAACATGATTTATTATATAAATTACTTGATAAATGATTTTATTTCTGTAAGTTGGTTTGTACAAACACTTTTACAAGTCGAACATATTTTTTTAAAACTAGATGAGGTCGGCGTTTCCTATCTGACTTCTCTGAGAAGAAAGGCCGAAACAAACTCAGAGGTCACAGTCTATTTTAAAGTCCAGACAAAATCTTGGTTAGATCATGTGAAGACCATGTAGACTAATGTCTGAAATGGTCTTTTGAGGAAAGAACCAGCCAGATTGAGTGGACCTGTCCAGTCAGTGCACGCATTTGTCAATAACCGAGCAGCTCAACTCAGAATTTAAGGAGCTCAACGATTCGACGAACAATACCAAAGAAAGGACATTCGGGTAGGGCGCATAAACTACTCAAACTGCCAGACCATGTTTAAAACTAAGATAACATTTATTTAAAACAAAAAAAGAATGATCCACATAGTCTTCACATTCACAATAATTAAAATAAAATAATATAATACTTTAAAAAGTAAATATTCTTGTCATTGCGAGAAAAACAAAAAAAAAACAAAAAATATTATAATAACAAAATGCATGGTGCAAAATATAATAAAAAAAAACAAAATTAATTGGAGCAGCTCAATCCCAAGCCTTTTTGTCCTCAATGTAATCTTTAGTTGTATAAAACGCTTTCTGGCACAACTTACGTTTAATGAAAGATTTGAATTTATTAAGACTTAGATCTTGTACGTGGCTTGGAAACTTATTATAAAAGCGTATTTTGACATCTAAACGAGCCACCTATTTTCTTGAGCCTTGTTGTAGGTAATAAAAATTTGTGTTTGTTCCTAGTATTTATGTTATGGATATCACTGTATTTTTTAAACAATTTTATTTTTTTATGGGTATATAAAAGATTTTCATAAATATACTGAGAAGGCACAGTCATTACATTAATCTCCTTAAATTTTTCTCTGAGAGAGTGTCTCGGGCTTAATTTATAAATTGATCGAACAGCTCTTTTCTGCAAAATAAAGATAGTCTGGATATCGGCGACATTTCCCCACAACAGAATACCGTACGACATTACACTATGAAAATAGCTTAAGTATACTAAACAGGCTGTCTCTATGTCAGTTAAATTACGAATTTTTCTAACAGCATATGCTGCGGAGCTTAGCTTCTTTGACAATTTATCTATATGTGGGCCCCACTGAAGCTTAGCATTCAAAGTTAAGCCTAAGAATATTCTGCTATTTTCAGGATTCAATTCTTCGCCCTTTATCAACACTTCGGTGTTCACCTGCCTAACGTGAGGTAGGGTAAACTTAATGCATTTGGTTTTTTTTTCATTAAGAAGTAAATTATTAACATTGAACCAGTGAACTACTTTTGAGATCGCGCTATTTACATCGTCAGTAACCAGCTGCTGACGTTTAAGTTTAAACAAAAGTGAAGTATCATCCGCAAACAACACTATATCATGGTTATCCTTTATGAGGTAAGGCAAGTCATTAATATAAATAAGAAACAAGAAAGGACCAAGAATCGAGCACTGTCGGACTCACATTGTAACCATAGATCCAGGAGATCTTTTTCCATTAACGTCAACGGTCTGAATCCTATTACTCAAATATGAAGTAAGAAGATCCAGAGCGCTGTTCCGGATCCCGTAGTGGCGGAGTTTACTGATTAGCGTTTCATGAAAAACACAATCAAATGCTTTGGACAAATCACAAAAGATTCCCAAGGCATCGCATTTATCTTACCATGCATTATAAATATGTCCTAAAAGCTCAACACAACGGCATCAGTAGTTGAACGACCCCTTGTAAAACCGAACTGTTTGCTATGTAATAATTTATATTTATTAAAAAATCTTTGCAGTGCCGCGCGAAGAGCCAAGGCGAGCGCACGTATTGTTAAAAGCTATATTTCTGTATTAAACTTTTTATTTTTCATCTACCTACATTTTATCATAAAATCCAAATGTTTACTGATAATGGATAAAGTAACTGATTTTGATTGTGAGTCGAGTGGAAGTGACATTATAGAAGAGGAAATACTAATCGAAAGTGAGCAACAAGTTAATACATGCATAATGGAGAGGAATTGTACTACTTCAACTGAAGCTATGAGGGTCCCAGAGAAAAGAGTGCGACAGGATAGTGAGGAGATTATAGAAGACGAAGATGGGTTTATAACCGTTAGAAAAGGAAACAAAAAGCAAGCAAGAAGGTTATCAGAGAACTTGCATAGTAGTGTGAGCGGCGAAAGAAGTGTACAATCGCAGGGTTACGTTGTGAGCATTACAGGAAAAGATAAAGTATTGCCAAAACAATTTGGTTTAGCCAAGTTATTAAAGTCAGAAAGTATCATGAACATAAACAAAATTAAGTATAAAAATGCATATAAGGTAATATTAGAATTTGAAGACAGAGAGAACGCTGAAAAACTGGTTAAGTGTCAAAAGTTTCTAGATTTGGAGTACAGATGCCAATTTGCGAATGAAATTAATTTATGCTATGGAGTTGTCAAACAGATAGACTTAAACATAGAAGTAGAAGAAATTCAACAAAGCCTAGAAGGTGAATACGAAGTTGTCAGCGTGAGGAGATTAAAACGCCTTGGATTTTCTAGGGAATGGGTGGATAGCGAGACAATTCGACTATGTTTTAAAAGTTCCTCTTTACCCCCATACGTGTTTATGTATGGGTGTCGGTTTAAAGTGGAGCCATATATGTTTCCAGTGACGCAATGCTCTGGTTGCTGGCGGTTTGGGCATTTAATAAGGTCATGTCCAACAAAAATAGTACGCTGCCCGAAATGCGGGGAAAATCATAGCAACTGTGACACTACCAAATACAAATGTATAAATTGTAAGATGTCACACATGGCATTGGAAAAGTCATGTCCCGTGTTTATAAAAGAAAAGGAAATACGAAAAATAATGTGTGCGAAGAATATTACATACCGAAGAGCCCTGTCTACATATTTGGAGGGGAGAAAAACAGCAGTCGAACATCAAATTGAAAGGGAAATTACTCATGATAAATCAAACTATTGCAATAATAACAAGACTTCGTATCGAGATATTTTAGTAACAAAATTGCGGCCAGAGAAACAAATTCAGGTAAGAAATGAACAAAATATTAATAGCGAAGACAGAGGAGATCAAAGTATGGAAGAGTCGGTAGATTCAATAATTCTGGGTAAGCCTGAAAGGAAGCAAACAAAAAAGAAAAAAAAGACTGTTCAAAGTCGTAATTTCGCATTTGATAATTATGAAGAGGATCCAAATCTTCAACAGGAAAGAATGGAAAACAAGGAAGAGACCACAACACCTATTTTAGACCTTAAAAGATTATTGCATAAGTTAAAAGAAGTGTGTTTGTCGGACTGTAGTTTTGATGTCAAACTTAAATTGGTATGTAATTTTATATTCGAACAATGTTTTCAGTTAATTTGGAGGTTACTTAAGGAAGGGGATGTTTATAATAAAATAATTTCTATATTTAAAAATGGCTTGTTCACGTAAAAATATTAATTTAAATATAACGCAGTGGAATGCACAGAGCTTGAAACCCAAATTAGAGGAATTTAAATGTTTACTGTTGCAAGAAAAAATACATGTAGCATTAATTAGCGAAACTTGGCTGGGGGAAGACGTTTATGTAAACATTAATCAATACAATATATTAAGAAGAGATAGAGAAGATTCGTATGGTGGGATTGCTGTCGTAGTTCATAATTCAATAAATTTAGAGGAGTTGCAGATAAGTCCAGCTAATCCGGGCATCGAAATGTTGTGTATTAAACTTAATAATTGTAGCTTTGTTAAATATATTATTTTAATTTATTGCCCTAGTTCCGTTCAGACTACACAAGCCGACTGGGATAGGATATTTTCTTTGTTTCCAAAGAATTGTTTAATAGCAGGAGATTTTAACGCTCACCATACAAACTGGTCGTATAAAAATGACAGAAGAGGAAAACAAATTTTTGAGTCAGCATTAGAGTTTGGTTTTACGTCTCTGAATGCTGGACAGCCAACTAGGATTAAATTAGTAAATAACATTTTGCAATCCTCTTCTCCTGATATTACATTTGCATCTGTAGACATCGCTATTAACTTTGACTGGAATGTTATGAACGAAAACTTAGGTAGTGATCACTTATTTATTAAATTTAAATTAAATTACTGCGAGGATGTTTACTTCCATAAAAAACGTAATTACAAATTAGCCGACTGGACTGGTTACAGAAATGGTCTTCTTGATTGCTTTTCTTTGTCTAATGCAGATGGTGAAGTCCAGGATTTGTATGATTATTTCACTACTCAAATAAATAGATCAGCAGATGAGAATATTCCTATAATTAAATTTTGTAATAAGCCAAATAATAGGTTTAAACCGAAAGGGTATTGGAGTCAGGATATATCTAAACTGGTTGCTGAGCGCCGACTGGCACTCAAAAAATTTAGAGGCAATCCAACACCAACGAACCTTGCATCACTTGAGGAAAAAACGTTGAAGGCTAAACAGGCTATTCAAAAAGCGAGATCTAATGACTATAAAATTTTTTGTGAAAGCATTGATTATAAAGTTTCAGCTTCAGACATGTGGCAACGATTGCGATGGGTGAAAGGCTACAAGAAAACTAAGATTCAATGTTCTCAGGAGCTAAAGAGAGAAATGTTATGTGATCTTACACCCGATTATGTCGTTTCACCTAAACCTATCTTTACATCTACAAATGTGTTACTCGAGTCTGAGTTTACGATGCCGGAATTGAATAACTGTTTAAAGAAAAAAGATACTGCTCCAGGAGAGGACAAAATTACCTATTCTATGATATTACATCTACCACTTATTGGCAAGTTATATTTACTTAAAATCTATAATATTATGTTAAGCTCAGGTAATTTTCCATCGCAGTGGCGTCAGATTAGAGTTATCCCCATACCGAAGTCGGGTGCTGGCGCAAATGCTAATAGCAAACCAAGACCTATTTCGTTGATGTCGTGTACATGCAAAATTTTTCATGCTATGATAACCAAAAGACTCGAATGGTTTGTAGAGAAGAATCAGATTTTGTCGCCAAATACAGTCGGTTTCAGGAGAGGACAATCCAGCCTTGATTGTCTTACGCGGTTAGTGACTCAAATTCAGATAGGCTTTTCCAAGAATTTCCCAACTATAGCTTGTTTTCTTGATATCAATAGTGCATATAATAATATATTAATAGATAAATTATTGCGGGTTCTTGATAATTTGGGTGTTGGTAAAAATATTTGCCAATATTTATGGAACTTTCTTAGCGAACGTCACCTTAAAGTTGCCGATGAGCCCGCAATCGATATGGTCAGATACGCACGAAAAGGTTTAGCCCAAGGTGATCCCATCTCACCGTTACTTTTTAATATAGCCACTTCTAAAGCTTGTCAGGATATTGTTGAAGTGTATTCATGCCAGTACGCTGATGATTTCGTATTATATTTCAGTTGTAAGGATATCTTAGAGGGACAGAACAAAATTCAAAATGCTTTAAATATTTTTACGGTTTTGTTGGACGAGTTAGGGTTAGAATTATCTATAAATAAATCAAAATATTGCGTTTTTAGTAGGGGATTTAGAAAACAGCAAATACAGCTTTTAATAAACAATATTGAGCTTGACAACGTATGTTATTATAAATATTTGGGAGTTTGGCTAGACAAGACTTTACGCTGGGGTAAACATATTAACGAAATAGTCGAAAAAATTCAGAGACTTCTCAATTTACTTAAAATTCTTACGAGTCCTTCATGGGGCATTCATCAAACTCATCTTCGTAGGCTCTATATAGCTCTAGTTAGAAGTAGATTAGACTACGGGAGCTTTTTATATGATAGTAGTGCTAAAACAAATATTTATAAGTTAGAAAAAATCCAAAACCAGGCTTTAAGAGTAGTAGGGGGTTTTATAAGAACTACACCAATACACGTCATGGAGTGCGAGCTCTGTGTTCCTCCACTGCACGTTAGGAGAAGATGGCTAGCATTCAAGTATTGCTTAAAGTCGTATTCAATATCCGATAATGTAGTAATAAAACTGCTATTAGATCTTAGCGCTATTAGACACATCAGATATTGGGTAGGTAAAAAGCTTCCATTACTTGTTAGTGTGATTATGGAGGTTAGGGAGGAATGTATAAGGTCATCTCCGATTCTGGACATGTTTTCTTTGGATACATGGGTTACTAGGATTAACATTCAAGATATAATAAAGATTAATTTGGAATCAATCAAAGAACCTAAGAAAACATATGATCCAAACACAATAAAAGCAGAAACATTGGGAGAATTATCGAATAAATATCATGATTATTATAAAATCTATACTGATGGGTCTAAGAGCGCTAATGGTAGTGGCGCTGCTTACTATGATCCTTTGAAATCGGATAATACAAACACTTGCTATAAAATAAGTAATTATGTGTCAGTTATGTCTTTGGAGCTTTATGCAATTTCAGAAGCACTCTCCTATATTTTAACCATTAATATTAACAGAAATATATTAATTTGTGTAGATAGCAAAAGTGCACTACAACATATAGCTCGATGCGCCTCTGGGTGCAGAGGTGCACCGATAGCTTATGAAATTATTTCTAAAATATGCATTTTATCTAAAAGAGGTAAAGATCTGAAATTGCAATGGGTTCCATCACATATAGGCTTAAAAGGTAATGAGGAGGCTGACCGTTTAGCAAAGTTGGGTATAGTTGAGGGAATAGAAAAATATATTGAAACAAATTTTATAGAATTATTGCCAAAATATAAAAATAAATGCTATGAAGTTTGGAAAGAATACTTCGATAAAAGGTCTAAGGAAAAGGGAATTTGGTATAGGTCTATAGTTTCGGAGCCTCCTCATGTACCATGGTTTTGTAACACTAGGCTTAGTAGAAAACTCATAGTAACAGCTCACAGACTGAGATCTGGACACATGCCGCTCAATAACTTTAGTTTTTTAATGAAAAAAAGTAATTCCCCGAATTGTGAGGAGTGTGGCACACTAGAAGATGTTATACACCTATTGACGGAATGTGTCAGATTTCAGTCTGCGAGAGAGATTTTACTAAGAGAGCTCGAGACAAATATGTACGATGTTGGTATGTTTCATCATATTTTGTCGACCCCTAACTCTGGTTCTGCAAATAAGTTAATTAAGTTTGTGTTGTTACGTTTTACGTTATAAGGTCCGATGGGACTGACATATACATATGTATAAAAGTCCCTAACTAAAAATAAAGAGAAAAAAAGAAAAAAAAAAAAAAAAAAAAAAAAAATCTTTGCAATTGCTCTAAAATTAATTTCTCAAATATTTTGCTAAACGTAGGTAGTACTGAAATAGGTCTATAATTTGTAGGGTCTGATGTACTACCTGATTTAAACAAAGGTATTATTTAACTTTTTTTCATAAGGTCAGGAAACTCCCCACAGTCGATACAATTATTAAAGATAATAGCTAAACTAGGTGCGACAATGTCAATAATAGTGTAAGCAACTTCTACAGAATGACCCCACAGATCTGCGGTCTTTTTAACATTTAAAGTGAGAAAGGTTTTAATTATGTCTTTACAAGTAATATGTTCAAAAAGAAATTCCGAATCGCAAACATTAACATTTTCTTTTAGCAAAGACTCAGTAACAGAAGGTGATGAGTTTAAGGATTTAGTAGTTGAAATGGGAATATCCGAAAATAAATTTTCAAAGGCCACTGCGACTTGTGAGTCTGATTTTATGATTTTGCCATTAAAAGACAGGCCGTAGTCAATATTTCGGTTACCAGATCTTCCCGTGTTTACACAACAAATTAAAAAATCGAGTAACTAGCATGCCTCAGAAATTTAAAACTACGCCATCAATTGGAATCAATATTAATTTAACATTAACACATTATAAGCTAGATATTTACCATGTTTACTGTTTGTAGCGAGTTTCCGATATCTATTTTTGTTTAATTTTTATTTGTTTTTTTATATTAAATTATCCGTTCAAATAATCTTTGAAATGAATATTACGAGCCCAATATTCCATAATTTGCTTGGGAGAGTTGATTAAAAAAGAACATATTTCACAATTTTATGATCAATTCTAGAAAATGTTAATCTTACACACTTACTCAATAACAAAACGATGCATATCGCGCCATCTAGTGGCATTTATTTGAACCAAACTTTCTTTGTTAGCGCTGGGAGTCCGTGGTATAGTGTTACTCAGTTACTGGGTCGTGGAGGGCAGATAGGCAGTTGCACTCAGCTGAATCCGGTTTGAGTGGAAGCCGAACCCAACACAGTTGGAAAAAGGCTACGCATATTGATTGATATTGGTACAGTAGATTGCAAGTACACACAGTAATACTTTTACATTGAGCTGGCGTAGTATGAAGTTTTAATGTAATGCGAGGCCATTTTATACTGGTTATTATGATACCTCTGCTAGTTCTTTCGTAATTGTATTTTCAAGGATAATACTTACTCCCTGATAATACATATTACATTATTTTTATTGATACACATATTTACAGTGTATGTTATTACTTAGGTCTTACAATATTGAAATGATCCGTAATAAATATTTGTATGACAAATATATATCGAAGATTTATATTTATGTAAAACATAGTAACGAACACAAAACCCTTGTGACCTTTCAGATTCTACAAAATACTTGTAAGGTATGCGTACTTAATGAGGTCTATTATATTTTAACGAGCATACTGGTTGAATAGGACTTTATCTATGACGTAGAAAAAGAAAAAGGTGAACATTCCTTTTTTGAAAAAGAAAAGTCGTTCTTGCTAAAGTTTGCGAGATCTGTCATTTTTAGTGCTAACACACGTCTGGATTTGGTACGGCCGGACCATAGATTTGTAGGCGGAGTTAGTCCGGCCGTACCATATCCGAGCGTGTGTAGAGTGGTCCGCCGGACATTATTATTATTCACATCGTATATGGTCTGTTCTGTACACTATCTGGAGGTATGTTGGGTTGTCGGCTGGTTGGGCCATACCAACTAAGACCAGCTTTGAAAAAGTCCCCGATTTATGGGAGATCTACTGATTTTGGTTATTGTCTCCCGATATTTTAAACATTCAACTTAGTCATAAATCATCATCATCATCATCATTTCAGCCGAAAGACGTCCACTGCTGGACATAGGCCTCCCCCAGGCGTCGCCACATTGACCGATCCCGTGCGTCTCGCATCCAGCGCCTTCCCGCAACCTTAACCAAGTCATCAGTCCACCTAGTGGGAGGCCTTCCAGCGTATCGTCTTCCGGTTCGCGGTCGCCATTCCAGAACTTTTCGGCCCCATCGGCCATCCGTTCTGCGAGCAATGTGCCCTGCCCACTGCCACTTAAGTTTGGCAATTCTTCGGGCTATGTCGGTAACTTTGGTTCTCCTGCGGATATCATCATTTCTGACCTGGTCTGGTTGCGTATGGTGCCGGACGTAAAGAATTTCACCATCCCATGTCTTCCCGTGGGTGTCGTAAGAGGCGACTAAGGGACAAACCAGAGAATGGGCAGCAGCGTTCTCTGGGCTTCTATAACAACCATACTGCGATCGCCAACCCGCCTGCCAAGCGTAGCGATTATGGCAAAACCCCCCAATGAATAGCACAAATAAAAAATGGCCCCTAGTACCCGGCAGCTTGCCTACCCTCGACTACGGTAGCGGTCGAGGCTATGGCATGGCAAGGGGTGCTAAGAATCTCCGGACGAGATCCGGCTACCCCAACAATCACCGACGACTGGACCTGGCAACGTACAACACGCGCACACTTCGGACCGACGAGAAGGTCACCGAACTCGAGGAAGAATTGAGCAGGTTGCGATGGAGTATTATAGGGTTATCTGAGGTCCGAAGAGAGGGGGAGGACTCGATAATACTCAAATCCGGTAACCTGCTCTATTTCCGAGAGGGTGACTGGCAGTCCCAGGGTGGTGTCGGGTTTATCGTCCACAAGTCCCTTGTGAACAACGTGGTGAAGATCGAGAGTGTGTCGACCAGGGTGGCGTACCTTATACTCAGAATATCCTCAAGATAATCGCTGAAGGTCATACAGGTCTACGCCCCAACCTCGGCACACCCCGACGATGAGGTAGAGACCATGTATGAGGATATCTCCAGAGCCATGCATGGTTTCAAAACTCACTTCACCGTTGTCATGGGTGACTTCAACGCGATTTTTGGGATGGGTATGGGATCTACCTCCTAGCGGTCCATCCCGGGCAACGGCACCACGGGCTTGCCTGTGGTACGGCTGAATGATCCCACTTAAGCGGTGGTAGGCTCCGCAAGGGGCCGCCTGGCTCGCGACCACCATCCCACCGGAGTCCGGCGCCAAGCAGCTTGCTGTGTTCCGTCGGTGTGTGGGACTGCCAGTGCCTTTGGGGGAGAAGGAGGATGTCAGTTGCGCTGTTCAGAACCGGTCTTGGTCTCTGGGTTAAACTTGCCGGGTAACTCATCTTGGAGGGTAGCGGGATCCGAAGCACGGTGCCAGCCGTTGGCCGACCGCAGTCAGTAGGGGGTCCAAGTAGCACGCCAGCCACGTGCCAAAGGCTGCCCCGCCAACTCGCGAAAAATCCCGGTATGCTCCACCGTGCCAGCTGGCGACTGGACGGGAGGACCCGGTGGCCATATCCGGGGGGGTTCAGGCGTCCCCGCAGTCTCCAAATGAGTTCCCCACAGGTTGGGTTAGCTCCAGTGTTCCACTTGGTTCACTGAGCAGCGCCTCGACAGTTTAACTTCTTCCCCAGCAAACTCTAAAAAAAATTAAATGACCAAAGCGAAGAAGAATATGGTGAAACAACGGCTGCACTTCCTCCCACTAAAAGTGCACTTCACTAACATCAGGGGGTTGCACTCTAATCTCGATCCGGTCCACCACCACCTTGAGACCGAGAAGCCGCACCTGTTTTTCCTAACGGAGACGAAGATAACAACCCCGTCGGACGTGGCGTACCTCAACTACCCGGGTTACTCTCTTGAACACAAGTTCAAGAAGCAAGCTGGGGTCTGTGTGTACGTCCGCGATGACATTTGTTGTCGTCGTCTCTGTTGCTTTGAGAAATCGGGTTTTTCTGCCATGTGGCTACTTGTGGACACTGGCGTGGAGAAGTCTCTCTACATCGGCGTCTACCGATCGCACACCGGTGACCAGGAGACGACAGCGCTCTTTAACTGCCTTATGGAGTCGGCCGACATGGCCCAGCAACGGTACCCAACAGCGAAGCTTAATTTTCTGGGGGACTTTAACGCCCATCATAAGGAGTGGTTGTACCCGTACCGGAAAACTGACCATGCCGGGTTAGAGGCGCGCAAGTTTTCTCTATCGCTAGATCTAACCCAGCTGGTGAATGTGGCAACGCGGGTACCGGATGTTGACGGCCATATACCCAATTGCTTATACCTACTGCTGACAACTGATCCGGACAGTCATTCGGTTTCGGTCTCAGCCCCGCTGGGAACGTCTGACCATTGTCTGGTGAAATCCGTGTCGACTTGCTCTCCTCCAGATGAGAGTCCTAGAGGCACGAGGCGAGTATGGCGATACGAGTCAGCAGACTGGGACGAGATGCGGCACTTTTTTGCGTCTTATCCTTGTCGGCATGTGTGCTTCGCCTCGGGTGACCCCTCGAGCTGTGCGGACGCGGTTGCGGATGTGATTCAGCAGGGAATGGAGTATTTCATTCCATTCTCCGACATTCCGCTCGGTCACAAATCCCGACCTTGGTATAATTCAGAATGTGCCCAAGCTGAGGCCCAAAAAGAGTCTGCCTACCAAGCCTGGGTCGGGGCCCGAGATCGCAAAGTTAGAGCGCGTAGGGTTCGTGCGAGGAAAAGAGCTTTTAATTGTAGTTTTATTGCCACCAAGTTCTGCAAGCGGGTTTTGCGTCGGGCACGTTTTGACCATATTGGACGTATTGGGGCCAAGCTGGCATCACACCCTCCGGGTAGTAAACAGTTTTGGTCCCTGTCTAAAGCTGTTGAATCGAATTTCTGTCGTCCCACTTTACCTCCAATGCTGAAACCTGATGGCTCACTCTGCAAGTGAGAAAGCAAATTTATTTGCATCTCTGTTTGCTAGCAATTCACGTCTGGACGCTGGATCCAAGCAACCACCTACTGTCCCTCATTGTGACTCTTCGATGCCGGAGATCGCTGTGCACACCAAAGAGGTCCGAAGAGTATTGTGCAGTCTAGACGTGAACAAGGCCAGCGGGCCTGACGGCATTCCAGCAAGAGTACTGAGGCTGTGTGCGCCCGAACTTTCTCCTGTGTTGACACGCTTGTTCCGCCTCTCTCTTGTAAAAAGAACGGTACCAAAGTCCTGGAAGCTTGCAAATGTGCAACCAGTGCCCAAAAAAGGCAACCGTGCAGACCCTGTCTATTACCGTCCAATCGCCATTACCTCCATTCTGTGCAAAGTTATGGAAAGGGTACTGAACAGTAAGTTGCTGACCTACCTTGAAGACAATAATCTCCTCAGTGACCGTCAATATGGCTTTCGCCGGGGACGGTCTACTGGTGATCTTCTTGTGTATGTCACGCACTGCTGGAGCGAAGCCATCGAGGGACACGGCGAAGCACTTGCTGTTTCGCTGGATATCTCGAAGGCCTTTGACAGGGTCTGGCACGCAAGTCTACTCAGTAAGCTTCCTGCGTATGGCATCCCCGCTGGTTTTTGTAGCTGGATATCAGATTTCCTTTGCGAACGGTCGATCCGAGTAGTCATAGACGGCTGCTCCTCTGACCTTATGGCTATTGATTCCGGAGTTCCTCAGGGGTCTGTTCTCTCTGCAACTCTTTTCCTGCTGCACATCAATGACCTTCTTCAGCTTGGTATTGTTGGGTACGCAGATGACAGTACTGTTTCAGACAGATACCTGTCCAGCGCAAGAACCAGCGTGGATGAAGTTCGTTCCTTGAGAGAGACTATGGTAGAGCGGACAGATTTGACCTTAAGCCTTGTCTCCCAGTGGGGTGATGACAATCTGGTCTCCTTTAACGCCACCAAAACACAGGCGTGTCTTTTTACCGCTAAAAGGAGTCCTTTCGATCGGGCGCCTATTTTTCGTGGTGCGTCTGTTCCAGTGACTGATCGGATTGAGCTCCTAGGCATGGAGTTGACATCCAGTCTTAGCTTCGGCGCCTCCATTGAGCACAAAGCCCAAATTGCGGCCAAAAAAACTGGGCATCCTAAATAAGGTGAAGCGATACTTTACGCCTGGACAGCTTCTAACCCTGTACAAAGCGCAAGTCCGATCCTGTATGGAGTATTGCAGCCACCTTTGGGATGGCTCAGCAAAGTATCAGCTTGCCGCGCTTGACTCGGTGGAACGCAGAGCTAAGAGGCTCATCGGCGACATTGAACTGGTGGATACCAAGCTTCACAGCTTGGCTCATCGCCGCAAGGTTGCCTGCTTGTCGGTCTTCTACAGACTGTATTTCGGTGAGTGTGCTCAAGAACTCCACGACCTCATCCCACCAGCCCCCTTCTACCATCGGACATCTAGACGCACTGCAAGTTACCATCCTTACCTTGTTGCCATTCCACCAATTCGCACCAAGCGCTTCCAAACATCCTTCATAATGCGCACAGCGAATGAATGGAACTCACTACCTGCATCTGTGTTTCCGAACGCATTCAACCCGAATCTCTTCAAAGTTAGAGTAAACAGGCTCCTTCTGGGTAAGCTCACTCCATCGACGACTCTGTCTCTGTCACCTATGACTTAGACTAGAGTCAAGAGCAAACCCATCTCAAATAAAAAAAATAAAAAAAAAAACTGGGCAAACGAGACGAGGATGAGCTGCAAGTGGGGCAATTTGGAGTTGGACAACGGAACCACCGGGGTCACGTACTGGCCAGTTTTGTGGAGAAGGAGGGCCTCTATATGATGAACTCCTTCTTCAAAAAGCGTTAACACAGGAAGTGGACCTGGCAGAGCCCCGATGGTGCAACAAAAAATGAGATCGACTTCATCATGTCAACCAAGAAGCAAATGTTCAATGATGTCTCTGTGATCAATTCGGTAAAAACCGGGAGCGATCACCGCATGGTAAGAGGCACATTGAACATTAATATTAAGCTTGAAAGGTCTCGACTGATGAAGTCCACGCTCCGGCCAGCGCAGATCCAGTCCAAAACCCCGAGAGCTTTCAGCTCGAACTCCAGAATCGTTTCGAATGCCTAGGGAGCTCCGTGGATGAATACAGCAACGGGTTCGTGGAAGCTGTCCATACGGTCGGGTCTAAGTTTTTCAAGACCCGTCGTACAGATAGAAACAAAAAGCTCTCTGATCATACCCTCAAGCTTATGAAGGAGAGGCGTGAGATGACCCTGCAGTCTTCAGATGAGGCGTGCAAATACCGGCAGCTCAAAGACAGATCTCTAAATCCTTGAAAAGAGACCTCCGCCAATTCAATACCGAGCGTATTAAAGACGCGATCGAGCGAAATAAAGGCTCCAAGGTGTTTGCAAGGGATCTGGCTATTGGGCAGAGCCAACTCACGAAACTGAAGACCGACAATGGCAGGATCGTATCCGCCAAACCGGAGCTTCTAAGGGAGATCGAGACATTCTATGGGCAGTTGTACACATCGATCAGCAAGCCCGTTGCGAGTCTAGCAAACGACCCAAGAGCTCGATTGACCCGGCACTATACCGAAGATATCCCGGACGTCAGCGTGTACGAGATTAGGATGGCTCTGAAACAGCTCAAAAACAACAAGGCGCCGGGTGATGACGGAATTACCGCCGAACTCCTGAAGGCGGGTGGCAAACCGGTCCTTAGGGCCCTTCAGAAGCTGTTTGATTCCGTCATACTCGAGGGCAAAACGCCACAGGCATGGTGCAGGGGTGTGGTGGTACTCTTCTTCAAGAAGGGCGACAATGCCCGGCTGAAGAATTATAGGCCCATCTCACTTCTTAGCCATGTCTACAAGTTGTTTTCAAAAGTCATCACGAATCGTCTCGCGCGCAGGTTTGACGATTTCCAGCCCCCCGAACAAGCCGGATTCCGAAAAGGCTTTAGCACCGTAGACCACATACATACGCTGCGGCAGATTATACAGAAGACCGAAGAGTATAACCTGCCTCTATGAAGAAAGCCTTCGATTCGATCGAGACTTGGGCTGTACTGCAGTCTCTCCAACGGTGCCAGATCGACTACCGGTACATTGAGGTGTTGAAGTGTTTGTACCCACGTCCCATTTACCGCAGTGTCTCAAGACAAAAGTCTATGACCAGTGTGTGTTGCCAGTGATCACCTATGGGACCGAGACGTGGTCGCTCACAATGGGCCTTATCAGAAAGCTCAAAGTCACCCAAAGGGCAATGGAGAGGGCTATGCTCGGAATTTCCTTGCGTGATCACGTTAGTCATAAATAAAAATGGAAAAAAATGCTCTATATACGACAATACTAGGATTTGTGGGCGGAGTTAGTCCAGCCGTACCATATCCGAGCGTGTGCAAGCGAGAACGGACTTGTGGGTGGAGTTATTCCGGCCGTACCAAATCCAGACATGTGTTAGCAATATTAAATGGTACGCAAAATATTGGTTGTTAAATACTCAACGTTGATTTCGAATTTCAGTCGAAGATTTTGTAACTCTAGGAGTTAGGAGTATCGTGTTAGCCAGTATCTGGATTGTAGATGTAACATAAGATGTAATTGTGATGATAATAATAATTTGTTAAATGATCTATTGAATTGATTTGTACTTGTAAGGATAATGATAATTTATGAGTTAATCTACTGAATGATAATTGTAATGATTATATATTAATTGATCCATTGAATGATAATTTATTAACTTAGTTATATGGTTTTAAAATGTAAGTTCATGTAGCATAAATAATGTAAATGTTTGTATGCCAAATGGTAAACTATGGCTGAGCTTTGATATCATAACAACTATTGTATATTACCCATATTTGCAAAATGAAATTCTATTCTATTCTAAAAACAAACCTCCGCTGGCTCAGCAACGGTTAAATGATAAATGATTTTATTTCTGTAAGTTGGTTTGTACAAACACTTTTACATGTCGAACATATTTTTTAACACTAGATGGGGTCGGCGTTTCCTATCTGACTACTCTGAGAAGAAAAGCCGAAACAAACTCAGAGGTCACAGTCTCTTTTAAAGTCTAGATAAAATCTTGGTTAGATCATGTGAAGACCATGTAGACTGATGTCTGAAATGGTCTTTTGAGGAAAGAACCAGCCAGATTGAGTGGACCTCTCCAGTCAGTGCACGCATTTGTCAATAACAGCAGCTCAACTCAGAATTTAAGGAACTCAACGATTCGACGAACAATACCAAAGAAAGGACATTCGGGTAGGCCGCATAAACAACTCAAACTGCCAGACCATGATCAAAAACTAAAATAAATTTAAATTAAAACAAAAAAAAAGAATGATCCACATAGTCTTCACATTCACAATAATTAAAATAATATAATATAATACTTTAAAAAGTAAATATTATTGTCATTGCAAGAAAATAAAAAAAAATAAAAAATATAACAAAATTCACGGTGCAAAATATAATAAAAAAAAAACAAAATTTATTGGAGCAGCTCAATCCCAAGCCTGTTTGTCCTCAAGGTAATCTTTAATTGTATAAAGCTTTCTGGCACAACTTACGTTTAATGAAAGATTTGAACTTATTAAGACTTAGATCTTGTACGTGGCTTGGAAACTTATTATAAAAGCGCATACATTGACATCTAAACGAGCCACCTATTTTCTTGAGCCTTGTTGTAGGTACTACAAATTTGTGTTTGTTCCTAGTATTTATATTATAGATATCACTGTATTTTTAAAACAATTTTATATTTTTATGGGCATATAAAAGATTTTTATAAATATACTGAGAAGGCACAGTCATTACATTAATCTCCTTAAATTTCTCTCTGAGAGAGTGTTTTGGGCTTAATTTTTATAAATTGATCGAACAGCTCTTTTCTGCAAAACAAAGATAGTCTGGATGTCGGCGGCATTTCCCCACAAAAGAATACCGTACGACATTACACTATGAAAATAGCTAAAGTATACTAAACGGGCTGTTTCTATGTCAGTTAAATTACGAATTTTTCTAACAGCATATGCTGCGGAGCTTAGCTTCTTTGACAATGTATCTATATGTGAGCCCCACTGAAGCTTAGCATCAAAAGTTCAGCCTTAGAATACTGTGCTATTTTCAGGATTCAATTCTTCGCCCCTTATCAACACATCGGTTTTCACTGTTGAACCAGTGAACTACTTTTGAGATCGCGCTATTTACATCGTCAGTAACCAGTTGCTGACGTTTAAGTTTAAACAAAAGTGACCGTTCATTTTGGACCCCAAATTTACGTCATCATCATCATCATATCAGCCGAAAGACGTACACTGCCAGCAGTGGACATACGCCCTCCCCAAGCGTCGCCAATTTAAAATTACTTACATGTTACCGCAATTTTTTTTTGATTAAGCGTGCAATTTTATTTATTTACCTTTGTTAAATACAAGTGTGTTACGTATGCCTCGCTATAATCTGCTGACATTGCGGACACTAAGTATTCATAGACCTTGGCGACGGTGCAGTTACCTTGAAGCCGATGCACTTAGCTTAGGAATTTGCTGACACAGAAACTATGTAGCGTCAACATAGGAAGTTACTGACGATGCAATTACCTTGAAACCGATGCAGCCATGACGTCAAGGAATCAATCAATACCGAACTAATATTAACGAGCATTTTTTGTAAGGAGAAGGCATTCCATATTCCTACTTCGAGTAGCATGGATATTTGTGGGCTAGTTAGTTGTAGGTATACTGTGATTTTTAATTTCGTGGACTAAAATGACAACCGCCAATGACCTTATTTTTTTTTAATGTTGCGGGCGCGGAACATATTTTTGTAGGTAAGGCTCAATCATAAGCGATTCATCGAATCGATGTGACATGATTCCTTGGTGTAAATAAATGTTATATAAATACAAACGTAATATATTTAAATACCTATATTGTTGTATATAATATTTGTAGTTAGTTGTCCTTAATTAAATAAATATATAACCGTATTCATACACATAAAACATAAACTTTTATTGTGTAAAATATGAAATCAACAATAAAATAAATGCGATCGATAGAAACTAATTAGGGGCCGCCAGTTTTTAACAAATGTAATTTCTGTGCCGTAATATAGTTCCATTTTCGATCAACTTCGATTTTCGATCAACTTTCGATCACTCAGGATAGCCAGAGTACAACACTATTTTTCTGTAACGATAAAGTGACAACCCTCCAAACGTCAGTTTAGTCTACGAAATTAAAAATCAGAGTATAATAATAATAAAGCTATTTATTTCCGAAATTTGGGTACATATGCACATTGTTTGCTAATAAGAAGCGTTTAGGTCAATTAATTATAGTATGTCCCGCAGTTCGGCGTGCCTGTTGGCATAGGCCTCCTCCAACTCCTTCCATTGTGCTATATCCTCTGCAACTCTAGTCCAACAAGGCCCCAAAGTAATGCGGATGTCGTCTTCCCATCTTGTTTTTGGACGTCCCTTTTTTCTAGTTCTGTCTCTTGGGTACCATAGGGTCACTTGTTTGCTCCATTTATTTATTTTACCTCGAAGCATGTGTCCTGTCCAGCCCCATTTCAAATCATCAATCATTTGAAAATCAGAATTTAGTCTATTTAATCGTTGTAACCACTCCATGTCCTAACATTGGCTTGGAATTGACATTTGTAGGATAATTAATTGTAATTAACTTTATTTATTAAAAGTTTAGAATCATTTCGGTGTCCTTTCCAATCCACCGGCTGTGGTAAATGTAATTAATGTATTAATGCGATAATCGCCATTTTTATAATAGTGGTCGTCGTGGCTAAAAAACATAATATATGCATGTTTTGGACACCCAAACTCCACTACAGGGTAGTGGTTTGCTCATCGTTTATTTCAAGTTATTTGTTATCCAAAGTCGAAGTTTCACGCCAATCGTGTTTGTTTTAATTTTAATTTTATACAAATATCACCCACCCGCATGTAAAAATGTTTACACATATGACAATTATGTCTTTAAATATAATAAACAACAAGAAGAAGCCCAGATCTTTAGATAATTCACAAACAGCGGTCCAATAATACGTAAAATTCATTACCACTACTTCATTTATGTTCAAAACTTCCATTTCGTCAATGATATTGTTTATTTTTTATTGTAATGGTGGTGTGCTAGAACGACTTTGACTAAAACCAACTAAACAAAAACATCGAACCGTGGATAATTTTGCGCCGAATTTTCTATCCAAGTCAAAATTAAATTCGGCATGCGCGAGCGCATTCAAAAATATTTTGTATAAAAATAATAATGATTAAGCTTAAGATTAAGATTATTAAAAATAATAATGAAAAGGAATAAATACACATGGTATTTATTCCACATCTACTTACGTTTTACAAGACTATACAAACCATCTTCATATCTTTTGATATTTTATAAAAATAAAAAATTAAATTAAAAATTAAATTTTTGTAACTCTTTTTTATGTATTATTTGATATTTTTATTACTTGAAAAGGATATTTTTAGTTATCTCTGTTTTAATATATAAAACTTAAATTATATTGCTAATTTGTAATTCTTGCAATATTTTTCTACTGTGTCATTTTCATCTGACATGACATCTGTCTGTCTATTTTATTTTCTTAAGCCATAGACATAACATAGGTACCATGGACTACCTAGACCTATCCTTAAGCTACTTGTATATTATTGTAAGGGCAGTGCAGACTGCCCCACCTCTGTACAGCCGTTTTTTATTCGTTCTGGTCTTATTGAATTTGAAATTTAGGAGATATGGCAGAACGAGAATAAAACAGGCGTCAGCTTTTTTAGTTTTGAATTTGGACTGAACGCCGAAAGGTTGTTTTTGGGTTGCAAAATTTTGATGGACATATTTTAGCCTTGATCTATTATGAAAATTCTTATCCACAAAGTAGGTACTCTAAAATTATAATAAATTTCTGTTTGTGAAAGAGTGTTATAAATCCCTGAAGTCAATAAATAAACAACAATTATACTCCCAAGTGAACAGGACGTTATTACATTTTTCTACAAATAACAGTGCTTTTCAGGTACAATTTTAATGTATATGCAATCACAGATGTGAAGATATCATGGTCTTAGTTTAAAGATAATATATTCAGCTCCAGATTGGCATCAGAAAAATTGCATGACATCATACAAAATTTTCGCACAAATACGTTTTGCCCATCACGATAATCGCAAAAATATTAAAAAAAGTAGGGTCCGAATAGGTCCCAGTTTAGTTAATTTTACAGCATTTTTTATCTTCAAAATTATAAAAAAATTGCGGTATATATAGTCCTTTACAGGTTCAGATAATTATTTTTTACCCAAATCAATATATATTTTAATTATTAGCTAAAACAAAAACACTTGCCGACTTCTTCATACATTTTTCACTCGAAGCTTATCATTCCGCGCTCAGAAGCGCTCGTGGAAGGACGAGCGTATCGCTTTTTTGCAAAAAATAAATACGATAAAAGTAATAGAAAAGATTGTAGTGTGCATGCGTGAGTCGTATGTCGTGATCGAAAGGAGTTGATATTTTACCGGACCGAAATAAAAGTATGTTTGAGTTTCCTTTTATTATTAGAATGTGATTTAGAAATTATGTTGGGTATGATCGGGATTTGGATAGGTAGTGTTAAGCAGTTGTTGACAAGGTTGAGAAATGGATGGATGGGTTTAAGCAGCTCTTAGTAAGGTTAGGATTTGGATGGGTAAGGTTAAGCTGGCGGCGGTGAAGGTTAGAAGTGGATGGGTGGGAGGAGATTTATGATTTGAACCGGTTTGTATGTATGTATGACGAATACGGGGTCAAACCAAAATACAAGATGGCGGCGACGAAAATTTGGCATCTTTTCGTCACAGGTGTCATTGTCATGTTTTTTGGGGTCGCTTATATCGAATATGGGGTCAAAACCAAAATACAAGATGGGACCGACGAAAATTTGACCGCTTTTCGATATGGGTGTCACTTTCATGGTTTTTGGCGTCGCTTATATCTAATATGGAGTCAAAACCAAAATACAAGATGGCGCCGACGAAAATCTGATATCTTTGCGTCATGGTTGTCATTGTCTTGGTTTTGGGTAGTATGTCATTAGCTGATGCTCATTATGTAATACTCCAAAAAATTTTGATGGTTATATTTTATATAATATGTATATAATATGTAATGCAAAATGTTCAAGTCATTTTTAGGGTTTCCCCTATTACTAACTGCCAGTTACCCAGGTCTCAATTATCGGGCTGTTAACGTAATCGACGATTAATCGCCTGTTAATTCTACTTTCAGTTTCTCAACACCCAACTGTGACAAGCGTTTAACAATTTGTCACATTTGAGAAATCTCGAATTAACCACATGTTACAGCAGTTTTGGGTTTCTGAGAACCATTTTCAATGTTAATCTCTTGTCAACGAGCCTAATTTATAATTGTTGGAAATTGGTCGATTGTTCGCAGTTTAGAATAGAATAGAATAGAATAGAATAGAATATACTTTATTGTACACCAAAAACTAAAGTAAAATTAATATTATGATTTTAAAGGCTTATATTACGATAACAAGATAATAGGGGTCGTCGAAAACTGTGGTATGGGTTGAGTTATAAAAAATATGTTAATTTAGATCAATTATACAGGGTGTTTGGAAGGGAGCTGTACATACGCCTAGGGTAGAAACTAGGGATAGTCTGCTACCTACCCCCGCCCATTATATTGACCTTGGCCTCAAGGTTTTTTTTTAATTTATTATTATTTTTTATTTGACTTTTTTATGATTTTTTGACTAAAACTACCTGTAGCTCAAAATCTATCCATGGGACCGGTCGGCTAATGGTCTTGTTTTAATCGTTAGAGTCTTAGGGTCCTGCAAAAAATTATTTTACACCAGAAAATTGTGGAGAAGAAAAGTTATGGGGCCTGAAGTACCGTAGTAAGGTAAAGAAATAATTTTAAGGGCAACTTTCTATGGGGTTTAAAAAAAAACTAACAGGGTTGGAGTTCTTCTGATTTTTTTAAAACATCCTCAGTCCATGCCCTTTCTAACGATATGCTAAAAGTGTATTTATCACTTTTAGTTTTAAAGTTATTAATTAATTTCCGCAACTAGGGCACTTTTACCACCACGAGTCGACATTTGTAAGACAAATGTAATTTCCAGAATTTAAACCAGTTTGGCCTACAGTTGGCAAATTTGTTGTCTCACTCTTACACGAGAGCAACATGTAAGAGACAAAACATGTCATGTCATGTCTCTTTCGCTCTTGGGTCGACGGGGCCGGGCAGGTAACTCGTTGGGGTCTTTGTTAGTCAGTCGAGATTTACCCATCTTAGCTAACTTACGTACTTGCCGTTACGACGCTCCACTGTTTTCGTTAATTTTGTTGAGTTTGTTATTACTTCGTTTTTGTTAAGTTTTGTTATTTGTTACCTTGTTGTTGGCAAAATGGCTGGATTTACCAGTGAAGAGTACACCGACATGCTGGTGGTGTATGGAATGGCTGATTGCAATGGGCGCGAGGCACGGAGGATTTATCAAGAACGGTATCCTAACCGGCGAGTGCCTAACCACCAAACGTTTGGCTCAACTTATCGGCGTCTGCGAGAAACCGGAAATTTAAATTTCCGGGAACCAGCCGTGAACAGATTTCAACCAAATTTGGCTGCGGAAGAACGCATATTGGCTGAATTTGAGGAAGATCCGACCAGAAGCGTAAGAACCGTAGCCCGGACGCTTGGTTTAAGCGTGTGGAAAGTCTGGTCGGTTCTTCGCGAAAATGGACGTCATCCTTTCCACTACACCCCTGTTCAAGGTAATTTTTTACATAAAGTTTTTGTTTTTAGCTCTTATGTAATGAACTAGCATGTGAATTTCATAGGCAATTTTTAAATTAACATGAGCATGTGTGTGAGAGAGAGAGAAATGGAAAGACAGAGATAGCAATCAATGTTACATAGCTACTAATTCATAAGGAAACCGCTAACGTTGATATTTTTATTGTTTTAGGCTTAGAGGATAACGACTATGCAAGAAGGGTGGAGTTTTGCCGCCACTTGCTCCATACGGACGTGGAAGATATTAATTTTTTACGGAGTATTCTCTGGACTGACGAGTCCAAGTTTGACAAGGAAGGAATTGTAAATTACCACAATCTCCATCACTGGGCACCCAGAGATCAAAACCCGAGAGTCAAGAGGCACAGAGGTTTTCAACGAAGGTTCTCCGTGAACGTATGGGCAGGCGTCATCGGTAATCGGTTGATAGGGCCGCACTTTTTGCCAGACAACCTAAACGGGCAAAACTACTTAGATTTCCTCGAAAACGATTTGCCTGATTTAGCGGAAGAAGTGTTTGACGAAGATCGGCCCATAGTCTTCCAGCACGACGGCTGTCCTGCTCATTGGAGCCTAGCAGTGAGGGAGCTTCTGGACAACTGCTTTCCTAATTCTTGGATTGGTCGGGGTGGGCCAATTCCCTGGCCCCCAAGGTCGCCTGACCTTACCCCACTCGACTTCTACGTCTGGGGAAGGGCGAAAGAGTTGGTGTACGCAGAAGAAGTACCAACAAGGGAGGTTCTAATTAACAGGATCCACGCCGCATTCGATACAATGCGCGAGGAACTGCTGCTTAGAACGGTGACCGTGGAGATGAGGAAGAGGTGCCGAGCATGTTTACAGGTCAATGGTCATCAATTTGAACAAAATTTGTAATTAATTAAAATTAGTAATTAATTAAAATTTGTAATTTAATGAAATTAGTCATTACCAAATTTTCTGTTTCATTTGCCATCCTTTTACGATCGAACACATTTAATTTTCATTAGTTGAAATTTTTGCTTGAAGTGCCCTAGTTGCGGAAATTAATTAATAACTTTAAAACTAAAAGTGATAATTACACTTTTAGCATATCGTTAGAAAGGGCATGGACTGAGGATGTTTTAAAAAAATCAGAAGAACTCCAACCCTGTTAGTTTTTTTTTAAACCCCATAGAAAGTTGCCCTTAAAATTATTTCTTTACCTTACTACGGTACTTCAGGCCCCATAACTTTTCTTCTCCACAATTTTCTGGTGTAAAATAATTTTTTGCAGGACCCTAAGACTCTAACGATTAAAACAAGACCATTAACCGACCGGTCCCATGGATAGATTTTGAGCTACAGGTAGTTTTAGTCAAAAAATCATAAAAAAGTCAAATAAAAAATAATAATAAATTAAAAAAAAACCTTGAGGCCAAGGTCAATATAATGGGCAGGTAGCAGACTATCCCTAGTTTCTACCCTAGGCGTATGTACAGCTCCCTTCCAAACACCCTGTATAATTAGCAAGATTTAAAAAAAATAGGATGTTACAAACTTTTTAAATTATATCTATTGTTTTTCGTTTTTCGACACGAAAAAGTTATTATCTTTCTCTTTTTAGTTTTTGTTGGTACCCCATATTGGGTAGGTATACTAAATAAATCTGTTAACCCCCTAAAAACGTACAAGTGTGATTTTATATTATGGTATGGTGAAAACAAAACATAACTATACGATCACACTAATCGCAGGTCATTTGCTATTTGTTATTGAAGAGTTCCATTGTCTATCTCCGAAGATCTTTATCATATCCTAATATATTATACAATAAAACCTTCCCTGAAAACACATACATTAATCGACGTAAACCTGATAGTATCGAATAAGTAGTTTTAAAGAAAATCGCGGGTACATACATACATACGGGTCGAATAGATAGAGCACCTCCTTTTTTTGAATTCGGTGGAAAATAATAACCTACTTTTTACGATGACGGTTTGTAACAGTTACCAAATGCATTTTCAAAGTGCCAACTAACCTTCCTGAATCAACTTCAATAAAATTAAAAAATAATAACAAGGACCAATATTATTTCAGTGATGTATAAAATCTAGCGCTCAGTAGTTAGAATGAGTAGAGAGTAGCTCAATGAGTGCGTGCGCGTAATGTTGCTGTGTGCGACTAGATACCTAAATTTGAGTTCGTCGAAAATGTAACAGCGTCCTTAACAAGATGTGCCAGTCTGGCACGTGCTGTACGTACTGCGGCAGTCAGGACCTCAACGGCGCGGGCGCGGCACTATGCGCGTGGAGGCCGCACGCGCCCTCCAGCAGCACGCGCTGGGTGCTCACGCTGATTGCGAGGGGCCACATGCCACGGCATCCCACCAGCCGTCCCATCACACCGTGCCACGTCTTGCTGCCCGACCTGCTGCCTGATTAGCTGCCCACGTCGTGTGAAGCCAGCCCCATAGTTTTATACTGAATATCCTTTTTATTATTTTTTTAGTTTATAAATATTTGTTTTTATTAACGTAGCTTACGTATTGCTCTCCGGAGCTTATATAACGTTACAATATTTAATACTCCCAAAAGTTTACAGAGTGCCAAGTATATTTTTATGTAAGTATGTAGGTAACGCAATCGTAGACAAATATTGTTTCGGGGAAGCATCAATTTTATGATTATTCGTTATATTGTAATGAGTTTCGTGGTGGCCCTGTGGCTAAAGACCTCGCATTGCCTGAGGTCAAGAGTTAAAATCTGGGCAAGTACCAATGTGTCTTTTTCAAATTCATTTATGTACTTTCTAAGTATATCGTGGAGATCGTTGACAACGGTGGAGGAAAACATTATGAAGAAACCTGGTCTTATAGTCGCAAATCGCAAACCCGCATTTAGCAAGCATGGTGATCAAAGCTCATGCCTTCTCTGCATGTGAAGAGGCCTTTGTCCTGCAGTGGGACAGTTAAAGGCTAGTATTATTATGATAATATATATTGAGTAATGAGATGAGTATGGTATGGTTAGGTTTTGAATTCGGTCGAGATTTTAGTAATGTGATGAAAATTGGTTATTCTATAGATACTTATCAGAAGTACATTTTTATTCGTTTTAAGAACATAAGTTTGGTTTGTATTTACATCTGCATTACCTAAAAAAAATGTAATAACCTTGTGCGTATCTTCTTGCGCGAATCCTTACCAAGCGAGTTATGGCATGGATGTTAACCAACTAAGCTAAAAATGATCATCTAAGACGGTGGCGACGATAATTTGATTTTTATTATTGGGTAATTTTAATGGTTTCTTCGACACAAGGTTGTTAACTTTTCTTTTTTAGCCATCATTTTCCTGATTTCCGTGTATGCAAATAACGAATATGGGTTTTAAATCAAAATTCCAATTCGTCGACGAAATTTGGGTGTGTACCAGCTCCTGCCTACGCTTACTTTCCTTCTGAAAATATCAAAGTAAAACTCTCTTTTAGACTAAAATGTATCCGATAATAGTACATTATAATATAAGTGCGGTAAGTTAAAAATTACAAGAAAGCAGAGGCTGTAATTATCAAAGTGCACGTATGTCATACGACGTTTTATAACAGATTTGCGAGGAAATAAATAAAACTCGGACTTTCTTAAACGAATAAATCTTTAATCACTTTTTAAAGCAGTTAGAAAAATTCTAACAATTTGTAAAATTGATTATTACGTTGTCAGTTGGCATTTATAATGTTGTCAAGTTATTATTATTTGTTACAATTTCACCAGTCTCTCTCTCACTCTCTTGAGTGAAAGTAGGAGAAACGAGACCACAAAGTGCTGCAGTCATGGGCGGCGACGGAAGCGACTGCGGCGGCGGCAACGATGGTGGAATGTACGCGTGTGTGCTCTTAGATGGTCCAGAGTCAACAATTGGCTCCAAATTTATATTCCTTGTAATGCGGGAGTTAATTTCTTCTTTATTTCTCATCGAGTCATCTATATAGCCCTCGGCTACACTGTTTGACCGCCACCCTCCGTGGCGTTTTAGTGTCAATAAGTTCGCACCTGAATCGGCAAGCAATGTAGCCGAGGACCTTCTGAAACTATACCCTGTGTATTCATGTGAATCATCCAAATTTAAGAAAGTGGCAATTTGTTTCGGCATTGCTCGAAATTTATTTATGCCAATGGGTTGGCTAGTGCATTTTCCATTTTGGTAATTTTGAAAAAATCTGTTATATATCGCTTTTGTTGAACGAAACGCTTTGTATTTCTCCACTATATAGTGAAAAGGCCCCTATTGTGAACAATCTTGGAATTTTATTTATTGTGTTTTTGAACTGGACAAGAAGAACCCGCCCATGGTTCTCGACATCATTAGTTGTGATGTTTGCCAACTCTTGACGTCCACATGCACTATTTATGCCGAATATTAATACGATCTGAAAAGAGATAAAAACAGCGTACAAAACACCTATATTGTAAAGAAATACGAAAGTGAAAGAAGTTAATAACAATATTTTAGTTTCAACTGACCTTTGTTGAAAAATTTTGGCAAACCGGCGCTTCTTTTAGGAACTTCTTGACATTGTCAGCCGAAAATACTTTCTTATTTATTTATTTATATACTTTATTGCACACCAAGATATGACAATATAAAAATAAACATTAAAATTAAACCAAACATACAACAGGCGGTCTTATCGCGCTCTGCGATCGTAGCATCGTTCGTTTTAGACGGAGCATCTTGATAAACCGTGCGTAACCTTATTAAAAAGTAACTCTTGCGTTTTACATTACAATAACGCACAAGTACGTAATGAGGTACAATACGATACTGAAATTGGTGAAATAACAGACCCTTTACGAGCAAATGTATTATAAAATATTTTAAATGCATTGTGAATTTGAATAAAATTCTTGTACGTAATAGAAAATTCAGCGCGAAATTAGCCACGAGTCCGATAATTTTTTTCTCAAAATTCTGTTAAGATAACATTATAAAAGCATTTATGTAGGCACATTTGTGCACTATAAGTTGTTATTGTATTGTATGCCTCTATACGGGTTTGTTCTAATTTAAAACAATACATTTTTGAAAATTACTCATTTATTTAAATGAACACAGTCGATCGAAATAATTCAAAATAATAGTTTTTTACACTTAATAGATTAGGCTGGATGCAATTTTTTTATTGTTTTAAAAGACATGGGTGAATGCACAGCACAAAAAAACACAACATCAAAGAAAGTCACATTGCGACATAATTTGTACTAAAATTTTGCAAGATTTATTCGTGCTTTTTTAGGAACTTAAACATGAAAAATTACAAAAATAAGAACGTAAATAGAAAGATTATATCTTTATTTTGCCCTTTTACACCATTTTAGCAAGCAAAAATATTGTTTATGAACATATTTTGAGTGAATCTAAGTTGTCTACCGTGTAGAAAGGTGTGGTAATTCGTATTTTGCAGTAGACTTACGCGGTTTAACCGACCTCAACATGTAAATAAAGGTATTTTTTTACAAATTTCCTGTGTATGATAGCTGCGTAAACTTATTTTCCTGAATAAATTCTAATGTTGAAAGTTCATGTAAATTCCTGAATTTCATGACGTAATTTGCAACACCCCGTCGACACAGTTGGTATGTTATGTGTCAAAATCTTGTCGAGCAGAGTGGTTAGGTACACACACAAAACAAGCAATTTGTCCGAAAATAAAAACCAAATAATTATAAAATTTACTAATGAATTGTTCCTTCCCTCTCACAGAGAGGAGGTCTGTGTCCCTGCAGTGGGAACATTAAATAAAAAGGCTGATGATGATGCATGAATTTTTGAGTCCTACAATAGTAAAAATTCCTTCCTAAAAACTGATGTATTACTAAAGTTCAGTGAACTAATATTCCTAATATTTTTATCTTCCCTTCCTAAGGTTTTTTCAACTACGTTTAACGATGACTCTTAGTTACATGAAACCCTGGTCTAGTGTTACATATAATGAGGTGAGACACCGAAGAAGGCTCTGTAAGATGTTGTTATAGAGGTAAAAGTAAATTAACCTGTTGAACTCTGAAGGAAAATCTGAACAAAGTAATTGGTTTATTATATCCAAACTAAAATGATAGGTATGTTAAAGTTTGATACAGCCAACTGTACTTACATTTTAGTAAATAATAATAAAATAATTATATTTAATACATCATTTATTTATCTAAATATTTTCTCCTTTTTGCATACAAGTATGTACTAACCGGCTGCCTCAATTTTGTGCCGTAGGACAATTGAGTATGAGAAAAAATAAAATATATATATATATTTTTTTATTTATCTCAAGAGATGCTGAAAATAAAAAAATTAAATACCTTTCTAAAGAAAAGGATTTTCTAACCCTGTTCTTTTTCTTTTTTTTTCTACATAGGCTCGCGTTTGATGCACTATCTCACCTAATGGTAAACGATGATGTGGTCCACGATAGATCATGCTTATTTAGCAGTAACTTATTATTCATTCTTGAGTTAAAGATTCTCAGGTTTTAGCTATTAGGAAACACAGACTCCGTCAAGGAATTTCACTCCTTGGCTGTAGATACGCACAGTAAAGGTATTTATGTAGTTTCCAAGCCTATTGGTTTCTTAGAGCGAAAATTTTGTAAATAAACAAAATTGGTAGCCTTTTTCTATAGGCCCTCAATAGTTTTAGTTAGAGGCTGTAAGCTCACTTCATCGTCAACTTTGTCTCTGGTACCACTGAACTAGACTAGAGTCGAGAGCAAAATCAACAAAAAAAATAGAGCAATTTTTTTCAAGGTTTTGGCAGAGTGAATCTCGTGTTTACCTTTTTAAATTTGAAGTCGGATATTAATCAAAAGTTGCTAACACTATCTTCAAATAAAAAACTATTCATATTTTGAACAAGAACTAGACAAATGACTTACAAGATAAAGCAGGAAACCTTTTTGATTTTCTCTACACCTTCTTATTATTACGAGGATCAAAAAAAATCGACATAGATTTACAACATGCATTAAAACTTCAAACGATATTTTTTCCAAAGATCAACGAAAAAGGCCATTTGTCGACTTATTTTCAAAAGTTGAAAACAAGTCATCTCGTAAAAAGTACTTCTTAAAACGATTAAAAAATGGCGCCGAGCTCATAAACTAACAAGTACTTTAACGAAATGTACGGGAAATACCTACGTCAAATTTAAAAAAATGTTTTTGTGTCGCAAAAATATGTTTTAGTTTCTGTGCAAGCCATTTAGTTTATATCATGACATGACAACACATGTATTCCCGGAGGGGTCAGGCAGCGGTGCACTTATAGTACACGCGCTTTTACAGTTCAGTAAAGTAAGCACTGGACGATAAGTTTTGGCAATATCATTTCATACAAAGTATATACGTTAGTAGAGCATACTTTAGGGATGCATGGACGGGACGGTGACGTGGCATCTTTTGGCATTTTGTATGAAACTAACTTATCGTCCGCTCCGTCTGGAATAAAACATGTTACGTATGCAATAACCTTAACTATTAATAAGTTTGATGTGTTTGAATTCATACGTTTACGTAAGTAGACCCAGACCAGACCCTTAAATATCTATTTAAGTGTCTGTAAGTACTGTTACACAATCTTTTCCTAGCAGTGGAACAATAAAGGTTAACTAAAAAGGGTCGTACTTTGTAAGACTGTTGTCAAACTTTTCGGGTTCTATAAGATCTAACCCACATTAAATAAAAATTAAAGCTGTAAGGTAATCAAAAGTAAAAAACACAATAATAGTTAGCTTTTCAAGCCAATTCAGCAGCCCACCTCGTTTTGCTACATATTTTTTTATTATTAATAATAATATACGAATACTTATTTCTTTTGTTTTTTTAATTTCTGTCCTCCATTTTCAACTTTTCTACTTTTTTTTCTGTTCTTTTGGTTCTCACCGTTTCTTTAATTTCTATTTTCAGTAAACATTCCTGAAACCATGCCTGTAATGACCCGTAACGCTACTATTGAGGACTTGGAATTCAAACTAAGAACAACTCTCCAAGAACTAAAAGAATCGCAACATCAATGTCAGGAAATGTTGCAGGAGAGAGATGAATGTGAGGTAGAAGTACAAAATGTAATTTGTAAAAACACAAGCCTTAAGCGGGAGCTAGTGGTGCTGACTCAGCAATATCAAAATGTTGTTGATGAACGCGACCAACTGCGGGTAGTCACGGATGGTTTCCATAATTGCAGTGATCTTTATGAGGAGGCTTTAGGTAAAGTTAGGGACCTAGAAGATGAATTGGCTCATGCTAATTTTCAAATTCTGAATTTGCAAAAAGAAAAGTCATGTACTCAGGTACAGGAAACGTGCCATTTATATAGTGAGTTAATAAAATCAAATTGTAAACCTCATTCCATTACTACTATTGACCTGACTGAAGATTCCTTATTAAATGAGACAAATAAATATAAAGTTAGTCATAAAAAATTGAAAAAGTATGCAAAATTTAATAAAATAATTAAAAATTATACCCAGTACAGGAAACAACACAAACTTTTCTTTAAAAATATTCCACTCAGAAAAGAACGAGTTGACCTGCTTAATAAATTAAACAATTACCAGATTAAATTAGAGGACAGTATAAAAATTTATGAAATTGACACACAGAGCTTACAAAATGATATAAAGGTACTTGAAGACAAACTGGGCTCCCTTTACAATAAATATGTTAGATCCCAGTTACAAATCAAGGAACACATTTTGGCCGCAAATGAGTTAGTGATGTGTCAATGCAATTGTCAGATAGTCTCAAACCTGAAGGCTGTCCAGCCTGAGGTAACGGAGAGCCCAGCCCAGGTTGAGAGGGTGCCTCAGGACGGTATCTTTGTCCAAGACCAAGACACACCTGATATTGCACAGGAAGTGTCTCAAGTAGACCAGCCTGAGACTGCTACCTTTGCATCTAGTAATAGTAATCATGGGTCTCATTCGGTTATGTTTGCAGATGGTGTTGGAAGAGGTTTAGGTAAATTATTAAATAGCAATCAGAGTTATTCGACTATTAATTATTGTATGCCTGGGTCATCTTACAAGCATATCATGGAATCTGTAACAAACAATGTATATAAATCAGACACCAATGTAACTGTCTTTATAGGTAACAGTTTGGATGTAAAAAAAGACGACATCACTGAGTGTGTAACAAAGTTACTAAAATTAAATTGTAATAAAATAATATTGTGTGCTTTTCCATATTTGGAAAAATTGTCTAGTAGACAAAATAATTATATTCACATGCTGAATAAACATATTCATTTCCTTGTCAGCCATTACAGTGACAAATTAGTTTTTTTTGACATCAACATTTTTGTTGATAAATTAAAGTCGACAGGCAATACAGTGTATCTGCCTATTAGGGTAAGACGTCAAATAGCGAGGCTATTATCTTTTACTTTAAACTCAGACATAAATAGTATGTCGAAGTCATGTACTGTAGTTGATATTAGTAGTAATACTAATTTACAGGTATCCAATAACATTAATAACGTTAGCAATTCTGCTATTAATATTTATAGTTTAAACTAGTTTGTAGGACAAGGGAGGGTACCAATAACCAAATAGTTAGGAGTACATCCACCAACAAGAAGGTACCTTCTTGCTCTCACATAGTTAATTTAAAAAAAGGGGCTAAGCAGAATTCTATAAAATTATTCCATCAAAACATTCAAGGTTTTTCTGCAAAGCAATTGGAAATAGAACTGTTTTTAGAAAAGACAATGTTTGAAATTATTTGTTTTACTGAGCATTGGCTGAAAGAACATTCAATGCTTATTAATTATGAAAATTATACTGTGGGCAGCTGTTTTAACAGAAATGTTATGTTACGTGGAGGTTCACTTATTTTAATCAAAAATGGTATTAAATCAAAATCTCGTAAAGATATTGTAGATCTATCAGTTGAACATAGTGTTGAACTGTCCTGTGTTGAGCTGGATAAGCATATTATAGTGTGCGTTTACAGACCCCCCGATTATAAAAACTACTGTATATTTGAGTCAGTGATGGAAGATGTTTTGGCAAAACTTACAACTGGTAATAAACTAGTCATAATCTGTGGTGACTTTAATATAAATATTTTAGAAAATAATTCAGATAGCAGTAGACTATTGAATCTCTTCAAATCATTTAATTTGTCGCATGTGTTTGAGGAACCAACCCGAACAACTGTGACTACTGCTACATGTATTGATAATGTTTTTTGTTGCTGCGACTACTTAAACAAAGCCATTATGAATTGTCTGCCTTCAGATCATAGTGGGCTACTGGTAACATTTGAGTCCAGCATACCAATACAGCAAGTGCAGATTCAATCCAGACCAATAACATCCGGCAAATTAAATAAATTTAACAGCGCTTTAATTGGTAAGTTAAGTTGTCAGGACCTCACAGTGAACGATGGTAATATTTTATACAAAAAAGTTTTCTCAGTTGTTCAAACAGAATTCAATAACACTTTTAAGAAGAAAACTAAAACTATATGCCGTAAGTTTTTATTCAGTGACTGGGCGACTAAAGGAATCAGGAAAAGTAGGGAAAGACTTTACGAGCTGTATGGCCTTAAGCCTTATATAAACACTGAAACTTTTAATAAGTATGTTGCTACTTACTCAAGAATTTTTAAAAATTCATGTAAACTAGCTAAGGCTTTATACATTAGCAATAAGGTTAAATTCGCAGAAAATAAAATTAGGACGGTTTGGAAAATTATTAACAATGAAACAAACAGGAACAAAAGAAATAATACTGATTACACGCTTGAGACTACACATGGACTTGTTAGAGATAGCAAAGAGGTTGCTCAAGAGTTTGTAAATTTCTTTACCAGCATCCCAATTAAAACTACTGAAACCTTAAATTCTTCGCCGTCGCTCGCTTATGGTTTATTACACGCTAACGTTTCAGCATGCCCGACTGAATTTAACTTTTCACATATAAACCCAATAACAGTGATAAAAGCTTTTAAGCAAATAAAGATAAAACTGACAAAAGATCTATGGGGAATGTCCATCAAAGTTTGTACCTCCATTATTCAGACTATAGCGCCGTACTTAGCTTTAATTTTTAATTTGTGTATAGATCAGGGAGTCTTTCCGGATCTAATGAAATATAGTAAGGTTATACCACTTTTTAAATCCGGGGACAGTAAAGACACAAATAATTATAGACCAGTATCCGTGTTGTCGGTTTTCAGCAAGATATTTGAAAAGATAATGCTAAATCAAATGCTCATTTATTTTAATACGAAAAACATCCTACACGAGAAACAATATGGTTTCACCAAAGGACGTTGTACAACCGACGCTGGTGTCACCTTAATAAAACACATCTTTGATGCGTGGGAGGAGGGACAAGATGCCATAGGTATCTTCTGCGACCTGTCGAAGGCGTTTGATTGCGTTGATCATGAAATATTGCTTTTGAAACTTGAGCAATTAGTTAGCCATAGACAGCAATTAGTTCAAATAAACGGTGTCAATTCGTCGGGGTTGAACGTGAAAATGGGGGTACCCCAGGGCTCAATTTTAGGTCCTTTCTTATTTTTAGTATACATTAACGATTTACCCCATCTATTGAAAAACAAACTGAACATGGTGTTATTTGCTGATGACACTTCTTTGATTTTTAACATAAATAGACGTACGAGTAACGTTGCCGACGTAAATAATGCATTGCGGCAAGTTCTAAATTGGTTCACTGCTAATAATTTAGTTTTGAATGCTAAAAAAACTAATTGTGTAAAATTTGCCTTGCCGAATGTCAAAAGTTATGATTGTGACATTATATTAAACAACGAGAAGCTAGAATTCGTCGACAAAACCGTTTTCCTGGGTATCACGCTAGACTCAAGGTTACAATGGGGTCCTCATTTAATATCACTTGCGGGGCGGTTAAGTTCGGCGGCTTATGCTGTTAGAAAAATTCGTCAATTTACTGATGTAGATACCGCGAGGCTGGTCTATTTTAGTTACTTTCATAGTATAATGTCTTACGGCATATTACTATGGGGAAGGGCTGCAGACATTCAGTCAATTTTTGTTCTACAAAAACGAGCCATCAGAGCGATATACAATCTTCGCCGGCGCGATTCTCTAAGGGAACTGTTTAAAGACATTAACATCATGACGGTACCTTGTCAGTATATTTACGAAAACATCATGTACGTTAGAAAGAATTTACATCTTTTTAGTAAAAACAGCGATAGACATAGTTATGTTACTAGAAATAGGGACCAATTAATTCAACCAGGTTTCAGGCTGGCTAAAGTAGCGTCATCTTTTAGGGGGTACTGTATAAAATGTTACAATAAAATACCGCCACACATTCTAGAATTGAATGAGACGAAATTTAAAACTTGTATAAAACGCACACTATGCAGGCAGGCATATTATAGGTTGGGGGATTACATCGCTGATAAAAATGCTTGGCCCAACGCTATTCCAGCTCCACAGCCACTAGGGCACAAAAACAAGTGATCAGCAGAAAAGTTCTGAAGTATTGTTGGACCTGCTGAAGACTGTACGAATAATTATAATGTATATTTGTGTTGTATAAACTCAATTTATTTTTTGGATTATATAACTGCACAGCACATATGTGAGTACTATGTACTAACTGTAAATCTACCATTTACTGTACCTATGTGTCGTTCGTTGACTTCAGTGTGCCCCGGCAGTTGAGTGTGTCATGCTCTCTCTAATGTCTCTCTGATGGTGGCACATGTGTTGGATCATTCGGTTCCCTTCATGATGGTTGAGCTGAGTGGTGCCGATCCATGTGTCATGTTCGTGAACGGGCGCCGTCAGTTGGGATTGGTCATATCTTAGCTGCCTCCGCATGTTTTTAATTACCTATTTATTGTATTTTTAATTGTTTGTTTTACTCTAGACGCTTTTAAGTGCGTTTTTTTTTTTTTTTACATCGTTCTCACATATATGTATTTTTCCTACAAGATTATTGTAACCAAATACTTGTAAAACACATTTATGTTTTTTTAAAAGAGTAAGTTTGGAGTTTCTTGTCCGTTCTTCTCCATAACAAGCTACATTTCCGAATGGACGGTAGAATCAATTATTATTACATTTAATTTTTATTTTTGACGTTCGAAAGTGCCGCTTAATGGCCTAATTGAATAAAGAAATTTTGATTTTGATTTTTGATTTTGAACAACCGAATAAGAAGAGCAAGGTTATTCTCAAGGTTGACGTCAAAAACGCATTCAACTCCGTGAACAGGGACACTTTGTTGGCTGAAGTCAAAAAGTACTACCCGAAATTTATGGTTTTATGTGGCAATGTTATAGACATCCATCAAAATTATTTTATAAGGACAACATTTTGGAATCTGCAGTAGGTTGCCAACAAGGTGACCCTCTCGGGCCTGTCATTTTCAGTTTGGCTATTCATCCCATAATCCAACAACAAAATTCAAAATTTATCGTGAAAAAGAAAGAAAAATGTTTGTGAAATTTATGTTGAAGTTTGTAATATACAGGGTGCTAGTAGATATGTCGAAATTTATGCTAATAGAAATGTTTTGAAAAATTTAAAGTTAGGCAAGGTGTTTGTGTAGATGTAAGGGTTTGAGCATGTGCAATTGATTGAGGGGGTGTGTTGGAATGAGGTTTGATTATCAAACTCATTAAGCCCTGGCTGAACAGAATATTCGTCTTTATTTTCAATCAAATGCACTTGTCATATTTAAAATTGTGACTGATTATGTTGTAACAAATATATTTCCGTAACGACTTACAGCGACATCTGGCAGAGTTGCACTAGAAGCAATTACAATTATGAGAGAAAGCTAGTAAGAGATTCACGACTTTAAATCCTAGTGAAGAAAACAGAATAAAGTAATTAAAATGACTCGCAGGAGACAGGGAAACAGCCCTAAATTTAAAATAATTATGTGCCAGCAACCGCTGTGAGTATTCGTGGAATTGAACTATATTTTCATGTTTGTGAGACATGTGCTTGTACGACGCTTATCTTGCATTTTTCCCATCGACAGGGTTTCTTAGGATTTAATATAATCAATAAAATAGAATAAAACATGGTCAACAAAACTATATAAGAACAGCAACACCGCATTCAACAACAGGCTCCGGACACCATGATATTTTGACCGATGAAATAATGGATACCATCTGCACAGGAACGATGCTGGTTGTGATATCATACATCTGATGCTAAGTTTAAAGGGCAGTTTATATACCATCCACAAGTAAGTGAGATACCTTTAAAATTGTGATGCAGTAGTGATGCCTGTGTATTATTAAAATAGTTGACCAAATATAAAGACTTTTACTTCTGTCGACCCTCATGCGAAATCATCCCTGCAATTGTCTCATCCTGAACATCTACCCATGAGCTGGCTGGTGAGTAAGAAAAAGTTATCTTACAATGTTAATCATGTCAAGTATATCTTTTCGAGTGTTCAGCGTAATAGCTTACCTATACCTGATTTTATAAGATTATTATCATTTGGTGTCATGAGTCTTGTGTTTTTGATGAATATACCTTTAACCCACACCCACCCTGAATTTTAATTGAACTAAAGGTACAGGTGTGCGGTTTTTATGATGGAACGCTATGGAGGATATAAGGAGGTAATGTTGACACCATTTTGAATGACCTGCAACTCCTCAAACAGAAATTTAAATCTATCGGCCTGGAACTTGACCCCTCAAAGTGCGAAATTTACCTCTCTGACGTTACCGACAGACAATCGACTTTATATAAATTTAATAAAAAGTTCCCTGCATCTCCTAAGTTCCCCTATTTTAGAAGAAAGTTTTTCATCTTTCATCGAAGACAAAATCAAACATTTTAATGATATTTCGGATAGACTCTCCAAAATTAATTTACATTCGGCATTCACCCTTATCAGATATTGCTGTTTCGGACCAAATTATATGTATTTTCTGCGTTCTTCTCCTCTTTGGAAGTAACCAAAACTTTTGGACAAAATTGACCAAATCATTCTGAATGTGGCTTTGGACGACCGAGCGTGGCAGCAAGCCAACCTACCAATTCGTTTTGGTGGCCTCGGCGTCCGCAAAATTTCTAGTGTAAGCTTATCAGCGTTCCTGTATTTTATCCACAGCACTGAAAAGCTGACCAGAAAAAAATAGCTCTTTCCCTGGTTGACTCGGTAGTGCCGTGCTTGACAGACGCAGAGGACGCCTGGAAAGTGGCTTGCCCGGATACGGATCGGCCCGAGAACCCATTTTCCCAGAGACAGTGGAATGAGCCGCTCTGCAGGTTGGTACGAAATAACCTTATTAATACGTCTACCAATACTGCTGAGCGTGCCCGCCTGCTGGCTGTGGGTGAGTGGGAGTCGGGCCTCTGGCTTCAGGCATTACCGTCGCCTAGGCACTATGCTAGGTGACACAACCTTCCGACTCGCTACATGCTTGCGTTTGGGCGCTCCTTGTGGGGCTCTACATTGCTGTCAATGTGGTGAAGCAGTCGACGCAGGTCGGATTGCGCGGCACGCTAGCATTAATGATCTCATCCGTCGCGCTCTTGCCACCGCCGGGGTGCCAGCTGTCTTAGAACCCAATGGCGGTCGATGGGAAGAGGCCAGATGGTATGGCCATAATGCCATGGAAGTTGGGTAGGTCTTTGGTGTGGGATGCAACTTGTGTCGATACCCTTGCACCATCCCATCTTCCTAGCACGGTGGGCTGCGCTGGGGCGGCTGCTGCAGGTGCTGAAAACCACAAACGGCGCAAATACAACAATTTAATTGGTAATTATGTGTTTGAGCCGTTTGGGGTTGAAACATTAGGACCATGGGGTCCGAGTGCACACCTAATTTTTCGGGAGATCGCCAAGCGGTTGGTCGACTCTTCACGAGACCAGAGGGCTGGCCTTTTTTGGCCAAAGAATCAGCACTGCCATCCAACGTGGCAATGCTGCCAGCCTTCTGGGCACTTTTCCTGTTAACAGCGATGTGGACAAATTTTTTGACGCCCCTTAATTGTACATATTTTATTCTTATTTAAGTTTTAATATTAGTTTGTAAATAATAATGCACATATGTTAATAAATATATATTTTACAACCGAATATGCTTTCCGAGGCAAATAACAATAGGGTTCTTAATACCACGCACCGACCTCGGCAAGCGTGTTTTTTGAACGACCCGTGCGCTAAGCAACCTATCTCTATGTGCTATTTTTAGGAACATGCATTTCAATACTCAATATATTTATCGCTTCCACATGTGAACTTAGATGGTAGGTAACAAATTTTTACCATTGTGGACCCTGTCGGGCACTGCAAAAGTAGGAGAGAGGAAGAGGGCTTATATTTAACTAAGTATTTATTTAATTATTAGATTGTAATTTAAAAAATTTCATTTAAATATTCATTATATTATAATAGCATTTAATTAATAGAAATCGTTCAACATTATTTTTTTGGACGGTACCCAAAAATCAACAAACAATAATAAATGTGTGATGAATAATGGAGTGGCATAACACACAAGATAATTATGAGAGATGTTAGAAGACTAGTATGTCAACATTGTGCTAGTGAAAAGTGTGATAGAAAAAGAAAGATGTGAAAGAGATCGCATCAGAAATAAAAGTTACCGATACAGCCCGAAGAATTGCGAAAAGTAAGTGGCAGTGGGCAAGGCACATTGCTCGCAGAATGGATGGTTAATGGGGCCGAAAAGTTCTGACCTGGTTGATGAACTTGTTAGCAGAGCAGTGAGCCTGAGTTGGGGGAGACCTATGTTCAGCAGTGGACGTCTTTCGGTTGAAATTATGATAATGAAGAAGATTGACGACGGTAGAGAAAAGTCTGATATGTTTAATAATAAAGTAAATATAAAATAAGTTTAAAAGCACTTGCTTTTTTTATTCACAACGATCCCTACATAAATTTAACATTAATACATCACACGAACCTGTTGCATGCTGACGTTACCCTCGTCAATGTCGAAGGGAGGCCGCACCGAGCAGAGTGTGCGCCCCATGCACGCGTACGACATTATCGTTATTGAACCTGAAATAAATTTACAGTTTAAAACATATGAATATATACACGAACCTAACACATAACATTTGACAACATGGTTGGCACAGTAGCTTAGGAATTGGCTGCTGCGCTGCGTGGCGCTGCGCTGCTGGTTCAATTCTCGCACGGCACAAATATTTCTATGGTCTACACTCTACAGAATTACAGATATATCTTTTGGGTCTGGTTTTTTATATGTGTGAGTTTAAATGTTTGTAAACACACCCACGATTTAGGCAAAGTTTCTAGTGTTGATAATAGATTTTATTTAAAAAAAAAATGTAGTTATGTTTCATCCTAATAGAAAGCCAGCTTATTTGCTTCATTCGGCCAAAAACCTTGAGTACGGGCTGTTACCGTAAAACTTCCTTTGAAAAAACTCAATAAGAATTTGCCCAACCGGGGAATAGCCTAAGCTTCTCAGCAGTTTAAAACTACAAAATCATCTAGGCAGTCTTACACAAATTTAAAAGTTTGCATTTCTCAATAAGCCTGAAAAGTTAGTTTTGGCAGTATTTTAAACACAAATAATTATACGTTGAACATTCTTTGACTAAAATATAGGGCGACCCTATCTCGAGCGACTAGGCGTAAAACCTTCAGTTCTCAGAATCGACACAGATTAGGGGCAGCTAGGGATTAATGAATGTTAGGTTAATCTAAATGGTTTCGTAAGCGATGATGAAATTCTAGTAAATATTAAAGGGCTATTGAAGCAAACTCCTTACGGATTATCTTCTAATGGAACAACATGGAACTTGTCAAATAGGTACTTAGATCTTCTCTCAACACTATGAGTGTCATCTGTCATAATTAGCGAAACAATATAAAAACAAAATCATATAAACCAATATTATTATGAATAATAATGGAGTGTATGTTTGTTTATATATCTGTAATTTCTGCCAGTTATAAACCGATAACAATACTGTCTGATAGAGCTGAGTCGCCTAGGCTTACTTTACATCCCGGCAAAAAAAACACAGTCCCTCTAATTCCACGTGAAAGGGCCGCGCGGAAAATTCTGGCAAGAGATAACGACAAATACAAGCCTATTAGGTAACCCAAAATTTCAATAGCTCAAGTTAACCAAAAATCACCAAAAAATGCTCTGTAATAAAAAAATTGAGAATTCTCTGAAATCTGAGAATTGTAACACAATCATAGTAAGAAAGCTTGCTTAGCACTTACCACCATAGGACCAATACTAACTGTAAGGCTTACCTCAAGAGCTTACGCCATATTTCTAGAATGAAGTAGTCCTCCTAGATACGACCGAAATTGAAACCAACGGAATTGTTGGTATAAACCTTTTGAAGGCACGTGGATCTTTGAGGCAACACCGAGAACCGTCTATCAAAACAGAGAATAGGACGTGAGTTGGTGGATTTGCAATCGTACATAGGTCATGAAATATCTTTGTTGCCAGATTATTTCAGGTATTTGAGATCTTTTAGACTAGTAAGTGACTAGCAATTAAGTGTCTTATTATTATTTATGTATTATTATTATATACTTTATTGTACACAACAAAAACATACAGAACAAACATCCCACAAAATGATTTAAACAAATAATTGAAAAAAAAATATATAATAGAAACATTGAGATTGCTCCTCCCTTAAATTGCTGTATTCAAAATGATCGTTGAAAAGAAAATTTCGACAAGGTCGAAGAGACAAATTGATTCTCATAATGGAATCAATTTAGTATCAGATGAAAACAATCATATTATAGTGCCACCACACCACCACACATTAAGATTTCTGCCAATCTAAAACACAAAAGGATACAAATAGAAATATTTGCAGCAAAATAAGCATCGTTCATGGCGAAAACGTGATAGATTTACTACTGAACACAGGAGGAGAAATCTTTTGTTGTTTATGAAGACTGTTTATTGGCAAGCGTGCAAAATGTAACGAATCCGTCATTTTGTTTTGGGATTAGGATTTACTAGGTGATCCAGATGTAATACAGTTGTTAGGGTTGATTGATTTGATATTTTTTACAGATTTTATAGATAAATATGTTGTTCAGTTGCTAACCGACTTTCCAAAAAGGAGGAGGTTCTATGTTCGGCTGTATGTTCTTTTTTGTTTTTGTTCACCGATTTCTCCGTCAACAGTTGATCGATTTAAAAAATTCTATTCTTTTTTTTAAAGAGTCTGTTCCCGAATTGGTTCATTTAAATTTGGTGAAGATCTGATGAAGAACTTCGGAGATATACAACTGAACTGAATCGCTTTATATAATGATTCGATTCCAAAATAAAAACTTTTTACAAAAAAATACAACCGTTTTCCAAAAAAAAACCAGAAAGTGAAATATAACTTTTACTTATTCGGCAGTCCGTGTCAAAAAACGAAGAAATAGGAACACCGACTTTCAAAATTGAAGTTATTTTTCATTGTGTAGTGTTTTTTTTTGGAAGTCTGCTGTATTTTTTATGCAAAACTTTTTTATTTTGAAATCGAATCATTATTTAAAGCGATTTATTTTTTTACAAATAAAAGTTTCTATAAATATTAGTTCAGAAGTCAAGAAAAAGGTCTTCTAAGGAAAAGAAAGGGGATCTTTTCTGTGTTTATAAAATATTAGTCATTATTGTGGTCAACAGCAAACAACAGTTAAAGTGGCCTACATAAGTCTTTTGAATTGTGTACTTCAATTAGTTACTTATAGGTCGAATAACAACTCCTTTAACAATGAGAAATCAAATGAAAGGAAAAACACAACAATATTAGTAATAAACCTGCTTAGGAAAAGTTGAACAGTATTTTCATGATCTCAGTGCTCACACACCCCATAAACAACTATGTAATAACAACGTAAAAAGCTTGCCAATAGCCCAAAAGAACAAATACCATTCCGATTCAAATGTTACGGGGGACCACGTAAACAAACATTGCAAAAGTGATAAGGAAACTCTGTTAGACGGGAAACTTCCGTTATATATTTAAAATAGACGGAATTTCATTTGGCTCACTCATGGGGTATTTGCTTTTACAAGGACTTTAGGAAAAATAAATTATAGAACTGCTTTGAAAGCCGACAAAGGGACGGATTTCAAAGCAGTTCTATAATTTACCATATACCATTTGCTTCTCTTTGGTCCTTATTAGTGGACTATTTATTTGAACTGTAGGTACTTAACTTTCTTTAGCGTTATGTGGAAATAAAACTATTTAATTGTGTGAAAACGATTATTGCTACAACAGTACCTCTGTTGTAGCAATAATCGTTTTCAAATTATATTTTTGTTTATTTGTGTCCTCATTTGTTTATTAATAGTCTTGTTGTTGTTCAGTGGCTACATCTCGTGCTTGAAGTCGTGGGTCCAAATCCGAGCAAATACCAATGTGGCTTTTTCAATTCAGGTGAACTTTTTAAGTTTATCTTGGACATCGCTGAAATTGATGATGCAAAACATTGTGAGGAAACCTGGATAAATACACTCGCAAGCAATGAAAAAGTTCCAGTGACATAGCACCAACTTACTCCTAAACGGGAAAGGCTAGCTTAATGACGCTTTCTGCAATATTGAAGTACATTTAACAGTGCATCAGAATATTACCAACTAAAAACTTAAATATTGTGTTCAAACTTTAAATTAAATGTTTTAAAAAATTGGGGCCATTTGGCAAATAAAACCAAATCTCTAAGTAGGGGTTTTATTGGGTGTAAACGTAGGTTTAGATACTCTAAACTACCCAGTACTTGGTGTTTCCTCAATGTCGGTGTGGTCTCAATGCAGCTTCTACGCGATTGGGCATGCTGAATATCAGATTCCTCAGCATACGCTGAGGGATGTTCTCCCATTCTTCGATGAGCGCGTAATTCAAGTCACGAAGAGTTATTGGAGGTGGAACTCGTTTTCTCACATGTCTGTCAAGCTCGTCCCAAGCATTCAACTTTGTGGATTCCTACGTCCTAAAGATACTCATTTAAAACTTAAGCAGTGTGGGCCCGTGCACTATCGTGCATGAACACTGCATTGTCGCCAATATTGGCCAAAAACGGACCAGCATGTTCATTGAGAATCTCATTGATGTATCTCATAGCAGTTAGGTTCCCGTCCTCGATTGGAACTAACGCTTTTCGACCCTCTGCAAAGATACCAGCCCACACGTGAACGGTACCTCCGCCGTGTGACACTTTTTCTTCAAAACATGCTTGTGCAAAACGTTCTCCTGGTCGTCGGTATACTCTTTTCCTCCCATCATGATGGTACAGCAAAAAACTTGACTCATCAGAGAACATCACTCTGCCCCATTCGTCCTCACCCCATTCTGTATGCTCGCGGGCGTATCGCAATTGGGCAATTTTATGATGCCGTTCCAGTTTTGGGCCATTTGGTGGGCTGTAAGTCTTCAATCCTCTTTCGGCAAGACGTTTCCTGACTGTCCACTCGCTTATTGGCTCCCTTCGAACTTGCAGATGTTTTTGTTGAACCGCAACTCCCGTCTGATGTCGATTTCTTAAAATGGCTGCCGCAATGAAATGATCTTCTCAGACTGTTGTGCACTTTGGCTTGCCAGTACCTGGTCTTCTCAGGTTAAATCCAGTCTCCCTATACCCTTGGATCACTCGTCGGACAGTAGTATGTGTCACGCCCATTATTCTGGCCGTATTTCTTTGGCTGGTCCCCAATTCCACCATAGTGATGATTCTCGTACAATCCTCGGGTGCTAGAAGCATGATTTATGGGTACGAGCGCCGTAAGACTTTACAATTTAAGAATTCTTTCACAACGGCGAAAACAAGGATGAAATCAAAAGCAAAACAAAAAAACGAAACAAATGTGTGGCGGAACAATAAATATATTATTGGACCACCACCTTACATTTTAGAGCGGAATCGCTCCGCTCATGAATCTTGGGCCGCACACGATAGTTTGCACTTAGTGACCGTGCGCTAACATGTACTTCTACCGGCGGACGAGCCGGGCGGCGGACCGACACTCGACAGTCTTCATTCGCTCGCCTACCGCACCATTCGGATCGCGCCGCGCTAAATCTAGTATATTTTAGTAGTCTGTATTTCAAGTGTCCATGTAATTTAGTTTAAATATATCTTTCTAACTGTTTAATAATATTCTTCATTTCTTCATCCTATATACTTGCATCATTCTTTTATCCTTACGCTTCACCTTCCGGTCATAAAACAATAGTACGGGTAGATACCCGATTCGGTAGAAAATCGGTGATCCTAACGATTTTCTGCGAATGTATTCCGAAATTTTCAAACCCCAATTTTTTATTTTTCTACTTTTTTTATCCATGGCTTCAAAAATACCAGTATTTAAAAAAATTTAAGTTTGCATAATAAAATAGATTTCATTATACTTTTTAATTTATGATAGGTTCTATGTCTTAGGAGATATTAAGGGGCTGAATGTCCAAAATAGTTTTTTGCCTAATCTATTGAAGATGTGGCAGCGGAAAAAATATATGTTAATCTTGATCATATTTCCGAAAACTTTGTTGTGGCCGAAACACGTTTACGCACAAAAACCTCGATACAATTAAATGGCAAAGTAACCTCTTACCGTGATCTTCAAAAGATTTTTCCGGTAATACTGACCAGCGTACATTTGTACAATTAACAATAATAACGTATCATAACAGGACGCAAAACTTCATTGTCTTCTATTTTGAAATTTCATTAATTATTTTAAGTAATTCATATTATTATATTTTATAAAAAAATCTATACAAATTCCATCGTGCTTCTCTTTCCATCCAGTGGAATTCGACAGTGACCGCTTTTTGGCGTTACTAGGAGGACGTATGTCGCTTTTTTCCGCAAAATGCAAAAAAATATTCGATTTATTTCTCGTCAATTCAATCTGTAAGTAAAAATATCAGGTATAATGCAGCCAGACCATGTAGCCTGGTGGCTTTAATTTGAGCTAAAGAAATCACAAGGAATATTGTCAGACTCTGTATTAAATTTATTCTCTGGCACTAACGCTGTCACTAGCATTTACAATTTTGTTGTATTATAAACGAATCATTTCGTTTAGTTTACTTAAAAAGTCCATAACTAAAAAGTATTTAAATCTCTTTAAAAATGGAACTAATGTTATCTCAAAAACGGCACCATGTGACCTCCTCACCCCAGGCTGGTGTATATCAAAACCCAGTAAGTGCCTTGAAACAATTATATTCCAGGATAGCGCAAAAATATATTATGATTTGAAGTAGGCTATGGCAAGTTTTGTTATATTAGTAACTAAATGTCATCTTAATATTTCAAGAGAATATTAAACAAGGAATATGATACTACGAATCGTACAAATGATATTAATAGTGTCCTAAATTCTATTGGATATTTTAAATATGCCTAAAAAAGACAATGCCGAACCTAGTAAGTTCTGGATATTTGTAAATTTAAGGTGTTTTACAATTTGGTGGGACTTTGCTATTGTAAATAATGATTAAATTGATTAATGAAAGCACCAAATCTCAATTCAAATTTAAAGTTTCCATTACACAGTTAATATTACACAGTCCATTTCAGTATAGTAGAATTCATTAAAATAATATAAATAAAATTATCTGGCTATAAAACCATTATAAAAAAAAATGTCACCTACTGTGTTCTTATATGTGGCAGTCGCATAGAAGCAGTCATAAATAAAATATTTATTCAATTTGCACGGCAAAGACTCGTATGACACTAGCCAGATTACCTATTTTAGTGATCTTTATTTTCGTAGCAATAAGGTTGCATTCATAGGCAAAATGACAGTGAACGATCTGATGTCAGATGCTAGCCGCCAGTTTGAATTAAGAACTTGCGCGGTAATATTTTTGTAAAAACCATCGGTAGAGTCCGTTTATGATGTGGCCTCTGTGGTCGGCCATGTGTATTTAATTTTCAAATACTTTTCGCTCCAATTTAAGTTTGCCCCTAAGCTATCGATGACAGTGGGCGTGGCTTAGAACCTCAGATGTCGATTGTCAACTGTTCGTCCTCAGCCCCTTAAGGTGTTTGTCGGCATTTTGTAGGTGGAACTTTTTCATTGCTCAGCAGTTTATAAGAATTTGAAATCACCAACCCGCCTTGAGCAAGCGTAGTGTTTATAATGCTCGTGACTTCTCTATATGTGAGAGTGAGACAGTAACAGGTTGATATTATTATTTAACTAGCTTCTGCCAGCGGGTTTGCCCGAGTGGCTATTTTTTTATCATCCCAAGGGAACATTATACCGGTATAAAAAACAGCCTATGTGGTATTCCAGACTATAATATATCTTTGCGCCAAATTTCATCCAGATTCGTTCACCAATCCTGGCGTGATTGAGTAACAAACATACATCCATGCATCCAAACTTACACAATTATAATAATATAATATGATTTTTCATCTTCTATTTAACGTCGAAGAACAGTTGATATTATATTACTGTGATTTATCTAAATATACTGTTAATATTGAGTCTAAATTAAATAATAATTAATATAATATATTTTTCTCTTGAATACCGACTTAATTTGTATAAGACTTTATTGGCATTTGGTCTACCGGCTTACAGTTAATTGGTTTGGGACTTTGTTATTTTAGGCCGATATGGGATCTTTATCATACTTATTTAGTTTTTTAGATTCGAGTTTTTATTTCACCTAAATAAGTTTATTAAATCACAGGATCTATATATTTTTTTCTGGTATAGCCTTAGGAACCATGAGATTATTTTTTATTTTTATCTTCGTTGCGTTTTTGTAAGCTTAAATCTTTTCTGTGTAATATTTTTTAACTATAAGGCTTAGATTTATCAAAAATATTAACATTGTCAAGCTTTCCAAATATCTAGCAGTCTTTACAGGTGGAAAACCAATGAACACCCCCGCGTCCTAACTTGATTCAGTTAGGCATCATTTGAAAGCACAGGTCACAAATGGATCAGAAATTCTATTATACAGCACATTAAGGTTCTCCTTTTGACTATCTATTCTATAATAGAGACACAAGAGACACGGCTAGTTATACGATCAATACAGATAAAATCTCTAAATAGTATAAAACCAAGTCACTATCGGAGCTGGACTATGGGATGCCTCTAAGCCAAGGACCAACCATTCAAAGTTCGACGGGAATGAAGGCCTGGATCGGGTAACAAGCATGTTATCCGATAAAATGCAAACTATGTTTGTGTTTGAAAGATCTTTCAAGGTCCAAATCCCTTCGTCCAGTCAGAGGATTGAGATTGAGAATCGATCCACCAGAACAAGACAGTCTGGTGTGGTACACTGATGGATCCAAAATGGAATCAGGTACAGGGGTGGGAATATACGCAAAAGGTTACAAATGTAGCAAAAGCCTAGGGAAAATGGCAACTGTATTCCAAGCAGAAACTTATGCCATAATAACCTGTGCTCAAGAGAATATAGATAGAGGAACCAGAGGGATTTCCATATATATTCTTAGTGACAGACAGGCTGCATTCAAAGCCATGGCATCCTACAAAGTGGACTCCGGACTTATTCTGGATGCTGTCCAAACCCTAAACAGGCTTGGGAAGCACAACAGGGTAAGTCTGATGTGGGTTCCTGGGCACAAAGGAATCCATGGTAACGAAATGGCAGATGAACTGGCAAGAGAGGGCTCAGCAAATGATTTTGTGGGTCCAGAACCATGTGAAGGCACCTCGACGTGCCTCGTAAAAGCCGCATTTAGGGAGTTTGCAGATCACAGACCGCGAACTCATTGGCTATCTAGCACCGGTCTACAACACTCCAAGAAATTCCTAGGCTCTACGTTCAAAGCCCGGAAATGCATTTGGAACATGAGCAGGGGGCAAATCCGCTACCTGCTTGGGGCCTTTACTGAGCACTTTGGAACTAACGACATGCTCATGAAGATGGGTCTAACCGCGACACCCATGTGCAGGTTGTGGGGAACATACGGTACGCATGGAGCAGCTTCTTTGCACATGCGATGCACTGGCTGGTAAGCGAATGAGTCTCTTAGGGGTTGGATATCCAAGACCAGAAGACTATAGGCTCATATCTCCCAGTCTCGTTGTAAAACTCATGAAAAGAGTTTTCAACGAGATTGGGGAGGAGTAAGTTACCTAGGGGACCACAATGTGTCCCCTAGATGTGTGAAGTGTCCGAGTTGTTTCTCGGCCCCTCCACAAGATAAGAAACTATCGGCCTTAAACTTTATCATCATCATTTCTGTTTTTCCACCAATTTTTTTTTAACTACGCAACGGATTTTGATACGGTTTAGTTTACTACTGAAAAGAGTTTATCAGTCGAGGAAGATTTTTGTGTATAATTTTTCCCCTGCAAATCTGGAATGCTTAGCATAGCGACGTACAAAATATTTCCGATAATTTCAAATTCTTTGATCATCGTGAAGTATTCAGGTGCTATTAACGAGCACTTTATATAAATATCTTATAGGAAAAGGAAAATGTGTTAAATAAATTTCTTAATAATTCCGTCTAATATAATTTTTTAAATCTTTCCAATAAATGAGCAAATTCTGAGCATGAGGGATTTAAGGTTTCTATTGGCGTCACTTTGACACTAAGTAATATTGAAGAGCAAGCATTATGATGCAATCGTTCAGTGAGTAAAAAATGTTGGTTTAGGGGACGGCGAATTGAGGAAAAATTTTAATAAAAATAAAAGGAACGCTCATTAGATATAAGTCGATTCGTTGAAATCTAAGCAGCTCTACAAATATAGAAGGTGTAACGAAAATGGGTAGTCATATTTTCAAAACTGCCATTATAAGGCTGCCTATCCACTTGCGCGGAGTGGAGAAAAGATGAGTGGAGCCAACCAATCAAATTGCATAAAAACTCCGCTCTGACGTCAAAGCAGAGCTTTAATGAACAACTGATTTTGGTCGTATATTTATTGTGTTTTATTCATATATTTGTCTACGTTATACACATACATACTGTGACTCACCTTCTGTGTTTATACTATTTTGTTATTATTTATCTTATTCTATTTTATTGCTTTAAATGTTGTATGTTCCGTTTCCGTGAATGTGTCCATCAACAGTGAGCCCTATCAGAATATCAGCGCAGCGTTATTTTCTTTTTAATTTCATTGCACATGCTGTGATAGGAGCCTTTTTGGTCTCACATGGGGTTATTTATTTTATTTTTTTATTATTGTTTGTGTTTTGCTTATCTCGTGTCTCCTGTGCGGTTCACAAATAAATATTATTATTTCTTTCTTTAACTTTTTCCAAGGACGCCATAGCGAATTCTCAAAAAAAAATGTACTTCCCTTACTAATTATGTTCAGTTGATGATTTTTTTATTGGTTGAGTTTGTCAACAGTCGATCGCATCGCTTTGCTTGTGACGCTTGGATAATTTCTTCCCAGAAACCGGAGGACAGTTTTTTTTTACTTTGAAATCAGACTTACCAGGAATAGCGTATACTAATGTGAAGCTCAGCATGCCGAACTGTTTCTTCCTGTCTCCAGGCCACTCCTCGGTGCAGAAATGGACGTCTCTCGTTTCTATCTAGAATGAATGGTACGATTTAGTGATTTAGAAGTTATTGACATATTATAGTATATTTCTACTATATTCTATAGTCATGGACTTATATAGTTAGTACAGGGCAGACCGTGCATTTTTCTTACGCCACAATTTGGTCACACAAAGGTCATACTAGACCGAAGAAAACTCGCCACGTGGTCATCTTCGGCAGCTATCGTGTGCGCGATACCACATAAATATTAATAAGCAAAAGTTCGAAAGGCCGTATCTTTACAATTTAAATCCATGAGTACATTGGAATCTTGAAAAGCAAGAGAAATAACATATGAAACAATCCAACCCGAAAAAGAGTGGAATTATTAGTTAGTTATGTATATTGGAAATCAAACAGGTTGCAGTCTGTCGAAACAAATCAGATATCAGAGATTGGACTTCTTCAACATTTATGGAAGGCTATACTTAAACCAGTCTAAACCTGTATAAGCCATAATTTACATAACTAAAACCAGACTAAACCAGTATAAGCTAGCCTCTCATCCTACTGAAACCCTGTACTACGTCTGGATAGCCTAAGTCAAGTTTCCTGGTTGTTAGCTCGTGGATGAAGAGTGGACTGTATAAAAAGGCGGTTGGTTTTAAAGCCGTTATATTTACTACAGTAACTGTCCCGGACAAACAATTAGATTTTAGGAAGAGGTGTCGACTGGTGCGATGGAGTCCGTGGTAGCGAATGTCCTCGACCCGCGCCGTGCTGCGTTGATGTCGCGCCGCTCACCCACACATCGATGCTGCGTAGGCCGCGCGCGAGTGTGCCAAGTGCAGACGGCGCGCGCTGGCCGCTAGTGTTGGGTTCAAATTCCCACACTGGTAGTGTTAATTACTTTACGCTTATAATCAACATCTATGCACTAGCTTACGAAGCTTTCGTTTGTGTTACTCGTGGCAGTGCAAATAGTTTTCAATCCGTCAAACATATTCACCAGTTTGAGTAAACAGACATACATACATATGCTTGGCTAGAATTACAATGCTTCAATACAAGGTTTCAATCGATCAGCAATGTAAGGGAAAATTTAAAAGAACCGGAAATTAAATCAAAATAGGACTGAGAAAACTATTTACTATTTATATCGACGTCAGCCATTCCGAGACAATTTCCTTGACGGGGAACGTTATATTGCGTTTACATTGACAACTATTTGGAAAGTTTTTATCTGTAGTAAAGGCATCTTTTTTATAAGCTTTTATTTAGTTTGGTACTTCTGCCCGGTATTCAATTGAGCTGAAATAAAGCACACTCGTTTATTTCTTGTCAAAATGCAGTTTTAAAAACTAAAGCTTGTCTAAAAGCACATTATACTTTGTGCGTCGTCCTCGAGATTGGTACCTGTAATTAATGATTATTATTTACATGTAGTACCGGCTACAGGAGGCTACTCAAATCACTATGTTTTAGAGACCATTTTTTTTTTTTTTCTTGCCCTTGCAGCTCTGTGTCGGCTGTCAACTTGTCATTCGCGGTTCTAGTGCGTTGCTATTCAACACTTAACTAAACTTTTAAATACAAAGAACAGTTTTTAAAAAGTTGGAAAATGCCAAAAAGGACACATCATTGTCAACCGAGGAATACGAGAGAATCAGGTGAAAAATGAAAAAACCTGGAAACAATTTAAAACATGCTCGACATAAACGAAGTAAAACAAAATCGTTTCAAGAGTCGACGCCATATTTAGACCCACAAGGTACCTAACTCTGTCAAAATATATTTTGATTTAATTGTACATATATCTACAACTATTTTACCAATCCTACGGCTTAAACTTGCATCTCTAACAAATAATGCACTTCGGGCAAGCCATCGGGCCGTCCCACTGCAGATTCACGAGATTATCAATCCAAAGAAATGTATTTCTTTTTTCTAACGACTGTATTCGAGCTGAAAATCGGACTGTCTCACAACATTCAATAATTCTCAAACGAATAATGCATTTCGGGCAAGCCATCGGGCTGTCTCACCGCATACTTACGAGATCATCAAATATAATTTAATTCTTTTACCTAACGAATGCACTCGAGTAGATCATTGGACTGTCTCACAACATTCAATAATTCACTGGTTTCGTTCAATTCTTTGGAATTGCTACACCCACCAGATTTTATAACTCGGTTATCAACCGGCAGTAAAACAATGGTTTGTAATCATTCCAGGCAAAGTCCTAGACGACGATGCCACAAATGAAATGGAAACAATTAAAGTCGAAGAAAAAAAACCAACCAACCAAACCGACCAAGAAAATACCAAAATAACCACGAACACTAGTGATCTCCCTCACAATTCCAGGCTGGCAACACACAGACGCTCTCAAAATTCATTGGGTTGACCCAACATTGAACACAGAGTATGGTGATGGGGCCGAACTCCACAAGGAAGTGGCCAGCTGTCTGGAACATCTTGCAACATGAGGCCTGTTTCCATAGAGACCACAGGCGGGTATTTCCATACAGCAAAATGCCCAAATTATTGATAAACAAGGCCATAGAAGCAAAACAAAAGCTACTCAGCACCATCTCCATCCTAGGAGCAACATTATCTAAAGTACTGGATACAAAAGAAAATGATACAGATCTATTAAGTTGAATAATGGATACCAATCGCACCTTATGTGAAGTTCAACATTGTGAGTTGTGACTCAATTACTAGATGCAAATTTAGCTGCGGCTCAATAAAAAAGGACCTTAAGGACAAGTTCAAAACACAAAGATAGAAAAATATCTGTTCAAGTAAACACTTGCTGAAACTCTTCGAGCTGGTAAAGCGGCTTCTAAATCAGGTGCTGCAACAGCACCCAAAGCCAAGAAAGAACCCAACACATTCTAAGCAAAATACTCGAAAGCTCCACCAGCGCCACAAGGGCGACAGGAGAACAGGGAGCCTGTCTATAGCCTGAGTCAGCCATACAAAACCCTTTAAGTGGTCATTACATCTCAACCTCGACGCCGCTAAACTAAGTAAGGTACCCTGGTCGCTTATAAATTCTTATAAATAGTGGTAATTTATCACTGATGATAAGACCCTGTTATCATGGATTGAGGGTTTCATGGGTATCCACAACACTTTAAGATAGCCCAGCTGCAAAAACACTATAAGATGCAATATCTAAGTGCCAGACTTGAAAAGGAAAATTTGTCTCAAGTTTTTCTTAAGACAAAAACCCAATGGCAATAAAGCCTTAATAAGTGCATTGATGTAAGTCGTTTCAAACTTGAAAACTTGTGCACAGAATTAAAAATGATATCAAATGATAGTTCCATGGCCATACATAAAATACATTAAAGATGCAGTCTCTTATAAAATATCACAAAAATTCTAGCAAATATCTAGAATACCCTCTTTGAAAATTGTATAAGTTCGGTCTACTGCCATTTGGGTAAAACACTGCAACTTACATTTTCACAAAAGTCATGACATCTGCCAACAAATTACCCAAGATCCTGTGGCCATTAATTGTTGACTGAAAATATTGAAAACACTAAGAAGTTAATCACAAGTTAGTAAATAACAAACTTACACCCACTAATACTGGTATATTTTTGGGATATATATTATTGATAAAAGACTAATTACTGTCTTGTAACATTACCTAGAGATAAGAAAAACTTATCTATTATGAAATCTGACAAATTTATATGTTTTGTAGGACTAGGTACTGCTCTCAGCGTGCCCTACTATTGAATATGGATGGCTTTATATATACCAAAAAACTAGAATGTGTAAAATCCTAAATCTCCAAGGTGAAGTAAATTACGAAAAATACATAGATATCCCTACAATAATTCCCTGAATGGTGGCCATATGCCATTCATTCGGGGGGGGGGACTGCCTGTGGGGATGAGATTGCTAGGGGCCAGTGGTCAGACAAGGAATGTGAATATCAAATGAATTTTAATTGGATTTATTAGCATCATTCTTTGTCTTTTTAAATATTTGGTAAACTTTTCAATAATTGTGAAATACTCTTATGTATAAACAATCCAACAGCAATATAGGCTGCATTAATCGAATGGGTGGAATTCATTACCCTCATCTCTTCAACTTAGCCAGCGGCATTGGTGTGAAAACCATTATATTTCATTTTCGCTCCTTACATTAGGTTGACTGAAAATCAAGTAGTTGATACTGTATTGCAGAAGTCACATCCCGATGTAGAATGGGAACTAAAAGAAAATGCATATGATTAATAATTGAAAGATAAATTTGGAATTCTGAAATTTACCTATTTGCAAGTCACATTAACAAAAAATATGACAAATACATAACAACCCGAATGCCTTTACAATTGACCCATTTACAGTATACTGGTAACCAATTTTCTTTTCTGCATTTCCACCATTCTCAATCATATTAAAATATCTACGAAAAATCATAATGGAGAAGGCTAAGGGCATCATAGTGGTCACCATGGCCAACTCTGTCCGATTGGGAACTTCTCATAATTTAGAGATGATCATACTTAAACCTAATGAAAATAATAAAGTATCTCACAGCAAGGGAAAAATCCATACCAACCTTACTCGGGCTGTCGGAGTCTAGTGTGTAGGTAGTGTAGTCTATTATGACGAAGCATACTACCATCATCAATAGAAATTATGATAGCATCTCTATCAGAAAACTTTTTTTTCAAACAAATTGACACATGTTTAATAAACTGGTATAACTTTTTTAGAAATATAATAATAACATCTTGAACACCAACGGTAATATAATTTCTTAACAGAACTTTCTAATTCTAGTAGATGAATTCTAGTAAATGCTTAACTGTCACAAATTGGCATTATCACTGATAATACCTTAAACATGAATGTACGCTGATGACAAAAAAAAGAAAATTAAGGGCGTGTTAAGACTACCTTTTACCTGCCCAAAAATACAATGTCACCTGGGAAACATCCCAGATTCTGGAAGTATTAGGAATTTGGTACCCAAATGAGATGTTGTCTCTAAAACAACTGTCAAAAATAAAATCAAAGTATAGAAATAGAATCAATGCATATAACCATCAAAATTTCAGACCTCAAAAAATCTCTTATGTATGAACTAAATCAATCAATACTTCAGACAAAGAACAGTAATATATCCAGCTGAAACCCTTGTAGCCTACATTAATAAACGTATAAGAATTATTTTAGGCACCAAGGAACCATACCACATTAATGTACAAACAGACTATCAGTCGTTGGATTAAGTGTACTTTAAAGACTATCAGTATTGATGTAGGTACACGTATATTTAGCTCACAGCACACGCCACGCTGCTACTTCTAAAACCAGGTGTGACAATTTATGAGATACTAAAAACAGCAGGCTGGAGTTACAACTCAAGTACATCTGGTAAATTTTATAAAAGACCTTTAGTGTAAAGGATCAAAATGATTTAGCAAGATAAATCTCTAGCTGTGATTAAATATATCTTATTTAACTAACATGTACTAACTAATACAACAACCAGCAACTTTAACTTATAAGGAAGGAGTATCAGTATAGAATGTAATGTTAAGGAAACTAACAATAGTAATAAAAAAGCAAAACTGTATTTTGTTAAAACAGATATATGTATAATATTAACTGAATGGTTAATTAAGAACTTTAGTTTTCCAATGACACCTATGATTGTTATTCTATATACAAACCTTAATATTGATATTAAGTGGGCAACAAATATTCTGTTAAAAAGATAATTAAGAATATATATAAACATTATGGTTAAGAACCTATGTTACTTAAAAGCAACTGTGATTGTCAGTCTATAAAAAACTTTAATACTTAATGACAATAAATAATAGGCAAAAAATATTTTGTTAATAAAGATAATTAAGATAAGAATAAAAATTAAGAAAATGACTGAATATGAACCTTTGATACCTAATGACAACTTAGATTGTAAATCTATAAATATTATAACAATGAGAATAAGAAAGTAAATAATAAATTTGCCAAAACAAATAATTAAGAACATATCTGAATGAACTGATTAAGAACCTATGTGTGAAACCTATGGACAACCATGATGGTTAGTCTATAAAAATATAATTAAGAATTTTAAAGAAAGAAAGCTTTTACTTCACAAATTCATCATAGTGTATGTGATAATTCCAGAACTTAACTCTCAAAGTCTACATGTAAATAATAATCATTAATTACAGGTACTAATCTCGAGGACGAGGCACAAAGTATAATTTATGATTAAACGAACTTACCCTAAGTGAAGTTCTATCATAATTATACGAAGTGCCTCGTCCGAAGAGATTAGTAACACCCTCCCAACCCTAAGGTATAACACAGAAGCGTTCTGGAAATATCTATAAAACATCATAACTCTAAACTAAATGACAAGTTGACAGCCGACACAGAGCTGCCAGGGCAAGAAAAAAATAAATAAAAAATAATAATATTGTCTCTAAAATATAGTGATTTGAGTAGCCTCCCGTAGCCGGTACTATATGTAAATAATAATCATTAATTCCAGGTACTAATCTCTTCGGACGAGGCACTTCGTACAATTATGATAGAACTTCACTTAGGGTAAGTTCGTTTAATCATAAATTATAGCTGTTTAATAAACTATTTGTACATGGAAGAATTCTTCTTCATCTTCAAGCTTAAAATTGTTTAACTTTATAATATAACTAGCGGATGCCTCACGGTTTCACCCGTGTAATTCCCGTTCCCGTGGGAATACAGGGATAAAAAGTAGCCTATGTAGATAGATAGATAGATAAAACGTTTATTTAGTGCACACAAAAGACACAGCACAACTTACATAATCACGGGTTATTGGACGATTCGCACGAATTTAAATCGCCTGAAAATTGCGATTCAACCTCTTTTAAAAATATTTTTTTTTTGTGGCGATTCGCCCGAAGTTAATTTATCGGTGTGCGAATCGAACACTCCAAAATTTTGTAGTAGGCGATTCGCACACACATTGTGTTTTTTGCAATACCGTTAAGATAAAGTACACTCAATTACAGATGTATTAAGGATTAAATATTATTATTGATATGGAATGAGACACAAATTAATAAAAAATGTCTTTATTAAAATAACTACTATATGATTTGAGCACGTATTCCACATTGGGTACCCACTTAAACGGAAACTGATTTAATGGCACCTAAGGTATGCTACATACGGCACCTACCGATATTTTTCGCAATTTTACTCCGCAAAATTAAATGGCACATACGGATCAGTAGGTACGTAGTAGTCTTGGGACGTTTATTTTTTGTTAGGACGTCAAAATCATAGATTCGATTTAATTCAGTAGAGAGTTTAATGACATGATAAAAATATAACTTGCTCTTTTGCTTTTTAGGTAGATGTTGACGTTATAAGCATTTATACCCAAACTACCAGGGATGTAGAATCATGAAGAAGTATTTGCAGGGCTAGAATCATAAGCGGTAGAGACTAACGGAGTACTAGGACTTCAGAATCGAAAATCGCCCGGTACTCTTTTTACCGCTCATGATTCCAGCCTAGCTTCCTCATGATTATAATCTCCTGGTACTTAAGTTAGTCTTTACCGGCACCGGAATGACCTGATAGCGTATAGAGCTTTCCCTTTATTTATTTTGTAGCGAATATTGCTGTCCGTCTCTTATTGTTTTGTCGCCTCTCTATCTTATCTCACTGGCATATTGGAGATATGCGTTTTAAATGTTAATTACTTATTTAATTAATTGTTTTCCTAGTTTTTAGAAAATATCTATTAACTTCGATTATGTTCTTCATATAAAATGTTATCGAAAATACTGGAGAAATTAATACATTCTAGACTTATGGATTATTTAGATTCTTTCGGTTTCCTATTCAAACGGCAATATGGATTTAGGCCAAAGTCTAACGCTTTGGCTGCCGCTACTGATTTGGTCACAAAACTTAGAACTAACATTGATAAGAAACAAATCGCACTGGGTGTATTTATAGACTTAAAAAAGGCTTTTGATACCGTGAGTCATACTGTTTTTTTACGAAAACTTACTTCCATAGGAATAACAGGAACATTTTTCCAAATGCTCGAGTCTTATTTGGAAGGTCGTTTGCAGGTTCTTAAGATAGGTAATACTATCAGTAGCTCTAAATCAATAAAATGTGGTGTACCTCAAGGATCAATAGTCGGTCCCCTTTTATTCCTCATCTACATAAATAATGTACACGAACTAGGATTAAAAGGCCATATAACACTCTATGCCGATGACACTTGTCTTTTTTACTTCGGCAGTTCCATAGAAACAATAATACAAGACGCACAGGATGACCTAGTTACTTTGGAAAGGTGGTTCTTAGACAACCTATTGACAATTAACACATCTAAGACTAACTACATAATTTTCTCGGCCAAGAACAAAAAGATCCATAATCACAACCCTCTATCTATAAATGGATGTGTCCTAAATAAGGTAAACACTGAAAAGTACTTGGGCCTTACACTTGACAGTCACTTGACGTGGCAACCACACGTTAAAAGGATCTGCTCCAAGTTGTCAAGCCTTACGGGGGCACTACGTGGAATGGCTGGATGCCTACCTCCTAAAGTTCGGTACACTGTGTATAATTCGTTGATAAAGCCGCATATTGAATATTTAATTGAAGTCTGGGGATATACTTCTAAACTAAACTTCCAAAAGCTTCAAATCGCCCAAAATAAATTAATTAAAGCCCTCTTTCAATACCACTACTTAACACCCATAGATAAAATCTATAATGACACTGGGTTATTTGGCGTCTACGAAATACACAAATACAACACTTGTTTACTAATACGAAGGGTCCTCACAAAGGAAATTCACACGGAAATAACCTTCGAAAAGATCAGCGAAAAGCAAACGCGATCGACACGTAGAGCGAATGACCTAGTACTGTTGGCCGGACCTAGAACAAACCACGGCAAGAAAAATATTAGATATGAAGGAGTACAACTTTACAATTCCCTACCAAAAAACATAAAAGAGGCTAAAACCAACTTACAATTTAAAGCATTATTAAAGAAACATCTTCGACAGCTCCAACATACATAAATAAATAAAATAGTAAATAAATAAATAAAACAGTAAAAATATTGTATTGTAAATAAAAATTGAAACACCTAGTTTTGTATAGTGTGCATGGTGCTTAACAACGCGCTGATAATAACAGCGCGCTCGATGTCACAACGATAGTGTATTCGAATAGTTTTTGCAATGTACCCACACATCATAATTTGTTTTTGTTATGATATCTATTTGAGTAAATTTTAAGCGAAATCGATTGTGCGTCGTGCGCCCTGGACTTTCTAATAATTACAATTGTTATTAAATTCAAACTTTGTTTCTCGTTAAGCGATTATATATTAATCTTTTGAGAAATAAATGATATTTAAACCGATATAATTGCCGAGACGGACGAGCACGACTGTACTTATTTTTTTTTGTTCCCTAAAATAAAATTTGGGCGAATTGCCTACTACATAATTTTGGAGTGGTCGATTCGCACACCTATTAATTAACTTCGAGCGAATCGCCACAGAAAAATTAATATTTTAAAAGTGGTCGATTCGCACTTTTCAGGCGAGTTAAATTCGTGCACATCGTTCAATAACCCAAAAACACAATTAAATTTTTGATTTACACGAAAAATAATTAAATATGAATGAATTTAAATATGTCACCCGGGGACAGTGCAGCTTCCCAATGATGAAGTAATATTTGAAATCAGTCTTTTAGTTTTTAAGTTTATTCGTAACATGCAAAAATACAAATCTTCCTTCTTTATAATATTAGTATAGAGTATAGACTATACAAGTGAACATACAAGCCAAGTGCACATACAAGAGAGGAGGCCTGTGTTCCAGCAGTGGGAACATTAAAAGGCTGATGATGATGATCAAGTAAATATAATTTAAATGGTAATAAATATATAATTGTATTTATCAGTATATGTATATAATTGTATCGGTTTCACATTCTGCCAGAGAGCAGAACACTAGTAAGTACACCTTGACCAACTTATCTGTGAATCGGACGTTTTTGGAACTGACATTTTGAATGGGATATAAGATCGGTTTTTGTTTATATTTTTGGTTAAATGGTGACGAACAGCGCCACTCATAATTACACAGTTAAGTTGGTCGATCTGTAAGAATCTATTTTACCTACTCTGTATGTGTCTATGGTTAATGACTGCGTGAAAATATAATGTAATACGGAGATTATAATTGTACAACAGAAAATCTCAAATTCATTTCATTGAATCCAAATAAACCTAAACCTCAACAAATAGTTTACATTAAAAAGTATTATATAAATTTATCTAGATAAACCTGACGAAAAATGGCTCCAATAAATACAACGAACAATACGATCACTTACCTATAACTAATATATCTTTATAACGATCTAATTATGTATCTATGCTAACATCGGCACTTCCTTAAACACTCGAACGTAAACTCTTAGAACTAATTAAGATATTGTAGGAGAAATTAATATATTAAACCAAGAATATCGTTGGTAACTCTCATTTCACGGTATACAACATTAATGGATATATTTATTTTTATTAAGTAAGTACAACGGCTTGTTCGCAGAATTTGGTTTTATTGCCTACTAGCTTCTGTCAGCGGCTTTGACTTTAACGTGGGACGTCGGAAATTAGCCCAAGCCATTTTATTCTCAAGGTAAGAAGTGTATAGTAATATGACTAATGATATATATTATATGTATATATGTATATATGAATATGAGATCTACAAATCTCGTATTGAGTCTGTTCAAAGGAAATTCTTGCAGTACTTGGAGTACAAGGCTAGGCAATTATCAGTTGACTATGAACACCGTTGTAAGCGGTATCATTTCTTACCGTTGGAAGTAAGAGGCAATATTAATGATATCTGCTTTTTAGTGAGCATCGCAAACGGCTCCGTCGATTGTCCCGAACTACTAAGCAAAATACATCTTCGCACTAATATAAACAACTTAAGAAAACGGCCGCTACTCCATGTACTATCCACATCAACCAAGTACAGGCGCAACGCCTACTGCATACGTAGTGTTATAGCCTTTAATAGTTTACCATCACACCTAGAAATCGATTAATTTGGCACCAGCGCACATAAAATAAGAAAGATTTTAAACAAGGAATATTTTGGTGACAACCATAAATAACTTTTAATTCTGATTTTGAGGTTGCACGACTTGACATACCTAATATGTTGTCTCGACACGCATACTGTGTTTACATTGTTACCTTACCTTACTGTTTGTTTGGTCAAATCGCTGTAACTGGTCAACGCGTAATTATCTAGATATTTACATGTGGAAGCTTGTAATTAGCAAATGTCCTTACTTACGCATGATATATAAGATTGTTATTAGTCTGTAAGCTTTCTTAAAATTAAATATATAAATAAATATAGTCCTTTTTCAAGGTTTAATCTATATCTATATCAAAATTCACTAACTGTAGTACAGTTGTTTAAGTGTGAAATAGTTTTACACAGACAGATAGAGTAATTTCAGTGTTTATAATATTAGTATGGATGATATATGTATCAGTAGATATTATGATTTCGATTACTATTATTACCTTAACCCATACTTGTAACAAGCCTTGTGTATTGTAAGTTCTTGTAGAAATAACAAGACAAAATTCGTGACCTTTAACCTTTTCGAGTTTAGGAATTTTCGGGCTTCTGTTTTGTGTATCTTTAAGCGTGTAAGCTTTTATAATGTGCCATTGTTGTGTTCAAACGTTGGTGATAAGGGTTCATTCAAAAACACTTGGCTTACAAATTTACAAAGTGGTTGGCCGTCAAGTTTTTACCCGACTGCAATAATAGGGTTATGTTTTTCGCGCGTATCTTGTATGTATGTTTGTATGTATTTATAATTAATTATTACCTCATATCTTTTAAACCGCTGGACCGATTTATATAATTGAGACATAGTTAGATAAGTTTTGACCACCCAAGTGTTCTTAAATAGGTGAAGTTAAAAAAAGAAAACAATCATATAAACACATTGTGCGGGTCCCAATTATTTTTGCCAAAGCCTTCGGTTGGGGTTTCAAAATGAAGGGTTTTAAGAGGTGATTTCAAAAATATATACCACTAGCGGACGGCTCGCGGTTTCACCCGCGTAGTTCCCGTTCCCGTGGAAATACAGAGATAAAAAGTAGCCTGTGTTACCCGGGCATGGTGTAGCTTCCCAACAGTGAATGAATTTTCTTTTTGTTACATACAAAAATACAAAATGTTTCCTCTTTATAATATCGACGCTGGAAAGGCAAATTGTATGAACGACCATTTTGGTCAAAATGAGTTGTTTATATCGTTGGATTCGGCATATTTTTCTCTTACGAATGGTCCAGGTTCCAGTTAAATCGGAGTACTTTTGTGGCCGTTAATACAACGGTGATTTCAGTCATTTTCGAATTGAATTTTGTTTTAAATCCAACCACTTTCGTTATTTGTTTCATAAACCGTACTTAACGTTAAACAGTTGGCCATAATTCACTTTTATTTTTTTGCCTAAATAGAGATTTGATGTTAAAACATTTTACATAATCGTATTTTGTTTTTTTTATCAATAAATCTTTTTACTAGTTGGCCACTTTAACTAATTTTGGAAAAGAAACATTTTATTTGTGTATATTTTTTTGTTTATTGTCCGTTAAAACACTTTACGTTTCTGCTAATTACAATCACGTGGACGTTAAGCCCATTTTACCATCAATGTTTAATATCAAGTTGGTTGATCATACATTTTTACCTGAAACGATTTTGAAGTATCGTTAGCAATTAAGCTACTTTTATTTAAGCAAAGTTGTTTGTGCTAGTAAGTTAAGCCTACTTAAAAATCACATTATAGGTGAAAAGTGGTGGATAAGCTGTATTCAAAGAGCGCATTTTATGCGCGCGAACCGCTGCATATAAGGTCTGAGCGTTGCATGGGCACTTCAGTGAACCACACATTGTCGATGAAGGTGGTCGTGTACGAATTTCCCGCTGCTTCTACTGGAAAATTGAAAATATCTATACTAAGCATTAACATTATTAATGATTAGTATAGATATAGACTTATATGTTTAAAAGTAACTCGAAAAATAATGATAACGAAAGAGTCGTAAATAAAAAAGTTAATTTAGATATTCAAAACCCGACTGCTTAAGAAACGAACTAAAAGCTGTAAACAAGAAAAAATCATGCTGTGCAGTCGGAGGATCAGATACTATACTGGACAACCAGTTTGCGAATAAGTATCCTCCGACTCTACAGCATGCTTTTTTCTTAATTACAGTTTTTAGTTCGCTTCGGAAGCAGTCGGGTTTTTAATTTTTAATTTAAATTAAGTTATGTGGCATGTTAGGATAATGTTCTCCGAACATTTCTTTTAAAATACTTGCAAAAAGTACTTGTCTTTATATTTCGTTCGTAAGTCGTATTAAATATGAGAAACTTTGTGCTTACGCAATTAATTTATAGATACCTCGGCGACCGAGATCTACTCTGGTGAAAATAGAGAAATCAACGTTTTCTAAAAATGGAACCTAGCTAGATCGATTTATCATCCCCGAAACCCGCTGCATACTAAATTTAAAGAAAATCGTTGGAGCCGTTTCCGAGATTCAAATTATAGATATATACAAGAATTGCTTGTTTAAAGGTATTGGATAGATTTAATAGGGAATATGCTTGAGCAACATATGCCTGAAAGAAAAAGGACTCAGTGATTTTTGCACTCATTCCTATCATATCAAAAATTTTTGAAAAGTATATTTATAAGGAGATGTACTCCTACCTTGAGAAGAAAAACATTTTAATCGATAAGCAAAAGGGATTTAGAAAAAACAGGACAACCAATATGGCTATTTATGACTTCTTGCATAAGGTAATGATAAAGATGGACGTTAGAATCCCTGTTTGCGCTATTTACTGTGATATGACGCAAGCTTTCGACTATGTAAACCATAACGTTCTACTGCAGAAACTAGAGGCATATGGCATAAGAGGCAATATACTTAGCCTTATAGAGTCTTACCTAATTAACAGAAAACAGTACACGGAAATAACAAAAATAAATATTAAGACAAAAAGAGAGGAAATTTTCATATCTGGCGAATGAACGCCTATTTACGGTGTCCCACAAGGGAGCGTGCTTGGAGCACTATTATTTATTCTATATATCAATGACCTGCCTGATGCTATTGACTACCCCATGACCCTATTCGCAGATGACAGCACAGTGACTATAACATGTAATAATAAGGACGTTTATAAATATGACATTAATGAAACTTTGACATCAATAATAGCATGGTTAGACAAGAATAATCTTAAAATTAATTTAGATAAGACGACGATAATGCATTTTAGTCAACGGGTACATGCTGATACTGACATTAAAGCACTCTACAATGGCACGGTATTAAATAAAGTCGATGACACAAAATTTCTTGGTGTAATGATAGACGCAAAATTGAACTGGAAAACGCATATTGAATATATAAGCAAAAAACTGAGCTCGTCCGCGTATGTCATGTACAAACTGTCTTCAGAACTTAGCCCAGATGCTTTGGTGACAGCTTATCATGGATTGGTGTCATCACTTCTGCGCTATGGTATAATATTTTGGGGTAACTCTACGGACAGAGAAATAGCGTTTAAAGCTCAAAAAAGGTGTATTCGGGCTATGTTTAAGATACAATCGACAGAAAGCTGCAGACCATTGTTCAAAAAATACAAATTATTGACTTTACCCTCTTTATATATTTTTGAAGTTGCATCGTTTGTAAAGTCTAACCCCCAACACTTTCCACGTCTATCTGACACTTTTCCACGCAACAGACGTGACAATAGTCAACTTTGTTTGCACTCGGCAAAAACTGCCCTCATGGGGAAAAGCTTTTTTTGTATGGCCCCGAAAATATACAACAAAATACCACAGTCATATAAAGCTATGACAACAAATCTATTTAAAAAGAAGATTCGAAATTTATTAACAGACAAGTGTTATTATAATATAAATGACTTTTTGACAGACTCCTTTTGAATGCTTGAATGTTTATATTATTGTTTAGATGGTATGTTAATCTTATAAAATTTTATTCTGACATTCTGGAATATTATGTTTTGACATATTGTTTTAATTTCTTTACATTTTTATTTTACTCTGACATTTTAATTTCGCATCCTTGATTTGTGTTCTTGTTACGACATTTGCATTTTACACATTATATATTTTAATATCCTGATCTTTTTTTTAATAATTTTGCGTTGACATTCTAGAATGATTATTTTGAATTGATTTATTATTTTAATATCGTTATTTTTTTATTATTTTACTCTGACATTCTAGAAGCATAATTTTGACTTATTTTAAATTATTGCCATTTGCACGACATTTATTAATTTTTTTATTATTACTAAATTTGACATTCTATTAATTTATATTTTAATTTGTATTCTTTATTAATATTTGCATGCCATTTTCCAAGGTAAACATGACGTTCTATAATTTTGTATCCTAACATCTCTTCATGCTGACAATTTGTTATGTATGTATGGTACTCATGTTTGAGCAAATAAAAACGATTTGATTTGATTTGATTCGATTTGATTTGATAGCGTGACGGGTTTGGAAGGGTGGGGTCCTGGACAGGACGGTATGGAAGAAGAAAACTTGTTGCGACGACCCCAATTAACATGGGACAAGGGCAGGCAGATGATAATGATAATGCTTGAAAAATAAATAAACTCGTTCTAAAATAGTATAATAGTAAAAACAGAATCAAAATTGATCGAAAATACAACGAGATATAACGATTTTAAATATATCTGCCTGTATTGGAAATCGCCGTTTTCTATAGCTAAGGCATACCAGACTGACGTCACAGTTTATATGGGACTTCTATTTCTAATAATAAACTGTAAAACTTTATTACTTCGTCACTGATGAAGTTAATTCTTTCATGTTTTTTACAAGATCTAATAAGATTTTATCAAAAAAATGCATATTTCTTATTGAGAGAAATTAATTTGTTGCAGAACTTTACAATATTTCCTTATGTGCCTATGTTAGATTACATACAAACTATTAACAAAGTTATGTAGTTAAATATCATGTAAGTTGTTGGCATTACGCGATCTAGCAACAAGCTTTGTTTGAGATCTAAAGTTTAAGTTATCTAATTACTATATTTGAAGTGGTTATAAATTATCACATGTTACATAAGTATGTTATGAAGCGGGTTATATACCATTGGAATTTTGTGATTTTTAGCTGTCTAGACAGTTTTTTTTACCTGACTACGGTGTAGCCAAAAGGAGGGCTTATTCACTAATAATATTGAGAGCTTCATTTTAATGTTGATACGTTTTGATAATATAAAATATGCGATACACATAAAAAAGACAACACATACAACCTTCGCAAATGGAAATGATTTAATTAGGGAACTTTTATTTTAATATGCATATTTCAGAACAATAGTTAGTGACTAAGGCTAAGGTAGGTAGCCTACTTTAAAATGACTGTGCTTTTTCTAGAATTTACAGGAACAACATGCAACATAATGCTTTACTACAAACTCATATATGGCACATTCTGTTTATCAAAAACAGCTATATTGAATCTCAACAACTATGTCACTAACAAAATTCACCTCAACAAAAAAGCACAATCAATAAACGATACATACCGATATATTTTTCAACGCCTTCGATATGATAGGGACCGGCTCTCTTCTGACAGTAGCCACCATCAGCAATGGTATGAATATCAACAAGGCGGCACACCAGAGGAGTAACAGCAGCAGTAAAGCCTGCTTCCTTCCAGGTGGCCGTAGTCTGGGTTCTGGTGATATTGAGAGCCATCTGTCGACTGACATGGCTGTTATTGTGAATACGCTGGCTGCTACTGCTACACCTGGAACAAAGATGGAGGCTGTAGTATGAGTGGGCTAAGCAAAGACAACTTACTCATACGTTATATTTTGTCTTTGGTAAGATGGTACGGGTATATGACGAGAAGACCTGACGATCACATAATCAGAAAAGTTTTGATTATGAGATCGGGATCAGGTTTAAGTCAGTAAAAGTCTGACACACCCTCCCGCCTCACCCAGAGAGGGAGAAGAAGAATTCACATCAAAAAAAAAATATGGCCGCGCAGAGGTCACTGGCAAGATAGTCACACACAATAAAGAAGGCTGTTAGAGGTAGCATACGGTGCAGCTCACACTTCAGCAGACCACAAAACAACTTGCAGACGCGTCAAATATGGTTACGATCCTCTTCATTGAATAACGAGGAAGAAAAAAAACAGAAGAAAATAAGCAGAAGTTGTAAATGTCTATTGTCATCAATACTAATATTATAAGGCTGAAGAGTTTGTTTGTTTGTTTGAACACCCTAATCTAAGGCATTACTTGTTAAAATTGAAAAAATATTTTTATGTTGGATAGTCCATTTATCGAGGAAGGTTACAGGCTATATAACATCACGCTACGACCAATAGGAGCGGAGCATTTATGCTCCGCTCCTATTGGTCTAAAAATGTTGCAAAAACGGGCAAAATTATTATTTTTGACAGATTCCGTTGCGTGCGCTGCGTAAGCGGTTAAAGTTACGCAACATTCATGTATGTAGGGTAGGATAAGTAGACAGCCTGTTGACGGGAGCGAAGCCACGTGGGACAGCTAGTCAATGATAAAATGACAGGCCAATTTGATGTCTTGGCATATATACATTATGTTTAAATTTATAAAGCATTACTTCCAGTTGACAATGTTTCAGGAAACAATATGACAAGAACATAATACAAAATAGGTACCATTGCCAAGTTGAGCAATTTGTGTTTAACAAGGGAACAGGGTCCAAATCAAGAAACAATAGGTTCGGAAACCGGCCTATAATTTGTCATCGCTATTCCTAAAATGTCTCATGAGTCCCTTTAGGAGATAAAGTTTCTCTTTGTGAATAGTAAATTATATTATCTACAGTGGTCGCTTTTGAATTTATTGAATAACTAACACTCCGCCCGCGACTTCGTTCGCGTGATTTCATTTATCCTAAAAATGATTTTCTAATGTTAGTGAAGGCGACCAAAACTAAACTATTATTAAATTTAAAAAAAAATGGGTATCGTAGATATACAGGGTTTATTGGATTGGGGCGATTCGTTATTTGACTTAAAGAATAATAAATTTCAGGTTACAGCCACAAAGTAAAAACCTCCCCTAAAACTTAATAACCCCTTTTTGCCTCATTGAGGGTAGAGTTTTAAACAACCCAAATAAGTATGTTATTCACTCTTTACTTCTCTTTTTATTTTTGGTTTATGTAAGTCAAATTGCGCAGTAAGATTCCTTAACAAAACGTTAACACCCCTTAACCCTATCTGGGGGGTATTTTTATGTAAATTTTGATTATTAACTTTATCCTCAAATAATTAGACTTTTCATACAAACAAATTTGCCCCTTTTCTCCTCTTTAAACGTTGAATTCCTGAAAATTCCTGCTTAGAACCCTACGTCAAAAACAAAACCCGGTCCAGGAAGATTCTTAGCTTGGGGTTAGTTTCGAAAAACTTATAATGGCAACTTTTTTGTTTACTAAGGATGGTATTTATGTCAACTTTCAAATTAATAAACCCAGGAAATAAGATTCTTCAAAAACAATTTAACACTCCCTAAATCGTCTTTACAGGGTAGTTTCCAAAAGCTAATAATGAAAACCTTTATTGTTTATTTAGGTTGGTATTTATGTCAAGTTTTCAAGTTTATTAACTGAAGTAATAAGATTCTTCAAAAAAACTTAAACACTCCCAAATCGTCTTTTGGGAGTAGTATCAAAAAATAATAATAACAACATTTATTATTCATTTAGGTTAGTATTTGTGCCAAGTTTCAAGTTACATTAACACATTAAATAAGATTCTTCAAACAATCTTTAACACCCCCTAAATCGTCTTTTGGGAGTAGATTCGAAAAACTAATGATGACAACCTTTATTGTTTACTTTTGTTGGTATTAATTTCAAACTTTCAAATTTATTTTCTTAAGAAATAATATTCTTCAAAAACACTTTAACACACTCTAAATCGTCTGTCTTTTGGGGGTAGATTCAAAAATCTATTTATGACAACCTTCAAGATTCATTTAGTTTAGTATTTGTGGCTAGTTTCAAGTTTATTAACCCTAGAAATCAGATTTTCCCATACAAAATTCAACACCTCCTAAATCATCTTTTGGTGGTTGTTTAGAAAAACTAATAATGACAACCTTTATCATTTACTTAGATTACTATTTGTGGTAAATTTCAAGAATTTTGGCTGTCGGAATTACATTTTTCACACAAACTTGGAGCGACTGCGTATCTGACCTTCACAACCCAGTAACTGGGTAACACGGTATCCCTTGGCAAAACTGGTGTCAGATCTCAGACTTCCGACTACCCGTAACGACTGCCAAAGATCTCAAATGACAGCCGGGACCAACGGCTTAACGTGCTTTCCGAGGCACGGAGGAAACACAAACTTCCAACCCCCTTTTTACTTCTTAGGGCTTGAACATCCAAAAATCCTTTCTTAGTGCTCACTTATGTCACTTGGAACCTTTTTGCCAAATTTCATGCTTCCAGGCTTAGCGGTTTTGGCTGTGCGTTGATCGAATAGTCAGAAAGTCAGCCAGTCAGTTTCGTCTTTTATATATTATAGCTGACCCCCGCGGCTTTGCTCCCGTCAACTGGCTATCTACCTACGTAGCACCTACCTATCTACCCTACCTATCTACCCTACCTACCTACCCTACCTACTTACCCTACCTACCTAACAACCTACTCATCTGCCCTACCGATCAACCTACCTACACTACCCTATCGTACATATCTACCTACCCTGCCCTAACCTATCCTAAATATTTATTAACCCTAGCCTATCTACATACCCACCTACTCTTTTTACCTGTCTATCCTACCGTACCCTACCTACCTACCTACCAATTTGTTAAACTATTTATTTGTATAAGAATTAATACTACAATACGAATGTAACCAACTTTTGTTTCTAATGGTGATCTAAATAAATTTTGGAACACAAAAGCTGCTATTGTGACTTAACTATGATAGTGAGATATATTCTCTCGCAGCCTTTTTTGTAGTTAATAATGAGTACTTTAATTATGTAGTACATATTTTTGATGTATCATTAATAGTTTTCTCAGCGCACGCCAAATAATGAATTTTATAGGCACAATATTGCTACATTTTTTTTAAAATAAATTATAGCCTATGTTACTCGGGAATTATACTCAAGCTTAGTCCGAGATATCTTCTATATTCACTGTATAGTTTCACAATCCTCGCATTGTGCGTGCCGCGAATATTTAGAGGAAGCGAAAAGCTTCGTGTCCAAAACGGAAATAAGGCAGTCCGCCGGCAACACTATATCTGTAACTCATTCATATTTTTCGCGCCGCGCGTGCTTGTCAGAATAAAGTTTTAATTCTGTTTTTAAAATTTTCTAACGCTAAAAATGCCGAAAAGGAAGTGAGAACGTAAAAAAGAAAGGTACCAAAGGAAGATTAAGGAGTTGAAAAAGAAAAATAAGACCAAGTTGAGTGAAAGACGTTCACCATCACCAGGGGCAGGGATTTCATCGCTAACACTAGTATCGTCGTGCGAGGCAGAAAGTGATGCTGGTGATAATGAAATTCCTGTGACAGAGCTTACAGGCAAGTTTTTTTCTACAAGAAATAACCTACCTGTTTACTGATCGTCCCTGTTTTCTATGATACGTGGTACGTGTCATACAGGCACTCCGGTGGAGTGAGATCACCACGGGGATGTCCCGCCGTGTACAATGTTGTAACAATAGAACGCTGTTCTTTCATGACTCACTGCCGCTGGCTGTTCCGAGCTTGAAACGCTGACAACAGCGCTCACGATGTGTGTCATTATCACAAATTAATTTCGGTAATTATTCTCAATTATCGTATTACTTAATTATATGTATTGGTAATTTCGGCAAAGGAAAGTTTCCTTTACTAAACCGCCACGGGGTGGCTTTATGTATACTCGTAGCACCTTAGTACATACAGCTGGTAGCTGTTGGCATTATGTACACTTTTAGTACCTTAGTACAGTATACAGCTGGTAGCTGTGTAACTAAACCAAACATGGTTTGGTCTTTTTCTAGGTGCTAAATGTGTAGACAACACAAAAGATTTAGACTCTGTGGCTGAAATGTTGGATGATTCCATAATAAGGGCTCTGGGCCAGACTTTATCAACAGAAAGGGAATATGGGCCAGAAATTCATATGGAACTGGTAAAAAGGGTTGAGGGTAAAGCTAAAGGCCTTAAACAAGATAGTAGAGATGAACTTTTAAAGAAATATCTAATACCCACTAACATCAAGCTTCTTGATGCACCGAAGCTTAACAAGGAGCTGGAAGGACTTTTAAATGAAGCTATGAAGGCCCGAGACAAACGTGTTCAAGATCGCCAACAACAGATTGGTGTTGCGATAGCGGCCTTGTTGGCTGCTACAGACAAGCTTATCATAGGTGATGTTGACAAAATAAAACTGATTTCAACAATAAGTGATGTCACACGCTTATTGTCAGACCTCCATCATCAAGACACAGTCACCAGAAAGAAGCTGGTAATTCCGAATCTTGATAAAAATATAGGAAAGACAGTGGAAAACCAAGAACGTGATGAATTCCTTTTTGGAGAAAAATTCAATGACAATGTCAAAACTGCCACTGCGATTAAAAAATCAGCTGGCACCATCTTAAAACAAAACAACCCCAATCGAAAAAACACCGCATCTTATCGACCAACTCAGACTCAAAATTATCCCAAGAAACAGGGAAACTTCAGGGGCCCTCCTCGTGCGAGTATGACTCAGTTCAAACAGGGGGGGGGGGGACAGATATCACTCCCACAACGTCCACCAGCCAAGGCGCCTGTTCGACAATCTTAGAGGTAAATACTTTTGCTGGTAGACTAAAGTACTTTTATTCTTGATGGATGAAGATAACACAAGACAAAGTTGTCTTATATTGGCTCAAAGGTTATAATATCCCTTTTTTAGTGTCTCCTCACCAAGAATATGTTCCAAAAAATTCAAATTTTTCTTCATCAGACAATTTAATAATATTGAAAGAAATTAATAGACTTTTACAACTTGGAGTACTTACAAAATGTGTAGAAGTAAAAGGACAATACTTTTCAAAGATTTTTACTGTACCCAAATCAAATGGGGAAGTTAGATTTATTTTAAATTTAAAATGTTTGAATCGATTTATTTCTCCAGAACATTTTAAAATTGAAGATATGAGAACACTTTGTAAATTGATTTCAAAAAATAATTTTATGTGTACCATTGACCTAAAATAATCATATTTCTTGGTTCCAATGGGTGAAGATAGAACATATCTAAGGTTTTGGTTTCAGAATACAATGTATGAGTTCAAATGTTTGCCATTTGGTCTAAGTACTGCACCTTTCACATTCACTAAATTACTGAAGCCGGTCATAAATTTTCTTCGAAGAAAAGGTTATAAATCGGTTGTTTATCTCGATGTCATTATATGTATTGGTAATACATACCAAGAGTGTCTAGACTAACTGTCAGATGACCATAAGTTTACTGGAATGCCTAGGCTTTATTATAAATATGGAAAAGAGTATCACTATCCCTACCAAGATTGCAGAATTTTTAGGTTTCATAGTAAACACAAGAGAAATGTCATCGTCAGTGACTTCTAAGAAAAGGGAAGCCATTTCTTTATTGATTAAGAAATATACAAAAATGGATCAATGTCCAATAAGAGAATTTGCAAAACTTATTGGCACCCTTGTAGCATGTTGCCCAGCTGTGTCTTATGGTTTTTTGTACACTAAAACATTTGAACAGCAAAAATATCAGGCTTTATGTGCAACAAACAATGACTTTGATGCAATTATGAATATCAATGATGATTGTAAAAATAATTTTAAATGGTGGCATGACCAAAATAAGAATATCAAAAAATCTAATAAGACAGTACAATTTTTCTTTGGAAATAAATTCAGATGCATCAAGGACAGGCTGGGGAGCATACTGTAATGGTAAAGTTGCAAATGGATTTTGGATTTTAAAAGATAAGGAAAACCATATTAATTTCCTGGAACTTTTAGCTGCTTTTCTGGGTTTGCAATGTTTTGCCAAAGATTTACACTCTTGTCAGATATTGTTGAGAATAGATAATACCACCGCAATTGCATACATAAATAGAATGGGGGGTATACAATTTCCAAAACTTAATTATTTAGCTAGGAGCATATGGCAGTGGTGTGAGGTCCGTAGAATATGGTTGTTCGCCTCTTATATTAAGTCAAAAGAAAATAAAGAAGCTGACCAAGAATCCAGAATAAAAAATATAGACTCAGAATGGGAATTGGGCAACAAAACTTTTCTAAATATTACCAAGTCACTTGGAGAACCTGACATGGATTTGTTTGCAACCAGAGCAAACAAAAAATGCCATAGATATATATTGTGGCATAGAGATCCATATGCAGAAAATATTGATGCTTTTACTGTAGACTGGTCCACATTCAACTTATTTTATGCTTTTCCTCCATTTTCGTTAATTCCTTCGTTAAATGTATACAAAAAATGATTAGTGATAAGGCAATAGGTATCATAGTTTTCCCTCTATGGACCTCACAACCTTGGTATCCCTTTATAGCCGAAATGGCAACTTCTGAAGTGTTACAGTTTAAACCATCAAAAGATTTGTTAAAATCACCTTTCAGAACACTACACCCTCTGTACAACAGTCTTTCCCTGGGAGCCTGCATCTTATCAGGGAAGCATTCCGGAAGAAACTAACTCCTGATGAAACAATAGAAGTCATGGTAGCGTCCTTATCACAAAACACTATTAAACAATATACAACAGCACTTAAAAAATGGTGGTCATTTTGCAATGGAGAAAATATATATGAGTTGTCAATACCTAAAATTTTAAAATTCCTCACAGAATTATTATCACAAGGCGCTTGGTATAATTACAATAGAACTTCACTTCAGGTAAGTTCGTTTAATTATGTAATAATCTAGCTTTCTATAGGTGAACGAATTTTTAAAATCGGTCAGTAGTTCTGGAGCCTATTCGGTACAAACAAACAAAAAAATCTTTCCTCTTTATAATATTGCTACAGATTAGCTTCTACCCGCTGCTTCGCCTGCTTACTTCTCCAATATATTTTTAAACTATAGTCTATAAGTTCACCCGCGTTGTATTAGTGCTTCCTCAAAATATTGTTTTATTATAGCCTATATATTATTCTTATGTATAGGCTATAAAACTATAAAGTTTTATCAAAATACGTTTAGTATTTCATCCATATATCTATCCACCCTGCGGAGGTGAGCATCCTGTCCATCCTCCATTCGCGTTAACAACAGAAGTAGCGGGATATCAAAATGTATTATTTTTGCCAGTCCACTATCATTCAGGCAATCTACCATCAAACCTAGATCGTAACTACCAGTTAAGATTGACTCATAAAATCCAACTGACGTCAAACAGGCCCTTAAACAGAAGGATCGTATAGCAACAAGTGACGTTAATTGCTATAGTAAACCTTGAAACACATTACATAAGTAATACAAGAAATTTCCAAATATAACTCCTGAACCACGCACACATACTTAACTAACACACATTTAAGCAAAAGGAACGAAGATATACACGCGGATTCCTTCAAAAATCTCACGAACGCAGAGTTGCTTAATTGTGCGTGGCTCATCAGAACATAGCGAACATAACGTAGGGAGTGAGATTTTTAGATAACTTAATCCATAGTAACAAGTAATTTGCCTAATGTCAGAGTTAGAATCACACACACATAGTCAACTAATACATAAACGAATAGCAGCGAAGAATTACGAAGATAGACTCGCGAATTCCTTCAAAAAAATTGCAAACACTAGACATACCTACGTGTGCGTGGCTCATAACACCACTGTAGGGAGTAATATTTCTAGAAGACCCAATCCTGTTCCTACATAGCAACCAGTAGTGACATTAATTGCCGCAATTAAACCAGAAAGCCATTAGACCGTTCTAATTACTAGTCGTAAACCATTGAGTACCAACATATGTTTCGGGGCGAGGCCCTAAGATGGGTGAAGGGATAGGAAAGATTTATATAGATTGGTTTATACCTAACTTCTTACAACTTTTAATATCTGATTGCAACTTACAACTTTATGAAATAGTACAGAGAAGACAGAAGAAATTATGTAACAAGTAATTGCTCTGCTCGAAATATAACAATCAAACCTTGACTGATAAGTTGACAAGGTTTTCTAATAGAAAATATTATTAATTTTTAATTCAAACTAAGCAAAGGCAGTGCATATTACAGAACGAAGCCGAAAGATATCAGTAACAGAAAGTATCATAACCAGAAAGCTGATACATTTTTACTCACTATAAATATTTTCATATGATTTTCAAAAGCTAGCTATCTATCTGGCCTAGATAGGTTTTTCTTAACTTTGGCAAATGAAGACAATTCTTTTCTCAGAAAACATGTCAGAGGAATTTATATATAGCTAATTCTTTGGTTAATAAGTGACTATTTATCCAGATAAAAAACAACCTTTTTCTTCTTTTGTACCCAAAGGATAAACAGTTTTCGTGTTGATAAATTTTAGACAAAATTAGACTTCATGATCAATGAATACAAAGAATTTAATTTCTAAAATAAAACAACACCAAGTCTGTATTCCTGAAAAATCCTTTTCAGGAATGCAGACTTAATTTTGTAAGTGTAGTTTCATATTATTACAATTTTGTTCTAAAAATAAAGACTGGACAGTGTTCGAAACACCACGCAGGATTGCAAAACGAGCTTAATGAGACCTATCGTGTTTGAATTTGACACTAGGGGCGCTGGTGGAGCGTGAGGTCTTCAAAATGTCAAATTTGGTTTTTTTGTGGTTTATTTACTATTTTTTTATTGTTGTGAATATTTATCAAATATGACAGATTCAGATAGGTACGTATTTAACCAACCACTGAGAGTTTAATGTTTCGGAAAATTTTATCACCCCTTTTTCGAAAAAAAGGGGCCGCGCGTCACTGGAGCATAGGTACTCTATTTTATGTTTAATCGCACTTCTACGGCATTGTAAATTATTTTAATTCAAACTTTGCTTACATGCGCGTATTTAACAACCATTTAACAGCTATATTTATGCCCTTACTTGCCAGTGATGCCAACTGGTGAGCACAAAAACGGAAGCCTGCATTGACGTGGGTGAGAAGCCTGACAGGCGCAAATGGGATTAGACGGGTCACGTCAGCCACATGCATTGTGCCTGAAGAAGGACGGGGCTTCCGAAATCAGTGCAGAAAGAAAAGGCGTGGCGACCGGAGGCTCTAAATAAAGTGTCATTATATCAGCAATGGCTATGGTTAAAACGCCAAATTGGTCACGTAACATTTCGATAGCGCTTCACATTTTCCCATATATTTTTGACATTTGTCCCCTTGTGGCCTTTGCCTAGCAGTGAGCAGTGGGACAGTATAGACTATTAAAAAGATAAAGGAGTTCAAATGCTTGTCATAATGGCCTGTGGTGAAATGTCGGTTCACAATCAATTTTTAAGAAAGATTCACTTTCATACCGATTGCCAAAAAGGAGGACCTTCTCTGTTCGACTGCAGTTATGAATATTTTTTTACGTATGTTCACCGATTTCTCCGTCAATTGTGGACCAATTTCGAAAATTATTTTTGATTGGAAGGTATTTTATCCCGAATGAGTCCCATTTAAATTTGGTGAAGATCCGATGAAGAATTCAATGGAACTCTTCAATAAATGACGGCAAATTGCATTGGTTTGCTGCAATCGCATGTCTGTTAATTGTACACTAGTTTCTGCCAGAGGCTTCGCCCGCGTAAATAGTGTTTTATTTATCATCCCAAGAGAACGTTATACCGGAATAAAACGTAACTTGTGTGCTGTACGGTGTACGTACATGGGTTTTAAAATAATTATATTCATTACAATAAGTTAGCCAGTAGGCTCGCGTATTTGCACTTTGGACGCAACCTACATTTGGCAGTGCATTGACACTGACATATTGCATTGTTCTATGCAGTATAAGTATATATTACACTCTAGTGTTCAATTAGACGTGGTTTGAGTCGGACAACTTGCATTTTCATTTAGATTCATCCCGTTGAGCATTCACTGACATTTTCTGCATTTAAGTTTAAGTTTGACATTTACATCTGCATTGACATTACTTATGTTAGGGAAGCACCCTACATAGTTTTTTTTTGGTCCTTCGAGACTATTGCAAGTACTATACAGTCCGATACTTCGGTCGATAAGACGCCGCGCGGGATCTGTTTCGTGTTGTGTCATACCGTGCCGAGTGTGTTGCCGTGCAGGAGCATTCGGGGAGGTAGCAGCGGTCCATATTCCACTATTCCAGACTATAATCTATCCCTGTGCCAAATTTCACCCAGACCCGTTCAGCCGTTCTGGCGTGTTTGAGTTACAAACATACCCTAGCAGCATACTATAGCAGAACCCATTTCCAGCATTTTTGTCTGTTTGTCTGTTTGTCTTTTTGTCTGTTTGTCTGTTTGTCTGTTTGTCTGTTTGTCTGTTTGTCTGTTTGTCTGTTTGTCTGTTTGTCTGTTTGTCTGTTTGTCTGTTTGTCTGTTTGTCTGTTTGTCTGTTTGTCTGTTTGTCTGTTTGTCTGTTTGTCTGTTTGTCTGTTTGTCTGTTTGTCTGTTTGTCTGTTTGTCTGTTTGTCTGTTTGTCTGTTTGTCTGTTTGTCTGCTTGTCTGCTTGTCTGTTTGTCTGTTTGTCTGTTTGTCTGTTTGTCTGTTTGTCTGTTTGTCTGTTTGTCTGTTTGTCTGTTTGTCTGTTTGTCTGTTTGTCTGTTTGTCTGTTTGTCTGTTTGTCTGTTTGTCTGTTTGTCTGTTTGTCTGTTTGTCTGTTTGTCTGTTTGTCTGTTTGTCTGTTTGTCTGTTTGTCTGTTTGTCTGTTTGTCTGTTTGTCTGTTTGTCTGTTTGTCTGTTTGTCTGTTTGTCTGTTTGTCTGTTTGTCTGTTTGTCTGTTTGTCTGTTTGTCTGTTTGTCTGTTTGTCTGTTTGTCTGTTTGTCTGTTTGTCTGTTTGTCTGTTTGTCTGTTTGTCTGTTTGTCTGTTTGTCTGTTTGTCTGTTTGTCTGTTTGTCTGTTTGTCTGTTTGTCTGTTTGTCTGTTTGTCTGTTTGTCTGTTTGTCTGTTTGTCTGTTTGTCTGTTTGTCTGTTTGTCTGTTTGTCTGTTTGTCTGTTTGTCTGTTTGTCTGTTTGTCTGTTTGTCTGTTTGTCTGTTTGTCTGTTTGTCTGTTTGTCTGTTTGTCTGTTTGTCTGTTTGTCTGTTTGTCTGTTTGTCTGTTTGTCTGTTTGTCTGTTTGTCTGTTTGTCTGTTTGTCTGTTTGTCTGTTTGTCTGTTTGTCTGTTTGTCTGTTTGTCTGTTTGTCTGTTTGTCTGTTTGTCTGTTTGTCTGATTGTCTGATTGTCTGTTTGTCTGTTTGTCTGTTTGTCTGTTTGTCTGTTTGTCTGTTTGTCTGTTTGTCTGTTTGTCTGTTTGTCTGTTTGTCTGTTTGTCTGTTTGTCTGTTTGTCTGTTTGTCTGTTTGTCTGTTTGTCTGTTTGTCTGTTTGTCTGTTTGTCTGTTTGTCTGTTTGTCTGTTTGTCTGTTTGTCTGTTTGTCTGTTTGTCTGTTTGTCTGTTTGTCTGTTTGTCTGTTTGTCTGTTTGTCTGTTTGTCTGTTTGTCTGTTTGTCTGTTTGTCTGTTTGTCTGTTTGTCTGTTTGTCTGTTTGTCTGTTTGTCTGTTTGTCTGTTTGTCTGTTTGTCTGTTTGTCTGTTTGTCTGTTTGTCTGTTTGTCTGTTTGTCTGTTTGTCTGTTTGTCTGTTTGTCTGTTTGTCTGTTTGTCTGTTTGTCTGTTTGTCTGTTTGTCTGTTTGTCTGTTTGTCTGTTTGTCTGTTTGTCTGTTTGTCTGTTTGTCTGTTTGTCTGTTTGTCTGTTTGTCTGTTTGTCTGTTTGTCTGTTTGTCTGTTTGTCTGTTTGTCTGTTTGTCTGTTTGTCTGTTTGTCTGTTTGTCTGTTTGTCTGTTTGTCTGTTTGTCTGTTTGTCTGTTTGTCTGTTTGTCTGTTTGTCTGTTTGTCTGTTTGTCTGTTTGTCTGTTTGTCTGTTTGTCTGTTTGTCTGTTTGTCTGTTTGTCTGTTTGTCTGTTTGTCTGTTTGTCTGTTTGTCTGTTTGTCTGTTTGTCTGTTTGTCTGTTTGTCTGTTTGTCTGTTTGTCTGTTTGTCTGTTTGTCTGTTTGTCTGTTTGTCTGTTTGTCTGTTTGTCTGTTTGTCTGTTTGTCTGTTTGTCTGTTTGTCTGTTTGTCTGTTTGTCTGTTTGTCTGTTTGTCTGTTTGTCTGTTTGTCTGTTTGTCTGTTTGTCTGTTTGTCTGTTTGTCTGTTTGTCTGTTTGTCTGTTTGTCTGTTTGTCTGTTTGTCTGTTTGTCTGTTTGTCTGTTTGTCTGTTTGTCTGTTTGTCTTGTAGCGACCCCAGCGATGCGATTTGCTGAATTGCATATTTTGTTATTTGAAGGAACGCCAGTCGCTTACATACCTTCACCTTGCCACGTCATATTTTACGGTACGAATTGTAACTAAGTATTGTGAACCAAATTAAACAGTTTTCATATTCAGTATAAACCAAGTTGCGTATAATTTATCAGGACCCTAAACAACACACGCACAACAATTGGTGACCCCGAACGTTTACAAAAATTAGTTTTTTGCGTTTTATTATTTTTGCGCCGTAAGCGATTCAGTGGCGACGTGGCAAGTGCGCGTTAGAAACCGCGTGGGCGCAAGTAACAGTGAATAGTCTCGAAACCAGTGAAACTCCACTACAATGACTACCCCAACAACAACCGGAGTAGCAGCGGTATCGGTGCAGTCAAGGATACCAGATTTTTGGACGGATTTGCCCAAATCATGGTTCTGCCAGTTCGAGGCTATTATGGCACCGCAGAAGCAGGGTGATGCGCAGCTGTTCGACATAGCAATCGCCAGGTTGCCCCAGGACACAGTGCGGCAAGTTACCGATATAATCGAAGCCCCGCCAGAGTCAGGCAAGTAAGCAGCATTAAAAAAGCGTTTATTAGTAATTTATGAGGAAAGCACGGAGAAGCAATTCCAGAGGCTGATAGCGGAAATGGACCTGGGAACACAGAAACCATCACAGCTATATAGGGCGATGGCGGCTTTAGCCAAGAATTGCAACGTGACAGACGAGCCACTAAAAAGGTTGTGGCTGAATCGTTTACCCCCGGGCGTGCGGGCGGTCCTGGCAGTGACCGGAGACACGAAACTAGAAAATCTCGCTGCAACGGCAGACAGAGTGATGGAAAACATAGGGACCGGTGAGATCGCGTCAATAGCACTAGATAGATAGATTTGACTTGCGACTCAAAGACGGATTTGGCCAAGCATCTCAGCGCATTAACTGTGGAAATGAAAGAGATGCGTGGGGAAATTAATGACATCAGGAAGCGAAACGGGAACCCGGGACAAGACCGGAGAGGGCAGCAATGGCAGCAGGGGCGCTACAGGCCCAGGGGCCAGTCAAGGTCGTATCGCACACCGAGTTCTCCGAATTGGATATGCAGACACGACTTTCGTTACCGGGAAAATGCGCGGGCGTGCGAGTCGCCGTGCAATTGGTCCAAGAAGCAGCAGGGTGCGGAAAACTAGAGGCGGTGCAGTCATCATCGGTGGGAGATTGTACCGCGGGCAATCACCGACTCTGCGTGCGAGATTTAAGAAGTGGTATTATGTATCTAGTGGACACAGGTGCTAACGTATCAGTGATACCAGTGGGTAAAGTGAGAGGCAACAAAGTTAAACGTGAGTGTTCGTATAAGCTGTTCGCAGCGAATAACACTGAGATAAAAACTTATGGTGTAACTAACATAGAGCTTAATATAGGTTTAAGAAGGAATTTTAAATGGCAATTTATTATATATGACGTAAAACAGCCCATTTTAGGAGCAGATTTCTTAGAGGCACACCAGCTGATAGTAGATTTGTATAAAAAACGTTTGATTGACGGGCGTACTAAGTTTAGTAGGGAAGCATCCGTCGTAAAGTGTACGGAACCATCGGTTTCGAGCATACAGCTGGATAACCCATATAGAGAATTACTAAAGGAATTTTCCAGCATTACCAAGCCTGTATCGTACAAAGAACCATCTAGTCACAATGTATACCACCACATAGAAACTACAGGCCCTCCAGTTTTCACGCGTGCTAGGCCATTACCACCGCATAGGTATAAATTGGTACAGGAGGAGTTTAAAGTAATGCAGGAGTTAGGAATTTGCAGGCCATCCAGCAGTCCTTGGGCGAGCGCGTTACACGTCGTGCCGAAGAAGGACGGACAGATCAGGCCCTGTGGTGACTATCGTGCACTCAATGCGATCACGAAGCCAGACAGGTACCCGATACCAAGACTGCAGGATTTTACTTATGGGCTAGCAGGTAAGACAATTTTTGGAAAAATAGACATCAACCGGGCCTATCATAACATTTGTGTAGCACCACAGGATATCGAAAAAACGGCGATCATTACTCCTTTCGGGCTTTTCGAGTTTCCGCGGATGTCGTTTGGCTTACGAAACGCAGCACAAACGTTCCAAAGATTTATGAATAATACAGTGTTGAAAAATATAGAATATATAAAAGAAGGCCAAGAAAACTCGTATTTATTTTGTTATATCGATGACCTTGGAATAGCCAGCACCACTGAACAGCTTTTCAAAAAACACCTTAAATTAATATTCGGTAGATTCGAGCAATACGGAATAACAATCAATTTAGCAAAATGCGATTTAGGGAAAACGGAAATAGATTTTTTAGGGTACAACGTAAATAAGGACGGAATAAAACCACTGGAGAATAAGATTGAGGTTATACAAAATTATCCGCGACCGGAAACAATCGAACAATTGCGACGAATTTTAGGAATGGTGAATTTTTATAGGTCCCATTTGAAAGGGGCGGCGGAAAGCCAGGCGGAGTTAAATAAATATTTGCACGGGGCCAAAAAGAAAGATAAGTCAAAAATAGAGTGGGACGATACAACAGTGGCCGCGTTCGAGAAGTGTAAGGCAAGCCTAAAAAGCGCCATTACGCTAGCTCATCCGGGAGAATCAGGCAAATTGGCACTAATGTGCGACGCATCAAACACTTGTGTGGGCGCAGTCTTACAACAGGAAACAAAAGGTAAATGGACACCGCTAGGGTATTTTTCGAAAAGACTATCAGCGGCACAACAAAAATACAGCACGTACGACCGCGAGCTGACAGCAGTGTATTTGGCAATTGTCCATTTCAGAAACATGGTAGAAGGGCGCAAACTAACAATTTTTACAGACCATAGGCCTTTAACATACGCGTTTACAAAAATAGGTACGGATAGAGAAACACCAATGCGTACACGGCAGTTATTGTACATCAGCGAATTTACGAGCGACATACAATACGTCACCGGCACCGATAATGCGGTTGCTGACGCGCTATCACGAATAGAGTCCATTACTTGTGACACAAACATCGATTACGACGAAATCGCAAAGGCACAGGAAACAGACGCTCAAATGACACACATGTTAGCAAACTCACAGGGCAACATTGTTTTAGAACAAGTACATTCTCCATTATGTACAAGAAAGATATATTGTAGTATTACAAAAGACATGGTAAGGCCATACATTCCGTTACAGTTCCGAAAGACTGTTTTTGACACGGTTCATAATATAAGCCACCCAGGCGTTAGGGCCACACGAAAGATGATCACATGTCGTTATTTTTGGCCAGACATGAATAAAGACATCGTCAAATAGGCGAGATCGTGTATACCATGTCAGAAAGTAAAGGTACACAGACACACAGTTTCAAAATTAGGCACATTTCCGATAACAGAACGATTTGATCACGTACACGTAGACATAGTAGGGCCACTACCGACCACACAAGAAGGTTATCGTTATTGCGTCACCGTCATAGATAGGTTTACTCGTTGGCCGGAGGCATTGCCTGTCAAACACATTACTGCAGACACAGTAGCCAAGGCGATCTATGAAGGATGGATATGTAGATTCGGGTGTCCTAAAACTCTAACCAGCGATCAGGGCAGGCAGTTCGAGAGCGAGATATTCGGCAGTTTGATGAACATGTTAGGGATAAAGAAAATACGCACGACAGCATATCATCCACAGGGGAATGGTATGGTAGAAAGAATGCATCGTTCCCTTAAGGCAGCAATAAAGACAAGACAGTTAGGAAATAGGTCATGGGTTGACGAATTACCGACCGTATTGTTGGGACTTCGTGCAGTTTGCAAAAGCGACCAAAATGTAAGTTCGGCAGAATTGGTTTTAGGACACACGTTGCGTTTACCGGGCGATTTTTATCACGAGGCAAAGGAATCACAAGTAGGACATCTGCCGACATTCGTAAGCAAATTGAGAAACATAATTAATGACATGCGCCCACAGTCACGAGCGGATAGCGGCTCGCGGAAAATATTCATTCACAAAGATTTGAAAACTTGTACTCACGTATTCGTTAGGAATGATATGGTAAGGAAGCCATTGACACCGTCGTATAGTGGCCCATACCAGGTCATTAGCAGAAGCGAGAAGACTTTTGAAATACAAAAGGACAACCGTCAATCAACCGTGTCCATCGATAGAATAAAGCCAGCATATATTATAAACGACAATACTGTGCCAGAAAGCGTAGGAAATAAAATCAATATAGAAACACATAAACAGCAGGTTGAGCAAAATCCGCTACCGCCTATGAATAGAACCACGCGCTCAGGTCGTGTTATCAAGAAACCCGTGCGATTTTTGCACAACTAGCAAAAAAATTGTTCAGTTATGTTGTAAGTTTAAGGTATTTCTTGTACAATTCACTAATAACAGTGTCACATTGAAGTAAAGAGCATATAAATTTTAAAACATGGGAAATACACCAAATAAAGAATACGTTGCCATAGCCCAAGCCCAGGTAGTAGCTGGACAACAATTAGAAAACAAAATGAATTATTTTGGGATAATACTTATCATCATCGCGGTAATATTGGGCATTTTGTTATGTTACGCAATTAAGAGAGGTTGCATAGGCCAATTGAGAAATTGGTTGAAAAAGGAAGTAATTACACCGACGGGGACAACGGTAGTGCCTGCACATATGGCCAATCCGGCAACCGCAGGAACTGCAGCAAGTTACGTGTAAACAGTGTCCACAAAAAGTGAATTGTGCAAGAATCATCAGATTAATGTAGTGTGTTATTCAGAGAGCTCGTTCGCTGACGTAGCAAGCGAACAATGTATTTGTTATAGTGAACAATGTACCGTTACAGTTATAGCTGTGGTTTTGTATTATGATTGTATTTTATCAAGGGATGGCGATTTTTTTTTAACTGGCGCTGTCATAGCGGAAGCTAGCTGGCCTTTGTGGTGTTATTGATTATTACAGAGTGGACGTTATGACAGCTACCCTTAAACTCATGTGACTTAGTACTAAGTAGGTATATGTTATGTAAAGACGGCTCCGAAACACTCGAGAGACCGCACGTTGTAGATAAAATAGCGTGTAAGCAATATTTTCGCCATATTGTATTGTGTAGTGCTGTACGCACCATTGTAAACCTAATGTATATCAAAATTTAAAATATGTTAATTTTTTGGAGAAAGGGGGGTTCGATTTGCTGAATTGCATATTTTGTTATTTGAAGGAACGCCAGCGCCGGGCTCGCCAGTCGCTTACATACCTTCACCTTGCCACGTCATATTTTACGGTACGAATTGTAACTAAGTATTGTGAACCAAATTAAACAGTTTTCATATTCAGTATAAACCAAGTTGCGTATAATTTATCAGGACCCTAAACAACACACGCACAACAGTCTGTTTGTCTGTTTGTCTGTTTGTCTGTTTGTCTGTTTGTCTGTTTGTCTGTTTGTCTGTTTGTCTGTTTGTCTGTTTGTCTGTTTGTCTGTTTGTCTGTTTGTCTGTTTGTCTGTTTGTCTGTTTGTCTGTTTGTCTGTTTGTCTGTTTGTCTGTTTGTCTGTTTGTCTGTTTGTCTGTTTGTCTGTTTGTCTGTTTGTCTGTTTGTCTGTTTGTCTGTTTGTCTGTTTGTCTGTTTGTCTGTTTGTCTGTTTGTCTGTTTGTCTGTTTGTCTGTTTGTCTGTTTGTCTGTTTGTCTGTTTGTCTGTTTGTCTGTTTGTCTGTTTGTCTGTTTGTCTGTTTGTCTGTTTGTCTGTTTGTCTGTTTGTCTGTTTGTCTGTTTGTCTGTTTGTCTGTTTGTCTGTTTGTCTGTTTGTCTGTTTGTCTGTTTGTCTGTTTGTCTGTTTGTCTGTTTGTCTGTTTGTCTGTTTGTCTGTTTGTCTGTTTGTCTGTTTGTCCGTTTGTCTGTTTGTCTGTTTGTCTGTTTGTCTGTTTGTCTGTTTGTCTGTTTGTCTGTTTGTCTGTTTGTCTGTTTGTCTGTTTGTCTGTTTGTCTGTTTGTCTGTTTGTCTGTTTGTCTGTTTGTCTGTTTGTCTGTTTGTCTGTTTGTCTGTTTGTCTGTTTGTCTGTTTGTCTGTTTGTCTGTTTGTCTGTTTGTCTGTTTGTCTGTTTGTCTGTTTGTCTGTTTGTCTGTTTGTCTGTTTGTCTGTTTGTCTGTTTGTCTGTTTGTCTGTTTGTCTGTTTGTCTGTTTGTCTGTTTGTCTGTTTGTCTGTTTGTCTGTTTGTCTGTTTGTCTGTTTGTCTGTTTGTCTGTTTGTCTGTTTGTCTGTTTGTCTGTTTGTCTGTTTGTCTGTTTGTCTGTTTGTCTGTTTGTCTGTTTGTCTGTTTGTCTGTTTGTCTGTTTGTCTGTTTGTCTGTTTGTCTGTTTGTCTGTTTGTCTGTTTGTCTGTTTGTCTGTTTGTCTGTTTGTCTGTTTGTCTGTTTGTCTGTTTGTCTGTTTGTCTGTTTGTCTGTTTGTCTGTTTGTCTGTTTGTCTGTTTGTCTGTTTGTCTGTTTGTCTGTTTGTCTGTTTGTCTGTTTGTCTGTTTGTCTGTTTGTCTGTTTGTCTGTTTGTCTGTTTGTCTGTTTGTCTGTTTGTCTGTTTGTCTGTTTGTCTGTTTGTCTGTTTGTCTGTTTGTCTGTTTGTCTGTTTGTCTGTTTGTCTTTGTCTGTTTGTCTGTTTGTCTGTTTGTCTGTTTGTCTGTTTGTCTGTTTGTCTGTTTGTCTGTTTGTCTGTTTGTCTGTATGTCTGTTTGTCTGTTTGTCTGTTTGTGTCTGTTTTGTCTGTTTGTCTGTTTGTCTGTTTGTCTGTTTGTCTGTTTGTCTGTTTGTCTGTTTGTCTGTTTGTCTGTTTGTCTGTTTGTCTGTTTGTCTGTTTGTCTGTTTGTCTGTTTGTCTGTTTGTCTGTTTGTCTGTTTGTCTGTTTGTCTGTTTGTCTGTTTGTCTGTTTGTCTGTTTGTCTGTTTGTCTGTTTGTCTGTTTGTCTGTTTGTCTGTTTGTCTGTTTGTCTGTTTGTCTGTTTGTCTGTTTGTCTGTTTGTCTGTTTGTCTGTTTGTCTGTTTGTCTGTTTGTCTGTTTGTCTGTTTGTCTGTTTGTCTGTTTGTCTGTTTGTCTGTTTGTCTGTTTGTCTGTTTGTCTGTTTGTCTGTTTGTCTGTTTGTCTGTTTGTCTGTTTGTCTGTTTGTCTGTTTGTCTGTTTGTCTGTTTGTCTGTTTGTCTGTTTGTCTGTTTGTCTGTTTGTCTGTTTGTCTGTTTGTCTGTTTGTCTGTTTGTCTGTTTGTCTGTTTGTCTGTTTGTCTGTTTGTCTGTTTGTCTGTTTGTCTGTTTGTCTGTTTGTCTGTTTGTCTGTTTGTCTGTTTGTCTGTTTGTCTGTTTGTCTGTTTGTCTGTTAGTCTGTTTGTCTGTTTGTCTGTTTGTCTGTTTGTCTGTTTGTCTGTTTGTCTGTTTGTCTGTTTGTCTGTTTGTCTGTTTGTCTGTTTGTCTGTTTGTCTGTTTGTCTGTTTGTCTGTTTGTCTGTTTGTCTGTTTGTCTGTTTGTCTGTTTGTCTGTTTGTCTGTTTGTCTGTTTGTCTGTTTGTCTCTCTGTCTGTTTGTCTGTCTGTCTGTTTGTCTGTTTGTCTGTTTGTCTGTTTGTCTGTTTATCTGTTAGTCTGTTTGTCTGTTTATATGTGCACGCATCACGTAAAATTTACGCAACCAATGTAGAAAAGTTGTACACATAAATATTGTGCGTAACTTGAAGTATTACTTAGTTTTTGTTTCATCGCAATCGGTTCAGTCTATCAAAAGTTAGATGTATTTAAATTGTTCAAGAAGTAAAATATCGCACCATACGCAATTCAGATACTCGGACTGTTGAACTCCATATTCGATAGATGGCGTTGTGCATTTCGCGTCATTTTCTGAATTGCGGTGTTATTTACCGCGGAAGAAAGAATATAAAAAAAACCGGCCAAGTGCGAGTCGGACTCGCGCACGAAGGGTTCCGTACCATTATCGCAAAAAACGACAAGAAAATCGCTTTTGTTGTACGGGAAATTAAATAAATTAATTAATCACTTAAATATTTTTTTTTTCTGTTTTTAGTATTTGTTGTTATAGTGACTACAGAAATACAATTTCATCTGTCTAGCTATCACGGTTCATGAGATACAGCCTGGTGACAGACAGACAGACAGATGGACCGCGGAGTCTTAGTAATAGGGTCCCGTTTTTACCCTTTGGGTACGGAAACCTAAAAATTGGTAGGTAGTTAGGGTCCTTAAAACACACCCGCCGCGCCCCCGTGCGGGGACGCAGTGAACCAGGGGGGGGGGGGGGGGCAAATCAACGATATACCTTCAAGGGCTATTTCAAGTGTATCTTAAGTATAAATTATGATTCGAGAGTCAAGACCTAATGCACGAGACTAAAAAAATACGTTTTATGAGATTTTGGGGCTCTAATCATGCTACTAATGTCAATAATGGCGTTGACGTGTGTGCAATGTGGTAGTAATTTCGCTGCCGCTATTGCTCGTCTAAATAGCCTAATGATAAACGTGATGGCCTACTACATTTAAGGTTGCGAGTACGAGTCCTAGCTAAGGATAGGTTTTTTTAACCGACTTTCCAAAAAAGAGGAGGTTCAACATTAGGTTTGTTTTTTTTTCCCGATTTCTCCGTCAATTGTGGACGGATTTTGTGAATTCTTTTTTATATGAAAGAGTATGTTCCCAAATTGGTTCAATTTGTTGAAGATCTGATGAAGAACTTTGGAGATAATTATATAATAGAACTCATCAATAAATGACGGGAAATCTCTCGGGATTGCTGCAATCGCATGTCTGTTTATTGTTTATACCATTTTATAACATAACATCACGCCAGTACGCTCTAAAGGAGTACGCAGATGTGTACAGTTCAGTTTGGTATACCCTCATTTCACCGGTTATGTTTAAGTTTCATGATATTTGGGTAATCTATTTGGCATTATAGGTGCCTTACTAAAGAACTTGCCTATTAGGTACAAATAAAAAGTGAAATAATAATTCAAATAAATACTACCGACTTCCAAATAAAACACCACAAAGTGAAAACTTCCATAAAGAAAAATATTGAACAACCAGTGAGCATCTTTACACTAAATTTGTAAACAAAGAGGAACAGTAATATACTTAACCACGTTTTTGAAAATAAGCTTATTATATCAACAAACTGTAAACACAGTTAATACGAAGTAATCACGAGAGATTTTATTCTGTACAAGCTATTACGCCTTTCTTCCCGTAAATTTATTGTATCCCCGGCGACGTACTGTCATGTTACTCTGAACGGCATCCCTTTCACTCCTATGCAAAAATGTTTACCGCTTCCTTTCCAGCAACACGTTTTCTTTTTCCATACCGTCCTGTCACCATTCACGCCATCACTGACTCCGTTTTCTTTCATATCACTCCTCACACAGTCCGTCCATCTTTTCTTTGGCCGTCCCCTCCCTCTCCATCGACATTTATATTCATAACTCTTTTAGTAACATGCGTTTCATCCCTCCTCATCACATGCCACACCAGAACAAACGGTTTCCTGTCAATTATTCTGTCACCGGTGCCACCTTTAAACTTTCTCTGTTATACTCATTTCTCACTTTATACATTCTCGTCACTCCACACATCCATCTCAACATTCTCATCGCTGCTACATGCAATCTCGTTCATCCATCTTTTTCACAGCCCAACATTCTGATCCGTACAGTACGACAGGTCTAATCACGCATATCACCATTTCATCCATCCCGAGTTGATCCGGTGCGTAACGTCTCGGTCTACCTCCCCATTCCCTTGGACAAGCGACCCTAGGTACCGGAAGTCGGAGAACGTCGGCATGGTTGTTCCAACGAGAGCTATAGGCACGAAACTGGAGCGACCGCCATAATCACAGAACAAGTATTCTGTTTTAGTTCTGCTCAATTTCAAGCCAACACTCTCCAGTCTGTGCCACCACACCTCCAATCTGCTCTGGACCTCTAGGCCACTCTCGGCAACCAGCACAATGTCGTCAAACAGCATACACCAGGGTGCCTCTTCCTGTTTGTCCTACGTCAGAGCGTCCATTATTTTCAGAAAGAGGTATGGACGGAGAGCGGACTCTTGGTGCAAGCCGACCGCCACATCGAAGCTGCCAGTAGTGCCTACAGTAAATCGGACTTGGGTACTGCATCGACTGTAAATCCCTCGGACCATCTGTACATGCTTCCCAGACACACCTTTCTTTTTAAGGGCCCACCACAAAACCTCACGGGGCACCCGGTCGTATTCCTCTAGGTCAATGAACACCATGTGCAATTTTTTATGTGCACCGCTGTATTTCTCACACAAATGGCGAATTGCGAAAATGACATCCGTTGTACTCCGAGCAAGCATAAAACCGAATTGGTTCTATAATTCACTCTTTTCTCTCAGCCGCCTTTCAATTACTTTCTGCCAAGCTTTCATACTATGTGACATTAGCTTTATTCCTCTATAGTTGTTGCACTCCAACACATCACCATTCTTTTTAAAGATGGGCACCAGCGAACTATTGCACTATTCATCAGGTATGGCTTCTTCCTTTAACAACTTATTGAATAATAAAGCTAACCAAGACGACGACCATCCAACGACGGGCAATATCTTGCACACTTCAACTGGTATTCCGTTCGGACCAACTGCCTTACCATTCTTCATTCCATTTACAGCTATTCTTACTTCCTCCATACTAACTATTCTCACTAACCCTTCATTCACAGGTTTATTTTCTAACATACCACACCAGTTATTTTTCTCATTCATCAGTTTCTCAATGTATTCCTTCCACCTTTCCTTAATATTTTCATCATCAGAACGAATCATTTCAGCCTCATCTTTTATACATCTTATCTGACAGACATCTCTCACCCTTTTTCTCCCTAGTTCTAGCAAGCCGGTACAGATCCTTTTGGCCTGATGGACTATCCAGCGGTAATAGCTAAAAAAAAAATTTTGAACATTATCTTTTTAAGGGGGAGGGGGGGGGATATGGGGGCAGCCGAACTTTGTGTATTTTTTTTTAATTGTGGCTTGCGATTTTGTTAAAACTTTGCAGGAATGTTTTTGGTATAAAATTATTGAGATCTGCATATTTATTTTTCAATCTACTCCTAAAAGGGGTTGGGGTACCATAGTTTTATGGGGAAATTAGGAGTACCAGTTGTGCTTATGTGCAATGTTGATGCACCAAGATGATTATGAAATGCGACTTAATGTGTATTACACAATAAGGGCAAAATAAATAATATATTCCACTATAATACAGGTATGAGAAAACGGAAAAGCGTGCTCATTCGTCGAATCCGAATAATCTCCACTGACCTACCATTTCAATTTAAAAGACTCAAGTTTACAATCAACAGCAATAGCAAAACTAAGTAGTAATAACTATTAATAATGCTCGATGATAGCAGATAGCAGAGGTGCATTTGGAAAAGCCATGGTTCATCCACGGCCAGCACGTCCAGGGCCCAGAATGTTTTAGAACTAAATGGAAGGACATACAACATAGTATAAAACGTTGTACCCATGTGTAGCGTCCTAAAATGTTGAGCCCATGATTAACGGCATAAATAAAGAGTGTCAATTACCTGCAGATAAAATTTAGGATAGAGTGGTATCTTCAATTCGCGGGCAAGCAGAACCTATGGCTTTGTAGTTTATTTTTTTCCATTTAACCTCTACCTGTTATTTAATTATGTTATAAATTAAACGATTAACTTATTTAATTCTTGACATTGGTCAGTACCGATGACTAGAATTAAATAAATTATTTGTTAAATTATGTTAATGCTTTCTGTACTTATACAGGCTGAGTTTTCCAAGTTGGTGTGGATGGCCAAGTTAGACACTATGAAGAATAGCAAAATCTCCAGCCATGGAGGTTTTGCTATTCTTCATAGTGTATAGTGTAGTGAATTGGTGTCTGCCTAGACACGGGGTCGATTTTGGTGAAAACTAAAACTGCAACATTGAATATTTCTCTCTCCTGTATATCGACAACCAGAATTGAGTGACAAAATCTATATTAACGCGAGCGAAACCGTGGGAAACAGCGTTCATAAAAATTATATGATTTTAATCAGATTAAGGTAGCACAATATTTTTTCTTCTGTCTGTTCCGTCTGTTTTTTTTTTCCAAAGTTTAATACTTAATACAAATTAACAAAAAAAAAAAAAAACCTGTTTAAAATTGTTAAAAATAAAATAAATTACAATATAAGGCCAGTCTGTTACGATGGTTACATAAAAATATGTTTCATTGATAGGATTCTAAAATAGCGATTAGTGGATGATACAGCTAAGCTTTGGCTATAAAATTTCCCTGATAAAGGTGGTACTCGGCCAGTACGCCCGAGATCTAAATTGGAAATTACGCCGTATTATATACTTACGTTCCTGAATCTCAGTGGTCGGTGTGTTTAAAAAGTCGTTAATGATGTTGCAGTTGAAACGGCATCGTCTATAATTTGTATTATACATTTTTCAAATTATTTCTTTATACATTTATGCCGTTACAATTATTTTTAAATGTTTAAATTGGTAAAAAAATTAGCTTTCATTTGACATATTGAACGCCTGTTTTGGATGACTGTACACTGAAATATAAACAAATTAGCTTCTTATATTTCGCCTGTAAAATTTGGTTTTTGATATTACCGCTTTATTGCCCGGGGCCAGCGATATTATGTATGATAGCAACAAACTCGCGAAAGTGTTAGGTTACTTGTTGAATACAGGCCTGCGGATCACAAGCCAAGAGGCACTGGAGAACACTGGGGCCCATGAGCAATACTGCCACTCTTGAATCCTACTAGGTCTATACCCGCGAAAGTGGTTAATTAGACCTAGGGCCTCTCCTCTCAAAGTGGAGAAAATATAGGCCTGCTTTTGACTGGGCGACAAGCCTGACCTAGCATCTAACAAGCTGTTAAACAGGTCGAAGTAGGCAGTCCTACAACTTAAATTTCCAATAAAGTGTGGCAAGTCCAAGGTAGGCAACGGTCGTAACAAAGCAGGATGGGTGGGAGACTTTGTCTCCATTATCGAGACACCATGTGCAGAACCCCTGAATTTACCGGTTGCCTCAACAAAGTCGTCCGAGAAATTGTAAAACTGTGTGATGTCTGCCTCAACCGCAGCGGCTAACTCAGTGTCCTCGGTGGACAAAAGCGCTAAACATTCCGCATAATATTTATCTACCTTGGCTTGACGAACCGGGACGTCACAACATCGAGCCAACAAAGCCTCTGATCTATCAGACCTACTTATCAAAGAAGCCGCCGATGTGACCCATCTCGATTCCGCTCTAATTTTACATACAAATGTATTGGCATTCATAATTTCAAAATGCAAGCAACGGTTAGTAAGTATTAATTAATGCACAAAATGTTCAAAAAATTAAATTAATATTATATGTGTTTAACCAAAACAAAAGTTTGACAGTAATTCCCTTACTGAAAGATTTGTATTTTTGTGTTTTTGTATGTAACGAATAAACTTAAAAACTACTGAACCCATTTCAAAAATTTGGGAAGCTACACTATCCCCGGGTGACATAGGCTACTTTTTATCCCTGTTTTCCCACGGGAACGGTAAATACGCGGGTTGAACCGCAAGGCGTCCGCTAGTATCAAATAATAAAGTCTGTAAGAGAAACAACAAGTTAATTTAACAAATAATACTGAACCTTGTTACATTTATTTAATTATTTATACATACTTTGTTACAAATTGATATTTGGAGTTAAATTTGTATGGAAAAATAATTAGATAAATGTCTAGGCAAGCGTGCTACGCCGTCGACCACATCATCGCTTAGCATCAGGACATAGTGAGCAAGCGCGAGCCTGAAAATAATAATTTAAAAAAAGTAAAGTCGCGAGCCTATCATCAATAAATATAAAGTTTCTTCAAAATCCGTTCAGTAGTTTTTGCATTAGAGTTTAAATAAAATAATTTGCAATAGGTATAAGTAGAATTATTAATAAAATGTATCTGTATGTAAACGTATTCATTATAGGATACGAAGTCCGATATTGTCCTGTCTAGAGCTTCAAGCTTTTTAATAAAGCCTTAACTTTTTCCATAACGTATTTCTCAGAAAAGCTTTCGACTCCGACGGTGTCCACGTGCCTGAATTCTGGTCACAGTACATTTGAAAAATCTAACTAAAATCGACACGAGAATTCGAAGATCGATTTGGAAGTCGGTTGTATTTTTTTGTAATTTTTTACCTTTAGGTTACCTAGGTACCTAGTTAGTGGGCAATTTCTATAGTAATCTTACTAATATTATAAACTAGCTGTGTCCACGGCTTCGCTCCTGTTAACTGCCTATCATACCCCAGCTACCTGTACCTACACTACTTACCTACCAACCTGTATATATACTTACTCTAGGCAGAAGAATATCGAAATCGTACAAAAAAGTAAGGACAGTGTTTCTGTGCGCCACCTAGTAGCACTCCAGAACACCACACCGATTCGAAAACATAAAAAAAACGTTTTTTCTTTAAATACTACCGACTCTCTAAATAAAAACACTACAAAGTGAAAAATTACTTTCTTTTTGGAAGTCGGTGTCTTTGGTTGGCACCAATAGTTTTCTTTATGGACGTTTTCACTTTGTAATGTTTTTATTTGGAAGTCGGTAGTATTTATTTGAATTATTATTTCACTTTTTATTTGTACCTAATAGGCAAGTTCTTTAGTAAGGCACCTCTAATACCAAATAGATTACCCAAATATCATGAAACTTGAACATAACCGGTGAAATGAGGATATACCAAACTGAACTGTACACATCTGCGTACTCCTTTAGAGCGTACTGGCGTGATGTTATGTTATAAAATGGTATAAACAATAAACGGACATGCGATTGCAGCAATCCCGAGAGATTGCCCGTCATTTATTGATGAATTCTATAATATAATTATCTCCAAAGTTCTTCATCAGATCTTCAACAAATTGAACGAATTTGGGAACATAGTATTTCAAATAAAAAAATAATTCACAAAATCGGTCCACAATTGACGGAGAAATCGGGAAAAAAAAACAAACCTAATGTTGAACCTCCTCTTTTTTGGAAAGTCGGTTAAAAAAAACCTATCCTTAGCTAGGACTCGTACTCGCAACCTTAAATATAGTAGGCCATCACGTTTATCATTAGGCTATTCAGACGAGCAATAGAGGCAGCGAAATTACTACCACATTGCACGCACGTCAACGCCATTTCAGACCCTATTACTAAAACTCCGCGGTCCGCCTGTCTGTCTGTCTGTCTGTCACCAGGCTGTATCTCATGAACCGTGATAGCTAGACAGATGAAATTTTATTTCTTTAGTCACTATAACAACAAATACTAAAAACAGAATAAAATAAATATTTAAGTGATATATATAGCGCTGTAAAACTAGCAGTTTTATCAGCTTTCCGACCATTTTTATTATAAATAACATTAAGTTAAAAGAATATTAACAACTCTATACACTTCCAAGTTGATTGAACGCGTCCGGTCTGCACCAAGTGCAAAGAGTAACTGATAAAAATTCGATGACTGACAAAACACGAAGTTTACCGAGGGACTTTAAGAAAATAGTTGTACTGTAACTACCTAGACTTGTAATGTAATCACCGTCTAGTCTAGTTTTAATTGAGTCCTGACCTTGGTTCTATAACGCAGGTTATCAAAGTGTCAAATATCAATGCCAAAGGCCTCTGATATTTAAAGCCTAATTTTAGTAGGAAAGTAAAGGTCGCTTAAATAAAGGAAAGCCATTAATTACCTACCATCATAAAAAAAATATTTCAACCACTAGACCTAAAGTTATGACACGATATCTTGTGAAAATATCCCGATTTAAACAGTAAAACGCCCATAACTATGGAACGGCTGAACTGATTTTATCAAACATAGCTAAGGACACTTTCGATAAAGTCACCTTTCAAACAAAAACAAATTAAATCAAAATCGGTTCATCCGTTTAGGAGCTATGATGTCACAGACAGATAAACAAATACACAGGTACACACAGGTCAAACTGGAATCACCTCTCTTTTTCTTTTGGGGGGATTTCAAAAGCGTCAACAATGAGTATGGTTATTTAAAACTTTAAGTTTTTTAAATCATGAACCTAACATTTTGCCCTAAGAATAGTCATTATTTACAACTTATCCCTTTGGAAATCTACGATTTATAGCGAACGCCTCGCTTAACATTGCCTCAGGGAAAAGCCTACCATTAATTTCAGAACAATCTTACTCATTATTAAAGTAACCAAACGATACACAGGTATAATGTACATAGGTGTTGCGGCCTTTGTATATACATATATGGTTTTTACTCGTTTTGACATATTCTTACTGTCAAAATTATAAAAGTCAGTTGAGTCAGCCATTCGCAATTTTACTGACCCAACTTCTAATACGAGTACAGTCCACATTTTGCCTGCAATAGGTATAACGCTAACCCTCCAGGGTCGGGGTTAGATTGAGGTACCCTGTGAATTATATGCGTACCTTAACCAGAGGTAAACTGTAAGTACCTTTAACAACCTTATTACCCCTTCCGCTAATTGGCGCGTGACGGAATCGGGTTGGGATCAACAATGTCTAATATTGTAGGTTAATACGAGTTTAATCTCAATACGATTCATTTCGTTAGGTAGATTATTATTATCAATTAATATACTGTTGATCTTATTAATGATCCAGAAGTTTACGGATAATCATGTTTATTTAGAAGCAGGCATGCTTCTAACGTTAAAGCCCTTACTCCGCTTTAGTGCCGTAAAACGGTTACTTTCTAAAGCATACTCCTTAGTAACGGCTAGGGTGAAAGTTTTGCATAAATTATATATTTATTATTGATTTATGTACATTATTTCTGAAACATGGTTTTTTCGTATGACTAATACTTTTGCTTGAAAAACAGTAATTAACAACACGATATTTTTTCGCCTCTTTTGCATACTCCAAAACGACGTGGACGACGCAAAAGGACGTAAATACATATTTTATACAGAAAATTGACTTAGGAATATATGCGCCTTAAATATAACTTCTTGAAAGCTGCAATCAAAATTAAGGTGATGAAAATATGTTCCTGCACAACTAGGTGAATTTTGACTCGTAGATAGGTATTCAGTTCTTGAAATATTGTTAGTGTCGCCATGTTACCTCTTTATGGATCTGCTGACCCTAATTCTGGCATGTCGTGCAAACCTCTTTCATCTTTAACTCACTTATCTTGAACGCCCGCATCCCGCAACGTACGATTAATCAAATGACCGACTCCGATCGCGGATTCGACTCTGCTACAAACTACGAATTTACTTCTTGTTATTATGAGATCTCGACACTATGCAGCCAAGACCACGATGCACGAGCTGGTGCAATTTCGGTCACAGAAGAATCGACGAAAAATAAGTTTAGCCGTACAATCGGTCCTAGTAACAATATACACTCACATCAGTCACGTCAAAAAACTGTTTAGTAGAATTGGAGGACACATATTATGAGCGATGCGTTTCAATCATTCACATACAATTTAGTGACTGATTGGCTGATTTATGCGGCTTTAGATTCAACTAGGTCGTATGACAAGTCATGGTTGTGGCTGTGTAGCGTGCAAGGTTCCATACTATTAGCTAGTTAGGCAGATATCTTATTTATTTACCTTGAATATAATTGACGATCTTGCAGACAGTCTCCCCGTAGAACCAGACGAGGGTGATGGCCTTGCTGAGCTGGATGGGCATGCAGATGCTCGTCACCAGTAGGTCTGCAGCCGAGAGGTTCACCAGGAATATGTTCGTCACACTGTAACAAAACATAGTTTGTGAGAACTTTACTCAAAACTGAAAAACCCAACTGTTTTTTTTTGTGCAACGGATTCAAAAAGCAATGGTCCTAGTCATTCATATTTGCAGTGCTTAAAAGGAATATATAATTTATTAAAATTATTAGGTTGCGGGAATCCCCTGCATGACGCACGGGATCAGTCAATGTTGCGACGTTTGGGGGAGGCTTAAAAATATCTTTCGGCTGAAATGATGATCATCATGTTTACCGATCCCTAATGAATATCGTTCTTATTTCGTAACACAGTTATGGTGAATATTCGGGTGATGCCCTATCTCCCCAAGTTCCAAGTTCCCCCGTAAATATCACAATGAATATAATCCAATTACCAGAATTAAAGGCATGCTAATAAATGTTTTACACCACTAGGCTATTGATTAATATTGTCAAAACAAAGAGTTAACCTATAAAAGTCCATCATACTACACTGAGAAACAATACAAAATTATTAATTCTATCAATATTGAATATTTTACATTTGACGCAGAATAATGAGAAACAGTTCGGTATAAAATTAATCATCATTGTATTGATAACGTAATGAATGATCCGTGATTTTAATTAAAAACGAATAAATATCAATATTTTCCTGAATACCTAAGCCACCGTAACTTAACCTATTGAGTTCTAAATTATTACTGTTAAATACATAAATGAATGCATTTCAGTATTGGCTTCAAAGTAATTTGAATTTATAGAATTATTCAAACTTAGCGTGGCTTCTAGTGGGCCGTTTAAATTCAACTTAAACCAAAACTAACATAGGCAATACACTGAAATTATGTGTAGTGTATAGCAGGCTGTACTCGTAACTATGAATACACAGAATAGGAATCAGAATGCTTTATTTGTAAACATAGGTCAAATTACAACAGTGTACGAGATGTTACAGATAGATAGATCCTCATGTTTTGCACAGAGGCGTACAAATATAAATTAACATTTTCGAGTTTAAAATACAATGAATTCCAAATAAAATTATATATATATGACAAATAGATTACGTTACAATGTCATATTAATGCTAATGTCAAACAAAATACAATCAATTTCAAATAAAATGATATATAAAAGTCAAATAGATTAATGACGTTACATGTCTTATTAATGCTAATGTCAAACAGAATTCAAAATCGTCAAAATGCACAATTTTCTGAAGCTGTAATTATAGAATTGTCCTCCAAATATTCCTGTAGTGAGTAATAGCATTTATTTATCAAAATTCTTAATAGTTCTCTTTTGAAAATGTTCCGATTTAACGTTTTTATTTTTTCAGGTAGTTAGTTGAATATTTTCTTGGCCATACAGAAGAACTAATGATTATAACGATAGTACATATATTGAAATGTACTTAACAAACGAAAAACGCCTGCAAATGTTGATGACCATCAACTTTCCTAATGGAAAATAAACTTACAATATAGAAGAAAAATTTAGAAAACACTCTGCATAAGAAACTAAATGCAAAGCCGAAACGCAAGTCACCTGTAGGCAATATATTATTTACAAATAGAAAAACCAAAGTAAAAATGAATGATAGCAAAATCATGTCAACTTTTACAATTTGAAAAAAGAAATTATTTACTAGGTGAGATATTTCATGTCCTCCACCTCAACTCCACCTTGAATAATCAAATTGACAGTAAAGCTTGTCATCAAATCTACATGTATGGCTGCGTCAGCAAATACAAAAAAACCGGCTAAGTGCGAGTCGGACTCGCGCACTGTGGGTTCCGTACAAACAGCTACATTCTCCAACATAATTAGGTAAAAATACTGAAGGACCAATGAAAGCAGCGAACATTGTTGATGGCTAGCCTCCTCCAGTCCAGAACCTTGAAGACATCCTCCAGAGCAGCAGTGAACAGTTTCGGAAAAAATTACGTCTCCCTGTCTCACAACGCTCTGGAGCAGGATAGGTTTCCAGATTTTTGATCCTGAAGATGGACTGACATGGTAGTCGATCTGGCACCGTTGGAGAGACTGTACTGTAGTACAGCCCAAATCTCGATCGAATCAAAGGCTTTTCCGTAGTCGTCAAACGCTAAACAGAGAGGCAGGTTGTACTCTTCGGTCTTCTGTATAACCAGCCGCAGTGTATGTATGTGACCCACGATGCTAAAGCCTATTAGGAATCCGGCTTGTTCGGGAGGCTGGATATCGCCAAATCTACGCGCGCGACGATTCATGATGATTCTTGAAATCAACATGTAGACATGGAAGAACTAAGAAGTGAGATGGACCTATAGTTCTACAGCCGGGCATTGACGCCCTTCTTGAAGAAGAGTACCACCACACCCTTGCAACATAACTGTGGCGTTTTTCTCTCGAGTATGATGGAATCAAACAGCTTCTGAAGGACCTTATGGACCGGTTTCCTTTTTATGGAATTAATTTTGGCATATTCTCAAAATTGATGGTGAGATTAATCGAAGTTTTAGTTTCCTAGTTGATCGGGAATTGTTTCAAAAATCACTGCTAAAAGGTGTTGGTTTTTGGGTGTTTTCATTGTTACACTTTTTTCGGTCAAGGCCCTCAGCCCGCAAACAAATCAGAACGATAACGTGCGATAAGGAACTCCGTTCCAAAACTAGCCACGAACTGAGTAAACTCTTTTACTTGGAAGGCGCTGCTAACACTATATGTAGCCGTGGAACGGAACCGAACCCGATCAATGTACTATTAGTAAGTAGACCTTTGCAAAACGATTGTTTTGTCGGCACGGTTTCTTTGTATGGGATGAGGCATCTGTATGCTATTATTATATTATCTGTGGTACTGTGGTGTTTCTTCAAAATCACTTTGAATACGGGTTTACAACATTGAGTAAAATTTTTCTACCTTTGTAGCTAGTAGATAATTATTATTTCTCTTCATAATTTTAGTACCATCTAAGGTGACACAGATTAAACCCATAACAAAATTATTAATAGATAATGAACTCGGAAGTGAGTGACCTTTATAAGCTACAAAATTGTTTGTAACTCTTGATGTCAACAACCCCTCCAAACCTCTATTTGTGAATGAGTAAATTATATATCACTATAGAGAGTTGAGTCTAATTTAATAGCATAGTAGGTTCAAAAGGCATAGTACAATAGGACTCAAAATTGGTATAAATTAATTAATTTCAGGGTCTTAATTTGCGTGTACGTAAGCAACGTGGGAGGTATAACAGTGCCTATCTAGTATTTGTTTTTGATTACTACCATTCTCTCATTCGTAAATGTGTACAGCATTTCATTAATTTATTTATTTACAATGCCTGTACAAGAGGCGGACTTGCCACTAGGCATCCTCCGCAAGTCAACATACAGCAATTCTAATACTCCTTATTGACGTTATGTTTTTGTTACACCCCCTTGTCTTTAGCCTGCGTAAGGCATCTTAGACCTTACCATTTTTCTTTAAAAACTTTTTCTGCAGCTTGAGAGGCAATCACTTCGGCTTAAACCCATCCCTATATATTGGAAATCAACCGGGCTTTAACCCGAAAATGGAGCCGAAAATGGCCATCTCCGCATGCAGATTTTTTAAATGCAATAAAAATTCCACAATTACAACAGACCAGAAACAGTGGACGGAGGGAAAAGGAAACATATCCCCTAAAGTAGAAAAACTCAGGCTTAAAATAAATAAATACAAAAGACAGAATCATTCCCAAAGGTAAGTCTGTTAGACGAGATAACAGAATTTAAAAAATTGAATTGTGAAGTCACTGCACTCTGTGCGATTTGAATTCGTAACCGCAGCTCAGCTCTGGGAAATATTCTGATTTTATTTTTACATCTCAAGAGCGGCGCAAAAACCTGGCTTTTAGTCGCAAATTCGATCAACTTCAGTATACCAGGAACTCTTTTTAAAATGTAATAAACAATTAAGGGCCAATTTCACCGGCAAATTGAAGAGAAAAAAGGTTGGCAACGCATCATTTAGACTCTGGTATACATTTCCTTTGGCGGAGCTGACCACTTACCATAAGATAGACCGCCTGTTTGCCATCCTGTGGCATTAAAAACTGAACGCGATCAGCACATAAACATCTCCTCAATCGCCAAACAGTGTCGATATTTGAGTAGATAAGGTTTACTCAAATCTCGACACTGTTTGGCGATTGCTTAACACATTCTAAAAACATTTTTTTTTATAGAATACTAGCTGACACCGCAGCTTTGCTCCAGTCAAAATTATAGCCTATGTCATTCGGGAATAATTTAGATTTCCATATGTGAAAGAATTTATAAAACCGTCCCAGTAGTTTCAGAGCCTATTCGGTACAAAGAAACAAATAAACAAAAAAAAACACTATATAATATTCGTATAGATTTAAAAAAAGAATCTTCTAATCAATTGCTAATCTGTCTAGAGATTTTTATAAATAAGGCCCCTTTTAGGCTCATGCGACTGCGTTACCACGGGGAGATAACGCAGTTATATGGGACTCCAACCCACTAAAACTCCACGCTGTCCTCCTTTCCCGATTATGGCGGGAGCACGGGCACGCGTTAGCACTCACAGCGAACCCGCCGTGGCTGTCCACCACCGGCTCTGAGGAATAACTCCCATCACCGGCGCATCAGAACGCATTGCATGCCGTTCCCACCCCAGGGACCAAACCAGCACATGGGCGCCAGACGACGACGTGTATGGCACCCCTTTTCCCCTGCGGCTCCACCGCGTCCGCCATCAGACGGTGGTGACTCCGTCCAGGCTGCGGCAGTTAGGGAGAGCGGTGCACCGCAATACCGGCACTCCTCTCCCGCCGCGGCCTCCAACTCTCATCCGCGATACCGTTTGGGTATGGGAGACCCCATATGACATCGCAGCTCGCCGCAGTTGCTATGTCATCCAAGTGGCACCACAACCTACTTGTTGGTCGCTGCGTCGTCGACTTAATCGGCAAAAGCTCTGACGACCGGTACTTCCTCGGGTTCCTTTTCGCTTCACCGTGGGTGGCCCCTAAAGTGCCAGTCTCGTTATTGTTAAGGAATATTGACATTGAAACCTCTTGAACGTGGTTCATGTGCACAAGGAAATTAGTTATAATTAATTAAATTGACCCTTAATTTTTTTTTACGGTTTAAGTGTCAACTAAATGCACGTTGAACGAATTTATAACCCTGATCCTATTGGTCTCATAATTTTTGTGGAATATTTAAATTCATAGCTCTGGAACGCAATTTAAAGGTTCTAGCCGTGGTAGCGACCAAAGACCAAGAAAAGAGCCCGATACTGCAACTTGTTGTAAGGCTTATGGGTGATACCGAGACAAAAGACATAGCCGCGAAATCTCGCGGTTTTCTGTCTCATATCTCGGTCTCGCTCGCGATCTGTGTTGGTCTTTCGTCTCGGTGTCGTTGCCGCAGCGCAAACTCCCACCTTAATAGCTGATCGTGTTCAGTCTTATTAGTGAAATGTGACTCTAAGATGAAAACTAATAAAATTATCTCCTAACCTTTCCGCTTTTCTACACGTTTCAAATTACCGGCAAGCTTCGTTCGACAAACCTAATAAGGCAATGTTAAGGAAATTTGTCACCCGTTAGTGTACAGTTCCTTATCAGAGACAAAGGGCTTAATGATGTTTTCTTCCTCAATGAAGAACCTCCATAATGAATGAAGTGATTAGGAGATAGGCTTATAATCAAGGAATGTAGGAAGTACAGATAGAAAAGGAAAAGTGTACATGTGCGACGTACGACGTGTTTTCATAGAATTTGTGGTAAATAATAGGCTCGCGTTTGACCTCTATCTCGCCTGATGGTAAGCGATGATAATATTATTATCATGGTTGACGGAAGAGCACACTTACCTAGAAGTAAGCTATTCGCTCTTAACTTAAAAACCTCCAGAAATCACAGATTCTGCCAGGGAATTCCACTCCGTAGCTGTACGCACAATCAATTATTTAATTCCCAAAACCATTCTAATATTGTTCAACATAAAGAACAATATTTCCATGAATACTCGTTGTCGTATCGCTGTTGTTTTGACGCGTTCTGTCTATGAAAATCTTAAATGTTAGTGGAAAATAGAAAATAATAATCCATTATAGTGAATTTATTTGTGCAATAAAATAAGAATTATGGATAAATAAAAATAAAGTGAAAAGTATAGAGTGCATTGCAAAGAATCAGAGAAACATGCTTTATAATATTATTGTGTTGGCGTCAATCCAATTTCCATTGATGGATTACCGTCCATTTTTATTTTGGAGGGGCAAACATCTGCGCGTAAATTCGAATGTGGATTCACTTCATTTACTTTAAAATGTCATTGTTGTTACGAATAATCATCTTCTTCGTTTTTTTGAACCGATGTGGTAAATGCTTATGTTAATTGATATATTTGGTCCCAGCTGGTGATCACGCCAATAACATCATCGGTTACATTTTTAGATCCTCAAATAAACAGGTATTTCGACCATGGTATGGACATATAAATAATGATTTGTTTCGGATTTTTCTAAAACCAGATTTCTACCTGCACTGCAAGCAACTCACTGCAAGTTTATTAAATCGCGGGGCACTATCGAGCGACTGATAAACCTTATACCTCGGTAGCCCAATGTAATCCAACTTGCATACGAGCTGGTTGCAGGTGGGAACGTAGTCTAACAATCAAAACTTTTTCCACCGCAACTCTGAACCACCGCACCGTCTATCTACACTATATATAAAATAATATTTACTCGTATAATATACAGAATGAGTTTTTAGTTAGTAGCAGTTGAGTGGGCGTGGATGACCTAAGCCGAAATTAAGACGAATTGCAAAAAAATCACTCAAAGGCTGATTTTGATAAAAACTTATTTCTAACAAAATAAGTATTTCATTTGAGCCCTTTTCTTAAGTTTGATGCTTTAATTTGATGCGTATAAGTGTACCTACTGTGTACGTATTCGGCGAGCGCTAGTATATAACTGAATTGCATAATTATTTATTTCATTATTATAATATTTGACCTACATACAAACGTTTATTGACGAACCAACACATTTTTTAGCGACACTATAGAATGGTATAATAATACAGCATGTGTTTTTTTTTACAAAATAAAAAGATTTTGCAAAAATGCAATGATGCAGTTTTAGTTTTAGTCAAAATTTCAGCCTCGTGACTCCTTTCAATGTTTTTCGCTATTCCTCGTAGTTTCGGGTTTGGCCATCCAGGCCCACTTGGAAAACTCACGCTGTTTTTTGTAATGGATAAACTCACAAACTATATAACCGATTTTAAAAATTATTTCTTCTATGGAAAGCTACATTTTTCCAAAGTGACATAGGATGCTTTTTACCCCGAAAAAAAAAACAACAGGTTCTGTGAGGTGGGACCCGAGAGCGAAACCGCGTGTAAAGAGCTAGTTTATGATACTTTAAACACGTTTCAATTTTGGTACAGCTATACCTACTTTAAAAGTAACAAAAAAATATCGCCCGAAAATGTGCTCTTTCAACCATGATTTAAAACTCGTACAAACATTATTATTCTCACACTTTCTTGTTTCTGGATTTACGTTGACTTGCGAGATGGATGTTTCAGCCGCTGTTTTTTACAAAGTTTTAGATTTAACTGTGAAAAACATGTTATCGTTTGCAATAGAAGATGATTCAGATTTTTATTTCCAGTAGCTCAACAAATATATCACAGGAAAAACCCAACTGATTATTTCGTAGAGAAATATTCTTTCTTTAGGAACATTTTTAAACAGAAACAGGAGATGAAAGGAATAAAAACATACCTATCGAAAGAAATTCACATCTAAGTTGTACATCAACTATTTATGAATCTTATTCTGAACAAAGTTTTGTTTTTCATGGTACTGTTATCAAGATCTCAGACACTTTTGGGTTCCTATATAATCAACTATAGTTCGGTATTACGAAAATGATGCTGAGCCACACATAAGGTTCCGTACGTACCGTAACCCTTGCCCAGTCAACCGGGAAATACGTATAATGGAGTTCGGTACTTAATTTAGCGTCCAATACCATATTGTGGGTTGCCACAGAAACAAGCGATCCCTTTGAATATTTTGTCGGTTTCCGGTCAAAACAACAGCGGTTTTCATCGAATCAGAGTTTTGTATTCATTATTTTTAAAACCAGTGGTTTTGTCTGCATTGTTGCCTGACTACTCTTGCTCATTATAGGACACCAAATTTGTTTAGTGATTATCATATTTTGTGGAAGGGCGATTTCATTGCACGATATTTGATTAAGCTGACATTTTAAAACATACGTCTGTTTCTCGTTACAATAAAATTTTGTTATTCAACTCAATTTTAACTTTTTTTTTTCTTCTTTTACTTTCAGATTGTGTTGTTGGGGTCTATTTACATGCATAGTTCTAGTAACTATGTATAGAATTTGCATTTATTTCTGGTAGACTGCACTAGTCTACCAGAAATAAATGCAAATTCTATACATAGTTTATTTACATTTTTGATGCATTCCATTTTTTTTTGTTCATATTGTTTGTGATATTGTCACCTGCCTACAATTCGGGCAAAATGCGACAAAATTTGTATAAAAGAAAATAAAAAGAGTAAGAGTATTTTCCAAATTGTAATAACACTGAAAGTCCTTTTATCCTGATAAAACTTTGTCATCATTCTACTGAAACATTTTCATTAACATAACCACTTATCGTAACCAATGATTAAATCGCACACAATTACAGGCTTGATCGCTTTACTGATTATGCTCCATTCGCAAATCACATCCATTTTGTCTGATTAAGTACAATTGTAATCGTCTTGATGTAAATCTAGTGTTAAATAAGCATCGAAAATTCCTTCGTGGTTTTATTCCTCAAAAGACAAAGACAAAACACAAAAATTGTTTATTTCAAGTAGCGGCAATTTTTAACGTCAAAACTATAAATTTAAAGTTGACAGTAATTAATTCTACCGTCCATACGGAAAAGTTGCTTGTTATGGAGAAGAAAGGACAATTAGGAACTCCATACTTACTCCTTTAAAAACCGGCCAAGTTCGAGTCAGACTCGCGCACGAAGGGTTCCGTACCATTATAGCAAAAAACGGCATAAAATTCACGTTTTTTGTATGGGAGCCCCCCTTAAATATTTATTTTATTCTGTTTTTAGTATTTGTTGTTATAGCGGCAACAGAAATACATCATCTGTGAAAATTTCAACTCTCTAGCTATCACGGTTCTTAAGATACAGCTTGGTGACAGACAGACAGACAGACAGACAGACAGACGGACCGCGGAGTCTTAGTAATAGGGTCCCGTTTTTACCCTTTGGGTACGGAACCCTAAAAAAGTGATTTACAACATTTACATTCATACACTCACTTTTTCACTTTTTTATTCACATTCAAATACGTGAGGACGATGCACCCAGCACTACCATACTACATATACTTGTAGGTATAAAGTATTACAAGCACTAACAGGTAAATTTCTTTACTTGATAAATATGAACCTGGTTCTCACATACTTACAAATATTGCAAACATAGGTAAATTACCTAATTCAACAACAACAGAACAGTGTGCGAGTAATTTTTTTTTAAACAAAAATAAAAGAAAAAATAAAAATAAAGGATTACTATTATTAATATAATACAAATTAACCCGTTTGATTTTGTCTACACTAAGCATTGCCCTGTGAAGCAGGACGGGCATGTTTCCAAGCATTTTTATCTTGAATATAATCATCTAATAAGTTATATGCTTGTTTACAAAGTGTGTTTTAACTATTGTTTTAAATTTTCTTTCATTTAGTTTTAATATCTCACAAGGTATTTTGTTATATAGAATTTAACACAGTACCCCATGAAATATGTATGTACTTTAGCTAATCTATAAGATTGTTGAGCTAACCTATATTTATTTCTAGTATTACAATTGTGTCTATCGCTAACTTTACTAAAGATATGTATATTTTTCCTTATAAACATAATATTATCATAAATGCATTGGCATGAAACTGTCATAATATTAATCTTTTTAAATAGCTCCCTAAGAGATTCTCGGTTACTTGACTTATATATATATATGGCTCTGATAGCTCTCTTTTGCAAAATAAATATTGATTTAATGACAGCCGCCCGATCCATCACCAAAATACCGTAGGACATAATGCTGTGCAAGTAACTAAAATAGATCAAACGCGCGGTTTCTACATCCGTTTATTTATTTTATTTATTTATTTAAGGCACATCAACAACACAAACATGGACATATTACATTTTATGGGGTCTTATTCTAGTGTCTATGTCAATTACAGATGTACACAGCATTTTTAATAAATTAACATGTCAAAAGTCTAATTTAACAAAGAAAAAAAATTGTTATAAAATAAGCAAAATTACAATACAAATTTATAAATAGAAAATAAGAATCGTGACTTAACAATTAGAAATCAATTAAATTAAAACAATGAGAACAAAAATAATTGTATTAAAATCAAATTATATCATATCACACAGGTTACAACTATCTTTCCTTTCCTTTCCCAAGATCTTTCGTCTGGGCTGAGTGGGGCGGTCATGAAAGATGTCTAGGTCAAGTAACTCACACCAAGCATTGTATGTGGAAGGAAGCCTTGTCATAGGGGAATTCATCCCAAGATTCGATTTATGTTGGGGTGTACCAAACAAGTTCCTACATTTTCGACGGGCATTTAATTTAGGAAAGCATATCCCGATACGCTCCAAAAGTCCATAACACGATGTGGGACTCCGCACAATCTTCTAACAGCATCCGTTAACTGTCTTATCTTTCTAACAGCATAAGCGGCCGAGCTCAGCCGATCCGCAAGAGATGTTATGTAAGGCCCCCATTGTACTAATTTGTCGTCTAGAGTGATTACTAGGAAAACAGTTTGATTTACAAAGTCCAGCTTTTCGCGCTTCAATATGATGTCGAAACAGATGAGTGGTTTTCAAGTGGATCAGAAGCTCAGACCAGATTTTCCCCTATTTATACAACAAGGCAAAATTCTGAAGTATAGGCAATTCTGTAATGAAATAATATATGACGGAAACATAGTGCAAATAAACTAATTTTCTTCCTTTTTACTTTTTTCAGAAGTGTTAATATGACATTGTCCTAGGGCGACATGCATCAACCGAATAACTTTTCTCCATTTTTACGGGAAAACACACTATTTATAAATAAATAATGACCGCTAAGCCGTAGGAGACGTTGCTCCCGTCTACCCTATTATGAACCTGTCATTTCCAAAACTGTAAATACAATCACCTCCAAATCAGTTATCCACGACAGAGCACCTCCATCTTATCTATCCATAACAATAGCATATTTACTGTACAATTATACATGCACAAGCCCTAATCCATTTCACCCACTCTAACTCCAATCTATCCAAGCATTATCCTAAGTTTGATCCCCCGTAAAACATCAGATGCCATCCGTTTATATTCCCAACAAATCTGCATATAAATGGGATGTGAATGGGAGACTGACAGCGGTCTCGGTAATCGCGCCGAATAACGGACCATAAGCCCTGTTAGCGAGAATCGATTTGTAAGATTCGGGTAGACTGTGATTTGCTGCGGGCTTTAAAATTGCAGAAAATCTGTAAAATATCAGATTTACAGTGTAAATCTATCAAGCAACATATGTCCTGGGGAATAAGATTGCCACGTTAGTGTAGTATTCGCAAGCGCTAATGCTTTTCGTGGGTTCAATTCCCTGGTTAGGCAAAGTGTTTTTGGGTTTTTCTGTCTGGAATTTCTTAGTAGTTCGGGGTCTGGATTTGTGCCCAGTTTATGCCAATAGGCTCGCTCCCTATAAAGTTAGTCTTCAACATAACTGCCCAAATTTGTGTGTACTATTAGCTGTAGGTACTTCTAGGTAGAATATAGGCGTGATGTTATGAATAAAAGTGAAAATAAATTAAGTAAATACTAATAAAAATAACACAGCATAAACAAAATCTATTACTAACTCACAAACAAGTTATAGACTTACACATAGGCCTGAAATAACGAAAAAAGTCCAATTAGGAAACGAAACTAATTTAATGCTTTCGATATATAAAGAAGGAAATTTATAAAATATCGAAAAGTTCTACGTCCAATATAAAGTCCGTACGTAAACAGATGTAGCCGTTAATTGTATTTGAGTCAATGCAAATTCGACCTAATGAAGTTAATACGTCAATGTTCAACAAACTCGTGGTTTGATTACGTGATCTCGTGACATTAACAGCACTGATGTAATTGTCTTTGATATTGTTATGATGAATAATAAGATATAGAGGTGTCGAATTGGTACTATCCCGTTGATTGCGTAATCACAAAGGCATACTAAGAATAAATTAGGTGACATTACTTTGTTTATAGTACATACAAAATCATTTAATTTTTGTTATCTTTTCTATTAAAGTTATCGATACATAGTTTGTATGTATTAAAAAGGTCTGGAAAAAGAAGTATTGGTCATCTGACTCCCAGATGGTAGACGACATCGATGCCATCATTGTTGAAGAACAGAGAATCTGGATGAGATTGGCACAGGAGCGTGGAGATTAGTAAGAAAGGAGGGGCTCATGGGGGCAATTGGCGAAACCAGGTTGCGGGCAGGATAATAAATTTGCATTTAAATTAATTTTGCATTATACTTTACTCTATTCTAATGTTTACTTTTTGCTACCATCATGATTATTAAAATTTGTACTCCAAAATAGGTTTGCAAAAGCTAGGCAGATTGCTTTTTTAAATAATTTATTAAAAGAATTTGCTCGTGGTCCCTCGGGCAAAGCATGTAGGTACCAACCTAACAAGTTATTCAGAAGCAGTATAACAAACTGTCTTACAAAATCTTCGGCACTCAATCACTGTGAACCAAAAGGTGTTGAACGCGTCCACTGTCTTTTATAACAAAACAATTGTAAGCAATTGTTAGACATGGCCAAAGTTTACGAAACGCGAAATTAGTTAAACATTAATGTCTTGTTTTAACATCTTGTGGACACAAAGCATATTGTTATTTTGAGTGATACATCTTAATTAGCGAAATAAGCCCTTTGATACAGAACTATACAGTTGTAATAATCTTTGCAATAAAAACAATATATATCTATAGATAGATCGATATATATTTTTTTATTGCAATATATAGATCGACCGCGACGCATGTATAACTAGATGTATAAACGTAAATGAAGCAAAATGAGAACGATATATAAAGATCATAGCAGTTGTTTCCCCATTTATATATCGAAGGCAACAAAGAACAAAAAGACATCTGCATTTTTGCGATTTTCACATATTTGAATTCTGAATTCATACTTTATTTATCTAGTGATATTTGTTTTTTTATATAATCTATCTATATATATAAAAATGAATCCCTATTTCCCTTGGTCACGGCATCACGCGTGAACGGCTAGACCGATTTCGCTTATTCTTTTTTTGCTGTGTTTGTTATTGTTAGGAGAAGTTTCTTATGAAAAAAAATATTAAGAAAAAAAAAGAAATTTGTACCTTACCTACATAGGTAGGGTAGGTACTGTGGGGACGTAGCCAGAAAGCGCTACTTAAATAAAACTCTGGATTCACTGTTCTAGTTATATTTCAGCAGCAAGGTGCCATAGGCACCTTCTATCGGACTGTCACATAAGAGCTCAGAGGAGCCCTTATATACACGGAAAAAGTCTAGCGAAAACATCTTCTTTTATTTTATGTTCTAAATTCATATTACCTTTCAAGTAAAATTATTGCCAGTGTTAATATAGGCAAGTAGGTTGCCTTCTAGTTAAGCAGAGTCCTCACAGTACGTAGGTAGCGTAGGGTAAGTAGGGTAGGGTAGGTAGGGTAGGTAGGGTAGGTAGGGTAGGTAGGGTAGGTAGGGTAGGTAGGGTAGGTAGGGTAGGTAGGGTAGGTAGGGTAGGTAGGGTAGGTAGGGTAGGTAGGGTAGGTAGGGTAGGTAGGGTAGGTAGGGTAGGTAGGGTAGGTAGGGTAGGTAGGGTAGGTAGGGTAGGTAGGGTAGGTAGGGTAGGTAGGGTAGGTAGGGTAGGTAGGGTAGGTAGGGTAGGTAGGGTAGGTAGGGTAGGTAGGGTAGGTAGGGTAGGTAGGGTAGGTAGGGTAGGTAGGGTAGGTAGGGTAGGTAGGGTAGGTAGGGTAGGTAGGGTAGGTAGGGTAGGTAGGGTAGGTAGGGTAGGTAGGGTAGGTAGGGTAGGTAGGGTAGGTAGGGTAGGTAGGGTAGGTAGGGTAGGTAGGGTAGGTAGGGTAGGTAGGGTAGGTAGGGTAGGTAGGGTAGGTAGGGTAGGTAGGGTAGGTAGGGTAGGTAGGGTAGGTAGGGTAGGTAGGGTAGGTAGGGTAGGTAGGGTAGGTAGGGTAGGTAGGGTAGGTAGGGTAGGTAGGGTAGGTAGGGTAGGTAGGGTAGGTAGGGTAGGTAGGGTAGGTAGGGTAGGTAGGGTAGGTAGGGTAGGTAGGGTAGGTAGGGTAGGTAGGGTAGGTAGGGTAGGTAGGGTAGGTAGGGTAGGTAGGGTAGGTAGGGTAGGTAGGGTAGGTAGGGTAGGTAGGGTAGGTAGGGTAGGTAGGGTAGGTAGGGTAGGTAGGGTAGGTAGGGTAGGTAGGGTAGGTAGGGTAGGTAGGGTAGGTAGGGTAGGTAGGGTAGGTAGGGTAGGTAGGGTAGGTAGGGTAGGTAGGGTAGGTAGGGTAGGTAGGGTAGGTAGGGTAGGTAGGGTAGGTAGGGTAGGTAGGGTAGGTAGGGTAGGTAGGGTAGGTAGGGTAGGTAGGGTAGGTAGGGTAGGTAGGGTAGGTAGGGTAGGTAGGGTAGGTAGGGTAGGTAGGGTAGGTAGGGTAGGTAGGGTAGGTAGGGTAGGTAGGGTAGGTAGGGTAGGTAGGGTAGGTAGGGTAGGTAGGGTAGGTAGGGTAGGTAGGGTAGGTAGGGTAGGTAGGGTAGGTAGGGTAGGTAGGGTAGGTAGGGTAGGTAGGGTAGGTAGGGTAGGTAGGGTAGGTAGGGTAGGTAGGGTAGGTAGGGTAGGTAGGGTAGGTAGGGTAGGTAGGGTAGGTAGGGTAGGTAGGGTAGGTAGGGTAGGTAGGGTAGGTAGGGTAGGTAGGGTAGGTAGGGTAGGTAGGGTAGGTAGGGTAGGTAGGGTAGGTAGGGTAGGTAGGGTAGGTAGGGTAGGTAGGGTAGGTAGGGTAGGTAGGGTAGGTAGGGTAGGTAGGGTAGGTAGGGTAGGTAGGGTAGGTAGGGTAGGTAGGGTAGGTAGGGTAGGTAGGGTAGGTAGGGTAGGTAGGGTAGGTAGGGTAGGTAGGGTAGGTAGGGTAGGTAGGGTAGGTAGGGTAGGTAGGGTAGGTAGGGTAGGTAGGGTAGGTAGGGTAGGTAGGGTAGGTAGGGTAGGTAGGGTAGGTAGGGTAGGTAGGGTAGGTAGGGTAGGTAGGGTAGGTAGGGTAGGTAGGGTAGGTAGGGTAGGTAGGGTAGGTAGGGTAGGTAGGGTAGGTAGGGTAGGTAGGGTAGGTAGGGTAGGTAGGGTAGGTAGGGTAGGTAGGGTAGGTAGGGTAGGTAGGGTAGGTAGGGTAGGTAGGGTAGGTAGGGTAGGTAGGGTAGGTAGGGTAGGTAGGGTAGGTAGGGTAGGTAGGGTAGGTAGGGTAGGTAGGGTAGGTAGGGTAGGTAGGGTAGGTAGGGTAGGTAGGGTAGGTAGGGTAGGTAGGGTAGGTAGGGTAGGTAGGGTAGGTAGGGTAGGTAGGGTAGGTAGGGTAGGTAGGGTAGGTAGGGTAGGTAGGGTAGGTAGGGTAGGGTAGGTAGGGTAAGTAGGGTAGGGTAGGGTAGGTAGGGTAGGGTGGGTAGGGTCGGGTAGGTAGGGTAGGTACCCTACCCTACCCTACCTACCCTACCCTACCTACCCTACCCTACCCTACTTACCCTACGCTACCTACGTACTGTGAGGACTCTGCTTAACTAGAAGGCAACCTACTACGTAGGGCAGGTAGGGTAAAGTAGGTAGGGTCGGTAGGATAGGTAGGGTAGGGTAGTTAGGGTAGGGTAGGTAGGATAGGTAGGGTAGGGTAGGTAGGATAGGTGGGATAGTTTTATGGCAAAACAAAGTTAACCGGGTCAGCTAGTCTATACCAATATTATAAAGAGGGAAGATTTTTTTTGTTTGTTTGTTTGTTTGTACCGAATAGGCTCCAAAACTACTAGACCGATTTCAAAAATTCTTTCACCGTTGGGGAGCTACTCTATCCCCGGGTGACATAGGCTACTTTTTATCCCTGTATTCCCACGGGAACGAGAACTACGCGGGTGTAACCGCGAGGCGTCCTTTAGTATTCTATATAAAGACAACTACACCCTATTTTGTCGATGTAACGAAGTACAAACAGACATCTTCAGTAGTTCAGTTCAATTTCAGTTGTTCGTTTCATGAAGAACTCCTTCTTCAGAAAGCGTGAACACAGGAAGTGGACCTGGCAGAGGCCCGATGGTGCAACAAAAAATGAGATCGACTTCATGATGTCAACCAGGAAGCAAATGTTCAATGATGTCGATGTGATCAATTCGGTGAAAATGGGAACGATCACCGCATGGTACTCGTAAGAGGCACATTGAACATAAATATTAAGCGTGAAAGTTCCCCACTGATGAAGTCCACGCTCCGTCCAGCACAGATCCAAGTCCAAAACCCCGAGAGCTTTCAACTCAAATACAGAATCGACAATTCAAGTGCCTAGGAAGCTCCGTGGACGAATACAGCGATGGGTGCATCTGCCGTATTTCCAAAAATATATAATTATATTCATTAATTACTGACCTTCACTGATTTCTTCGAATCGCCGTATTACATCTAGCATTGTTCTTGTAGAAGTTATAACATCTTCGCGTTAAAAACGCTTTCCTAAAAACTAGTGATTTTGTAGATAGCCGTTTGTTCTTTGCTTCTGTCGATATGTATAAGTGTGTAGAACCAAGCGTAAGACGTTGAATGTATGACTAAGTACTAACCAGGATTTTGCCCCAGCTTTACTTGCTAACTCTGCAACATTTTCAACACGGCATTTATCTTTAAAGTGAAGGAAAAAGACTTATTTTAACGATCCATTTCATTTAAGTTTAAATTACAAGCATTACACGCGCCTTCCATTTAAACTTTTGAACTGCGATAAATTACAATTTCCAATAGTTCTCTGAAATGAAATTGTTAAACAACTTTTAACAAGCAAGTTGAATAACTCTAAGGGATTTTTCGGGTGCACAATTTAAATTGCGTCGATAAAGTAGAGGTATTTTCTAAGAATATTTCAAGTGCAGATAGGTCAAATTGCATCGCAGGGGTCCAGTTCAACGCACTGGCAATTTCGCGTAGTAAAAAAGTTATCGGTGGGATAAAATCGAATCGCGTCGAGCCATCAGAAAAGTCGCCCAATGGTATGAGATCAAGATTACATTATCGTGTTTCAATGAGTAGATATTGGTACTCGTACCTCTCGTCTATCCAGACCCTCTTCTGAATCAAATTAATCAACTTCAGTTGTTAGTTCTACAGATGGGAGCGTTGCACTTACGTTGTGAATAGAATCTGGCCTATTGTTTCCAACATTGTCTACGTCTGTTTATTGTGTCTATAATTTGCATAATTTATGTTCATCATTGTTGTGTGTTATGCTAATGTTGGATTTCAATTAAAATGTAGCAGATTTATTATTTGAATGGAGATGTTCTTGTGTCGGATTTTCATTTGTTGTTGTTGTATGTTTGATGGGTACATTTTCAGAAGCAACAGTGAATATTTCTGTGTTTACGTTTTGAACAACAATGTACGTTTTACAATCGACACTTCTTTCCCACTTATCTCTATTTCGTTATAATTTGCCTGGTTCTTCTCCTTAATTAGTCAAAGTAACGTTATTTTCTACGATTCTCCTCTGGCAACCGTCACGTCATGATTCACTCTCTTTTCTTTTATGCCATTCATCACAAAATGCATCACATTTTATTTGGCTTTCTACTTCCTCTCCATTCAACATTCAATATTCATCACTTTTTAGGGTTCCGTACCCAAAGCGTAAAAACGGGGCCTGTTACTAAGACTCCACGATCCGTCTGTCTGTCTGTCCGTCTGTCACCAGGCTGTATCTCATGAACCGTGATAGCTGACATTTTCACAGATGATGTATTTCTGTTGCCGCTAAAAATAAATATTTAAGTGGGGTTCCCATACAAAAAACGTGTTTTTTTTGCGATAATGGTATGGAACCCTTCGTGTACGAATCTGACTCGCACTTTGCCGGTTTTTTTAATTGCATGTGTTTTATTCCTCGACGTCAGTTTTTCTGGGTTTGTTGTATCCTATCTTTGATTATATACTTGTCTAGATAGAACAATGCAAACAAACGACGCGCTAAAACTGTCTCCAATTGCGTGATATGTGTGAGTAACGCTCGTGTACTTATTGTCGTCAAACTGTCAATGTATGCGTGTTTAGGGATGCCTGCTCCAAACTATTAACCTACCTTTTCTGAATTATTTAAAATGATGAAAGTTAAACAAAACAGGTTAAATTAAACAATAATTTTGTAGATTAGTGTATCATTTATTTTAGTAACAACAAAAAATACAATGAAAAAATATACAGTAATTTATAGATTAAAACCCATCTCTTTGTGTTTGTTCTCGGAATATTTTTCTCTTTGATTTTATTGCCTGGGCTACGTTAAGGTAAGTTGTCATTTACTGATCAAATATATAATTATTTTTTTTAAATAATAATGTTCGTCGAAAGATTATATAATGCTATTTGTATTTTGTCTCCCATAGTTTCGTTAAATCTCCCTAGTAATAAACTGACATCACTGGCTAATTATTTTTCGTGAACACGTTACCCTTAGGTGTTTCAAATGACACAGACATAAATAAGAAGCGAGTCTACCAATTTTAGTAGACTTTATTTGGGCCGTTCAGGTGGGGTCAATGTGGCATCTAGACAAGTATATAATCAAAGTATCCTATTTAATTTCTCACGATCTTCATTTCTCATTCTACCACATTTACTGAGCTAGCTACTACTGCTGATAAATCATTTACCCAAAATTCCACTTAACTTATCCACAAAGACAATCTCTATGACAGTTTTCATTAAATTGCATTCCACAGTAATGAAGTTCAGTTAGCAGAATATAGATCGGTAGCGGACTAATTAACTTAGGTATCAGCTATACTGACTACAGCTAAAGCAGAATCAGCGTCGTTCTTTTGTTTACTAGTGCAACTATAAGCTGGTGGAGGCATCCACCAACTCAAGTGATAATGTTATGTTAATTCTGTAAAAGTTCCAAGCGCTATCGGCTAGTTGGTTAATGATTTTTTTACAATAAAATGCAATGAAGAATTTCATTTATTTTGTCGACTATAGAGCTTGCAAGCAGGTATTTAATAAGGACTTGTTGCATAATATTTCTGAAAACTACGAGTATTACATAAATTATTACCTACTTATAAGACACTTTTTCATTTGTTAGATGTTGTTTCTAGTCTTGTAGCTTTTAATTCATTTAAGCCATTACCATAAATAATTTTGCGATCAAAGGTTTTCACTTTACAGTAGTCTGAAAGGTAATATTTTTTGTAAAGTATTGTCTTTCACGCTGAACAATAAAATCTGTGAACCCTCTTTATTGTTTTATCTTTATTTGCGAGGCGCCTAGTCTTTACAGCGTTTATTCTAAGTTTTATTAGTATTAAGTAGTTTATGTCTACAACTTTTTTCAGACTGACAGTCTGGTGGTCTCAACCTCTACTGGTGAACATGAGGACCTGAGTTCGTTTTTGACTCTGGCAAAGTTTCTTCTATCTGCAATTTCTTGGTAGTCACCTTGAGTCGAGATTTGTGCCCACCCGGTTGATGATAATACTCTGGTCCTATAACATGGGACTTAAACATAACTGGAGAAATGTATGTTGATGTAACAGTACACTAAACCTAATCCTAACCTCAGTGACCGTCAATATGGCTTTCGCCGGGGACGGTCTACTGGCGATCTTCTTGTGTATGTCACGCACTGCTGGGGCGAAGCCATCGAGAGACACGGCGAAGCACTTGCTGTTTCGCTGGATATCTCGAAGGCCTTTGACAGGGTCTGGCACGCAAGTCTACTTAGTATTGCATCCTGCGTATGGCATCCCCGCTGGTTTTTGTAGCTGGATATCAGACTTCCTTTGCGAGCGGTCGATCCGAGTAGTCATAGACGGCTGCTCCTCTGACCTTATGGCTATTGATTCCGGAGTTCCTTAGGGGTCTGTTCTCTCTGCAACTCTATTCCTGCTGCACATCAATGACCTACTTCAGCTTGGTATTGTTGGGTACGCAGATGACAGTACTGTTTCAGAGAGATACCTGTCCAGCGCAAGAACCAGCGTGGATGAAGTTCGTTCCTTGAGAGAGACTATGGTAGAGCGGACAGATTTGACCTTAAGCCTTGTCTCCCAGTGGGGTGATGACAATCTGGTCTCCTTTAACGCCACCAAAACATAGGCGTGTCTTTTTACCGCTAAAAGGAGTCTTTTCGATCGGACGCCTACCTTTCGGGAGGCGTCTGTTCCAGTGACTGATCGGCTTGAGCTCCTAGGCATGGAGTTGACATCCAGTCTTAACTTCGGCGCCACCATTGAGTACAAGGCCCAAATTGCGGCAAAAAAACTGGGCATCCTAAATAAGGTGAAGCGATACTTTACGCCTGGACAGCTTTTAACACTGTACAAAGCGCAAGTCCGATTCTGCATGGAGTATTGCAGCCACCTTTGCGATGGCTCAGCAAAGTATCAGCTTGCCACGCTTGACTCGGTGGAACGCAGAGCTAAGAGGCTCATCGGTGACATTGAACTGGTGGATACCAAGCTTCACAGCTTGGCTCATCGCCGCAAGGTTGCCTGCTTGTCGGTCTTCTACAGACTGTATTTCGGTGAGTGTGCTCAAGAACTCCACGACCTCATCCCACCAGCCCCCTTCTACCATCGGATATCTAGACGCACTGCAAGTTTCCATCCTTACCTTGTTGCCATTCCACCAATTCGCACCAAGCGCTTAACATCCTTCATAATGCGCACAGCGAATGAATGGAACTCACTACCTGCGTCTGTGTTTCCGAACGCATTCAACCCGAATCTCTTCAAAGTTAGAGTAAACAGGCTCCTTCTGGGTAAGCTCACTCCATCGTCGACTCTGTCTCTGTCACCTATGACTTAGACTAGAGTCAAGAGCAAACCCATCACAAATTAAAAAAAAAAAAACTAATCTTTCGCAGAATTCAGGCGAGTTGTTGTGTTTTATGAGTGCTTTGTTGGTTCTATTTCACTTTCCCTTTTCATATTCGCAACGCGGATTATATTTATAATCATTGATGAAAAGATATTCAATAGTGTAAGTTCAGTGAATTCATTATCAGCTTCTGAAATTGAAAAGAATATGTCTGCAAGGTGGGCGCCAAAATATTCAAATGCGACAATTCAAAATCCAAATTATCTCCATTTTAATATTTCATTTAGAAAGTGGCATAGATACGTTGTTAGGTTTGTTTGAAGTTTTGTAATTTGAATTAAATGTTAATAATTTTAAAGGTCGATATTAATTAGATGATATTATCATAAGGCCGTATCGTCTCGAATTTGTATGGTGCAAAGGGAGCAAGCAGTTAGCATGTTTTTTTTTAGTAATAGGACTTGGCCATTATACATTATATTTTTATAATTCCTTAAAAAATAAATTATTATTTATTTGTTCTCTACTATATTTATTTATTGACGAAACCTTGCTATTGATTCATATAATTATTTTTGAAACATGGTTGTTTCGTATGAATAACATTTTTGCTTTAAATAAAAGATTACCAACACGATATTTTTTCGCTTCTTTTGGATACTCCTCCAAAACGACTTGAACGTTTAAAACTATTTTTACACAGAAAAAATATGGTTAGAATTTTTTCTTAATCAATATAGGATAATATGTAAATCAAAAATAATTTGGAAGCAAAACTGTTCAAAAGGAGGTCCATTATTGATACAATAGAATAGAATAATAATATTTTTTTTCTATTACGATACAGGCACTGACCTCTATCATACATTGTACACTGGACTTCATACTATCGATGACAAAATGAAGACATTTGATTATCGCCATTTTGGCGCTGATAGCAACGTGAATTAACGTGAGAGTCGCATGGAACTAATATTAGAGATGGGACACAGCTTTCGGTAAAATACTTTTATGGGTTTTATCGATCGTGAGAATAATTTAATACGTAAGAGAAAAAAAACCAGTTATTTTTACTATGATTAATTTTTAAGTAATAGAATAATTGCTGTAAAGGTTACTAAAAATATTTTCAGTCAGATTGCAAGCTATAAACTAGTGGATAGCGTGCTAGTAAAGTTATAGCGCATTACTGTCAGATCAGTGAGATTTAAATATGGGGTTAGGATAACAACTTATCCTAAAAACTATCACATTTGAGCAAGTATCTCCTCGCTCAAGTACACTAGTTGTACGCCCATCGGATTCGTGAATGGAACATCATTTATATAATAATAATAAATGAGATGGATAATCATTTACAACGGACGTATTTCTCGCTATCATCGCTAAGATCCTGTCTCTGTAGTGTTAAGGTGCAAATAGGAGTGGTATCGCATTCCAGCATGGTGAAGACTTTAACTCTGTTTCAGATGCAGATAATAAATTATTTGACTTCAAAACATTTGTTAATATAATTATAACTATCATGATATTATTCCAGAATTAATTCCAGGCTCAGGAACGCAGTGATTGGTACAAGAGAGAGGCCTGTGCTCAGCAGTGGGCGAAGTCGGGCTGTGGATGATCATGATGATGATTCCAGAATTTAGTATTACACATCGCTTTTGAACATATTATTACTGATTATTAGGCATTCATATACCTAACATTCATCACCAATACCAATATGTGATATTTAGTTCCAACCACAGGTTCCAACATACTACGAGAAGTCAATACAGTAAATGAGTGATACGCCTTGCCAAGACTTGATTTGATATTAGTGTAATTTAAAAATATCACTAATACTGATATATTAGTTACAATTATTATAATATTGCCAGTGAAATATATTAGTATTACCTAATTTTTTGAAATATCGGTAGTATCCTATCTCTAAATGTGTCAATTTTAGTTTCTGATACGCTCGAGCGGGGCGCTTTGAATCAGCACAAAAATCAACTGTCATTTCATATAGTATGTTTAGTCCAGCGTACTTGTATAATAGAGGTCAGTGGATACAGGACAAATCCATTTTATAGTACCTATTATAAAAAGATTTGATTCCAATTTTAAATTGTCTATGACAATGCCCACTTAGCACGCACTGCGATTTTTATTCGCGCGGATTTTGTTTCCTTCTACCTGTTCATAGAGCTCAAAATATTCGCGCCGTGGTGCGGTGGATTCTGTGGCAAAACACGGCTTTCTTGCGGTATTATTTCCGCACGATTTCTTTACCGCAATGCCAACAACTTCATACAGTTAGGTCGCAGAATGGGCGGAAAAAAATCGCGCGAATAAAGATCGCAGTGCGTGCTAAGCCCTAGCGCATGCGCGGACTGCGATCTGGTGCTGAGTTTTGGCGCCATTAATACGTTTTGCAAGTTTTGCTGTTCTGAATTTCATACGTTATTTAAATTATTGTTTAAAAATGTCTGATATCAGTGAATGTGAAGAAAATTTGACTCCGCCCGATATTTTAGATGCGGCGAAGGAAATTACTCTTAATTTATTACCAGCAAAGTCGAGAAAAGTATATGACAAATGCTATCACGATTTTATGGCATGGAAAATGTAAAAAAGAGGTATTTAGTAGGTTCAATCCCAATTTATGAGTGTAGATAAAGTAGTGTATGAAACTGCACTTATCGAGGTATTAAAACATTCGTGTGAAAACTATTAAAAAACCTCGCCTACGGCTCGGTTTTTAAACACACACTCATGTTTTAATACCCCTCATTATGCAACAGTTTCATAAACTACTATTATTGTATACCATGAAAGTTACAGTTAATAGAGTGGAGTGGAGTTGTAGTTAGTTGATATTCTGGCAGTGAGCGGGCCCTCGGGCAGTACCGCGTTGACACTGGGGAATATATCCTCAAAAGGGTATCATAATTTTTCTGCGTCTTTCACATATGACTTAGATTCGATGTAACACTTTTTCTTTTACCTTTTTCCCCTGTTAGCCGTCACTCTATCAAGGAATTAATAAAAGTTGATGATGAACGAATGGTTCATTCATCTCCAAGTTATGAAAATAAAAAGCAGATATGAATCACACAACACCGATCACAAAAAAAAGAAAAGCGCAGATGACTCACACAACAACAATTGCTCAACAGTATCCAGAACAAAGATAGCCACCCATCAACTCATAAAAGCTGAACCTAATCAATATAACACGCCAATAAAAACCGTGTACATAACAATATACACCTGTCCATCGTTTATGACGTTGTAAACAAAATAGTATGAGATCCCACTGCAAAAACTCTGCAGGTACATTATTTTTGATAAAACTTGACTTTCATGAATTATTCTTGATATTAAAATAGATAACTGCATGGATGCCTGGCCGCAACAGATTTTTTTATTTTGCCCCACTCTAGGAATTTGTCATGTACCGTGGGGTGTTTAAATATGAAACATCATCTACCTCTCGGTTAGCCACCATTAATGTGTTACCAGGTTTAGCAGGTATACTGGCAACCCACGGGTTGTGGCAAACTGAAAGCTGGACCTTAATTTTACCTATTTTCTACGACACTTTCTTTAAAATGACGTTGGATTCATATCAAAAACTTGTATATTTGGGGTTCACTAGACAACACAATTTCAATTTATTTGATTGAGGATATTGTGGATACTTCCAGGTAATCTATTGTACTAACAAGTATAATGACTAGTATGTGACTTCGACATATTTTTTTTTTAATGTATGTATTCTAATTAATAAATGAAAGCTTCTACAAGTATAATTAATGAAAATTAAGTTTAATCAAAAACCCTGATTCCTGCAGATTTCTGCAGTCGGATCTTAGGCTAAAATCGCCGACGGGCTGTTGCCAAACGTTTGATTGAAGACATGCCAAAGGAAGTCCTTCTAAAGAGTTATGACGGCGATGAGATGAGCTGGATGGATTGTTTTGAAATTCTTGTCTATTGTGAATAAAACTGCATGTTGTTTGAAAGAAGAGCATGTTTGCTGTGCTTGAGTTTTTGTTTTAATTTCGTACCTATTATCTGGATCGCTTTTTACAAGATATTGTGCCACTTGAGTAACATGCCTACACACACAACAAGGTATCTCGTTGGAGCCGCCAGCAACAGAAACTTGTAGAGCAACAGAGATTACTTAAAGGTAATATTAAAGCCCGCGGCAATTGCGCTGAGCACAAGTTTTGGCTGTCACATTAAAAGTCAAAGTTGGACGGTATGTCGGTTTACCTTTTTTGGGGTGGGAAGTCATCCAATGACTGGGGCACTGAGGGCGTGTCGGACTTTTACTGAATCCGCTGGTTCCTTCAGTTGCTTGTGCCAGGGCCTTGGTGACGCGTTCTCAAATTTATCCGGGATCCATGTCAACCCCCTGAGTTACGATGATACTCACTGACACGCTTAATTTATGAGAAGTGTTTATAGTACCTAGCAGTCTATTATAGCAGTAGCCGCCAAGGCGTCTCCATAGCGTGTGTCAACACAGAAAGTAATAAAAGAAAGCTATATTTTATTCCATGCAAATACACTATTTTTCATAGAAAAAAAAAAAATGCCCATTTTATTTTTTAATTTACTTTCTTAGCTGAATTAGAATACTTATTATAATTATTATTCAAACTATGCAGTTAGATAGTATAAATCAATTCATATGTTTTACCTTTTTTATTTAACACCTTTTTATTTTACACAAAATGAATTTAATATAATCTATTTAATTTCATCAATATAATCTAATTTCATTCATTAAATTACTATTATTTCATTGAATTGTTAAATGTATATGTAATTCTAATAAATTTTACATTTTTATTTTTATTAATTTACATTTTCTTTAATTTATATAAAAGTAATTTAATATAATCTAATTAAATTAAATAATATGCAATTATTTAATTGAATTGTTACATGTGTATATAATTCTAAGTATTCTATATTTTATATAAATATTCTAATTAGCATGGCCCCCCTCAGGTAATGGCCTCTTCCAAGGATTTCCGTTTATTATTGTTCTTGGCTATCAATATTTGGTATCAACACAGAATGTTATAAAATAAAAATAAATAAATAAGATTTCAGAAGATTTTACTTATCCCCGAAAATAAAAGTTCCATTTAGATTGCATTATTAGTTACCAAACAATTTCCACAAATCTTACATCATCTTGCAAGAAGGTAACATCAAAGAAAACTTTGAACTGCGTAACTTTTCCTACTTCACCTTTGAGCCAATTTAGTAGATTTTCCTCGTCGGAAGTCGATCAAAACTATTATGAAATATTTTTTATGTGATGAAATTCTCCGTCTGTCTCTTTTGGTTTATAGGTCGCAAAACCTACTACTGAGCATGCGGTCCTGGGTTCCGTTCCCGGGTCGGGCAAAGTGGTATTAGGTTTTTTCATATGAAATTTCTCAGTAGCAGAACACTTACTCTCACATACTTTGTGGTAGCAGACCGAAGTCGTGAACTTGTTCGTGGTTGATGGTAACATGTTTGCCCCTTATTACATGAGACTTCAAGTATCTGCCGAAATGTGAATGATACAATAGGTGCACCTCTCCCTCACCCTTCGGGAAATAAGACATGATGTTATGGTGCTTCTCCATCAGATTTCCATTTAATGTTTTGTCACAAGTGTCAGGATACTTACTAATGGAAACTTTCTTTCTTTCCATCCACAACCTAAAAAATAGTCGTAACACGTTATACCTGTGCTAAGTGCTAGTTCCTTATAAATCCCTTGTTTTTGTTTGGGGGTGAGCCTATTGCCACGAACTAAAAAATCCAGTCTGGGCTTTTGGCCATGAAAATCTCAACAATACCTTGACCGTCCCGGCAAGGACAGTTCAGTCATCTATTTTTAATCTTACTATAATATTATAAATGTGGTAGTTTGGATGGATGGATGTATGTTTGTTACGTAATCACGCTGAACCGGCTGAAAGGATCTGGATGAAATTGGCACAGAGATAGTCTAGAATAGCATATAATCTGTAGCGTTACGTTTAGCTCAGAGGGAGCTAAACGTAAGCCACGTTAATAAAATTAAATAATTAAAAACTAAAAAATTAATAAAAGGATATTAAGAATAAAAACAGAAGGGCCGGCTTCGCACGACGTGGGGTGCTGGAGTTAGGCAGCTAACCGGGCAGCAGGTCAGACAGGAAGGCGTGGTAGGCCCTGGGTAGGCAGATGAGCTGGCACCACGACGGACAAGCAGGCAATCGGATAGGCAGGCTGTAGAGTAGGCAACAGGACGGATAGGCAGGCACATGCAGATAGATGGTCGAAGGCACAGGCAGCAAGGGGTGTGGAGGCCGGGCTGTGGCTTCATACGCCGATCAAACGAACCGTTTAAGATGAAGCGGTGTCCCAGTAAAAATGCTCATATTTAAGTGCCACTAAGAATGAATTTATTGCACTAAAGGATTAGATAACATTCATAGCCGTATATGTTATAGTTTAAGGAGTTTTCAGATACAATAGTACACTTGGTAGTATTAAAAATTCCGCCGTCTTTCGGCGTTCAGTCCAGATTCGAAACTAAAAAATGACGCCCGTTTTTCTTCGTTCTGTGTTCTATCTACATTTCAAATTCAAATTTCAATTAAGAAATAAAGACCAGAACGAATAAAAACGGTTCACAAAGGGGTCTGTCTACGCTACCCTTATAATAGTGTAAACCTAGCTTAAAGGAGGTTTAGTCCATGGTACCTATGTTTCGGTCTATGGTTTTAAGAAAAATAAAATAGGCAGACAGATGTTATGTCAGATGAAAATGTCACAGTAGAGAAATATTGCTAGAATTACAAATTAACAATATAATTTAAGTTTCAGATATTAAAACAATCAGATATAACTAAAAGTATGCTTTTCAGATGATAACAAAAGAAAGAAAACCTAAAAATGAATTACAAAAGTTGATAAAATATCAAAATATATGAAGGTATGGTTTGTTAAGTGTTATGAATTGTAAATAGAGTTAAAAAATGTGGATCTGTAAATCAGAACACCACAAATCCCACTAGGCATTGGTATCGCATGATAATCTCGGCATAATGTTGCCTTGGGATAAAAAAAAACACTTTTCTCGCGGTCGAAGCCGCTGGCAGAAGCCAGTGAGACATAAATATGACGTAATCACAACCAGATTTACCCAATTGTGTGTTACACTATGCGCCCTAATTGGCCATAATTCTTGAATTCATAGCTTGATACCAGATCACATCAAGTGAAAATACCAACGCGTGGGAGGGTTAATTGGCAAAAACATTTATGTAAACTTGTTCGACAATAATACATTCAATCGCACGTTGGTGGTGTGTTGATAATTATCTGTACCGGCACCAAAACCAGAATCATGAAATTTGGCAAGAAGTAATATCTTATAGCACAAGTAAAGGAAAAAATCCGAGAACCGTAAATTTGTACCTAAATAAAAAAAAGATTATTAACTTATTTAAAGTTTTTGACGCACGTTAATTTTGCCCTTCAATCCACTTAATATTTTAGTTAGAGCAATATGTGCTTTCATTTTTTATGAACTTCAGTACTGTTACCTAACTACTTTGTTGAATTTAGCTATTTGTAAGGAACCCTCGGTGCGCGAGTCCTACTTGCACTTGGCCGGTTTTTAGATAAATATAGCCCTATTTAAGTCACATATATTCTGCATCGCAGAAGTAATTTTGCAGTGTTATCCATTTGACCAGCGTATACGAGTTCAAATAACAGCCCGACAACAACCTTCCAAACCACTAGACTTAACACCCGTCTTGTTCAAGTATTCTCACTTCTCAATAATGGGTGAGAAACAAAGCGCCCATTGCAATAGATGACTTGCCAGTTTTCACCCTGTTCCTAATAGTGGTAACACTTTAAACTTCATTAGAATATAAAGCCATAGATTGTATTGGTTTTGTTACCACTTATGTGCGGCTTTCTGTACAACATTAATTACAGGCAAACTTCGCCACAGATAAATGGGTGGTCCTGGCATTTAGTATCCAGGTCGGTAAAATGTTACTTGATCATCATGAAATTCTCAGTATTAGCTCGAAATTAAAATTTTGTGCCAATTCAATTCTAAATTTAATTACGAAGTTTCACCCCTATTACCTGCATGGGGTTTAAACCTGCCAAACTTTAATTTAACAAATATCTGTGCTTCCCCTTCGGGGAATACAAGACGCGAAGTTTCGTATATATTACGAGATAAAGTATACAATAATAACACAAACTGTCTCACAGATCGTTACAGCAGCAACGCAGCGAACTATATTGAAGGAACTGTACAATAAAACTGAGATATACCGTCATTCACCATATCTTAGTGAAACTGTTCTCCTGACGTGTTCACAATGTATTGTTTAATATAACTCTCGTGTGAATAACGATGTGTTACTGAACGAGGTTATTTTTTCATTTGTTTTGTTCTGTTCTTAAAATAGATGTTACATTGGACTAGTGAATGTGAGTGAATGAATTGTGGTTGGATTTGAAAGGTCGAGAGAAGTTGTTTTTATGTTTGGGTCAAATCTTCTAACTGAATTTTGAAAGAGTTATCACCAACCAATTGAGCTGGAATTTTGCATACACGTTTGGTTTTAATTACAATGCACGGGTTTGCTGAGTATAATACAAAACATTTGTTAGTTTTTTTTTATTATTCTTGTTAGAAGAAAAATAGACTTGATATTATTATTACAAAGGTTAATTCTTTGATAAGCTACGCTATTCTTTTTCATTGCTATGCGCCTAGTCGCTATGCTCCTAGTCGCTATGCTACTAGTCGTATTCAATACAAAGAACTTAATAAAAAGAATTGCTGAATTATATTATGGGTGTACTATAAAATACACTTCTGTTTAACCCTTCGGAAAATAAACGTGGTGATATAAGTTGTAAAGCATGTACTTTACAAGAGGTTGGTTTAATCAGTCAGAGAAAATTCCTTGAAATCTACTGACCTTTAACTTTGTAAAGTTTAGTAGATTTCTAGGAATTTTCTTTTTATTTCAGGGCATTATTATGATGGTTAAGAATTCCTGGTTAAGAATTTACTAAGTAAAAGTTTAAAAAGTTTTAGGTGAATTTTATTAAAAAACGATCTCTCTTCTTTGAATTAAGATGAAGAATTATTTTGTCACAGCTAATATTTTTATGACAGAAGTCAAAATTCACATAAGACTTAATTTAACGTACATTCAATGCCAAACGTAGGAGTAAATGCAGACATAGGTCTTCGTCACTATAAAGCACCTACTCGCTAATAAAACGTAAGTGCGTAGGAATCTACCAAACCTATATAAAGTCCAGAGAGACATTCTCGAACACGTGTCGAATCTCATTAGATTAGGTTTAGACGTCGTTCAAGGCCGTTGCCAGCCGATGACCCAGGGGAAGCCAAAAAAATAATTTAAAATACAGTGGAAAGCTCACGAAGCTTTACACTGGTAGTGCGAGTCTTGCCCCTACGTTGATTGTATAATAATGTTGTGTAATGTTGATTGTAAATATTGTATTTCTATTTCTATTCTATATTATATTTTAATCTCCTGGGCTCACCCCCCTTGGTGACGCCCTTGCGACTCCTAATAGAAAACAATCTTCGCTTGACTGCGTCGTCGCGCCGACAGAGGGCGGTTTCCGATTATGCGAGTTTTGTCTCACGCTGGATCGCTTTAACGTAAACGACAATTTGTATTGAAACAGGATAAGCGCCGTCTGGTGACAGTACGGCAAAACCTCTTTTGTGGTTGATACACCACTTTATATATACTTTTTGGTGTACAGTAAGTACACCAAAAAGCTTACACGTCTTTTTTACATATGGGATGATCGCTTTGGATGATGCCGTATTTATACGACACGATACACATCATTTTGCGTCGCGAAATGTTAATTATTAATGCGGTTTATTTAATATATAACAACACTGGCTTCTGTCAGCGGCTTCGCCCGCGTTAAAAGTGTTTCCTTATCCCAAGGGAACATTATACCGGGATGAAAAATCATATGTGCTATTCCAGACAATAATCTATCTCTGTGCCAAATTTCATCCAGATCTGTTCAGCCATTCTGGCGTGATTGAGTAACAAACATACACTCACACTTCAACACACACGAATACCTGAGAAAATACGAAGATGCGTGTCATGCATTTTTACTTGTTTGATGTTTCCTTGCTCATTTAATTAAAATCCTAGCTGTCAAATAAATAGAGCATATTTTGCTGTAACAGCGTGGTGGTTGCGACCACGCCCTAAGAACCATGTTTGATAGCTTTTTGCGTGAGATCTCATGGTGTCCGGCCAGTTATTCAATTCAAACGCGCTGATGGATTTCTTCTCGTATCGTTAAGTCCCAGCAATTATGTCGTAGTTCTAGTATTCTGTCGTTAATAACTTGCGAAACTACTTCCTAGTAGTTCGTATCGTTATATTTCGTTCCTAGTATATTTGTCACATGTGTCTAATAAGTTACGTCTTAGGTCCTAACACGTATGATACTTAACATGAATCTAAAACTACAAGTTAAGTCTTAGGTCTAATTGAAGTCAAAATGTATTGTGTCTACGGGGAGACTGATTTACATTTGACTTATTTTGTAATAAGGGTATCATGAATGCTCTAAGCGAGAACCTCGCGTGTGTAAATAAGAACAGCCACACGAGTCGACCTTCAAAGTTAAGCAACGCTTGCCGAGGTCGGTCCGTGGATGGATGATCATCTATTACAAACATGTTTTTCGAAACTCCATCGAGCCTGGAGTGTGGAGTTTCTTGTCCGCTCTTGTGGAGTTTCTTGTCTGTTCCTCTCCATAATAAGCCACTTTTCCGAATGGACGGTAGAGTCAATTATGATTATTTTAAATAGCTGTCCCCCGCGGCTTCGCTCCCGTCAACTCACTCTACCCTAATCTACCTATCTACCTACCCTACTTACCTACCTACCCTAACTACCTTCCCTACCTACCTACCCTACCTACCTTCCCTACCTACCTACCCTACCTGCCTACATACTTTACCCAACATACATGATTGTACGCAACGCACACAACAAAAAAGGAATAATATTGTCCGTTTTTGCAACATTTTTAATTTACGCTCCGCTCCTATTGGTCGTAGCGTGATGTAGCCTTCCCCGATAAATGGACTATCTAACTCAAAAATAATTTTTCAATTCCAACCAATTTGATACCGTCCGATATCTTGGCCTACATCTCGATCGGCGATTGACATGGAAAAACCATATTAAGGGCGCGGCGAACTTAGCTCGCAAATGCAATTCGAGGCGAGCGAAAAATTCGTTCGGAGTATTGCTATCTCAGTTTGCACGCACACGCGGTGCGCCGTGCGTAGCCGTGTGTGTGTGTGTGTGAGCAGATAGATATCGCTACCTATTATCATCCTATCGACTCGAAAGCCGGCTGACGCGAACGGCGCCCGCGTTCTTTTGTCTTATTTATGTAGGTATTCCTTTGATAAACCTCAAACATGTGTTGTTATAATAAATAATGAATGCAAGTAATATATTACAAGTGTTACTTAGGCAAAGTATTAGTAAAGGACAAATATTCCAATAATGTATGCCTATTTACGCATATAAGTAGATACAGATAAATAAAAGCACTCTGAGCTAAGAATATCTATACCAATATTATAAAGAGGAAAAATGTTATTGTTTGATTGTTTGTTTGTTTGTACCGAATAGGCTCCAAAACTACTAGACCGATTTCAAAAATTCTTTCACCGTTCGGAAGCTACTCTATCCCCGGGTGACATAGGTTTTTTATCTACAGGAATAAAAAGTAGCCTATGACACCCGGGGATAGATCTTCCCACGGGAACGGGAACTACGCGGGTGAAACCGCGAGGCGTCCTCTAGTTAAAAATAAAAACAAGGATCTTGAATAAAAAAATATCATCATTCATCTGTTTAAAAATATAAATCGAAACTTGATAAAGTCGTGTAGGGTGACCATAATTATATTATCGACTAAACGAAAAACAAAAAATACAATAATAGTAATCAGAAAACATAGTGTCAAAGATCCACACTAAACACGCTTATTTTCTTTCTTTCTAGTGTTTCTTTATGAAAACTGATGGCCAAAGTCGTTTTTTCCTTGATCGTCATGGCTCTGTAAATATTTTTGCAGTTTATTATGAGGACGATTAGCCAGCCAGTTATCAAAGTCTATTAGAACCTCTCCAGGGTAAGGGTCACCGAAGTCCAGATAAAAATCCCAGAATAATTAAATAAACTAGAACGAATTTGGATTTTTAGTTTTTTGTAACAGGAATTTTACAAAAAAGTCCAGCAAAATCTGGACCGAGGGAATAAAACCGCGCTTGTGCATGCAAGTCCAATCGCATGGTCACCCTACCCTGGGTGAGCCGAACTGGCCGAACTAACGTCACAGTAAGTATAGAGGAGCAACGTAGGTAAGTCTAAGCGGTGTCCTTGAGATAATTACCTACGCCCGCTTTGTCTCATGACATGAATAAACAAACGAAAAATACCGGCCAAGTGCAATTCGGACTCGCGCACGAAGGGTTCCGTACCATTATAGCAAAAAAACGGCATAAAAATCATGTTTTTTGTATGGGAGCCCCGCTTAAATATTTATTTTATTATATTTTTAGTATTTGTTGTATAGCGGCAACAGAAATACATCATCTGTGAAAATTTCAACTCTCTAGCTATCACGGTTCTTGTGATACAGCCTGGTGACAGACAGACGGACCGCGGAGTCTTAGTAATAGGGTCCCGTTTTTACCCTTTGGGTACGGAACCCTAAAAACAAAGCTTCGTAAGTTGATGGATAGGTAGGTAGGTAAATACTATTTATACAAAACTAGCTGTCCACCGCGGCTTCGCTCCCGTCAATCTACCTACCTACCTACCTACCCTGCCCTACCCTACCCTATCTACATACCTACTCTATACTACATACATGATCGTACGCAACGCACGCAACGGAAGCTCTCAAAAAGGAATATTTTGCCCGTTTTTACAACATTTTTCATTTATGTGCCGCTCCTACTGGTTGTAGCGTGATGTTATAACCTATAGCCTTCCTCAATAAATGGACTATCCAACACAAAAATATTTTTTCAACTCCGACCAGTAGTTCCTGAGATTAGTGCGTTCAAACAAACAAACAAACTCTTCAGCTTGATAATATTAGTATAGATAAACTAAGGTACCTCTTAATTTACCTTATTGTATTATGTCATTGGGAAATAGGTACTTCCTGTGAGAAACATCCCAACGTTCGGAGACCATGTCGGCAACCGAACCATATGGTAAATAATAACAAAGTCCGTAAACAACGCAAAGTTCGTAAAAAAGTATATTACTCAATACCAAAGTTCAAATCACAAGGCAAATCTAAATCCAAGTTCATAGCATAAGTCAATAGTGTCAAAAATATTAAAATAATACAATTTAGAAAATAAATAAACGCGCACATAAAGCATAGTAAAGTAATCGTCTAATAATGACAACAAACAATCCACAGAACAGTAGAACAAAAAACAGTAAAACACACCCGAAGCACACCCGAAGTGCCCCGAACAAACCCCACGCCGTACGAACGATACACAACCGTGAGCAATGCGACCACGCACACATTGACATTTGCTTGACGCGACAGCAATACTAGCTATTGGAAATGTGTGATTAATTTGATGTGTTCCGTAATACCAAAAATTATGAATGAAAACTTAAAGTTTAAAAAAAAAAAAACGATTATTTGTAATTTGATAATATGAGCTATGTTCCTGGTACGATATTAATAAAGATATTGTTTTTTATAATACAGAAATATCAAAAAGAAAACATGTCATTTACGCTGTAAAAATATACAAAATGGAATTCGCTAAAATTTCATTTTAGGTGAGTATTTAGAAAAAAAGAAGACGTAGGAACCTAGATAAATACTGTCTTAATCCGAATATCATCATAATATTGTGGTAATATGCTAAAATTACAAAAGATTTTGGTATTACGTTTGTATGGACAATTCATGGTTCGCCGCGCTCTTAAGTCTAAAAGGGAGGAACTGAAACTGCGGTACAAGGACCTTCATTGGCTAGTTGGACGCAATAGCAAATTGTCCACAGACAATAAGCTCCTAATATATAAGACCATATTAAAGCCAGTTTGGATGTATGGGATCCAGCTGTGGGGTAGCTGCAGCAATTCAAACATCTCAGTATTGCAACGGATGCAAAACATTATTCGCTGAACAATATCACAAACCCTACCGCTTGTCACCAACAACGAAATCCACGAAAACCTCCAAATGAACACGGTGAAGGAGGAAATCCAAATGACTGCCCTAAAGTACCAGCAACGGTTGGAAAACCACCTCAATGTGCTTGCTGCCAGATTAACATGTCAGAGCTACACGAAAAGGCTAAAACGAAAAGACATACTGAAGTTGCATTCCACTCCATCTAGCTGACTCGCATAACCCAATGAGTAGATATCTCCACTGGGAGATACACTCTATGTAAAAAAAAAGAGAACTTACTATCAACAAATCTGTTCATAGTCATAGACTGATCACAGATGAACAAAGAGAAAAAAAAAAAAAACCAACCAGTAGTTCCTGAAATTAGCGCATTCAAACAAACAAACAAACAAACTCTTGAGCTTTATAATATTATAGTATAGACTAGCTGTCCCACGCGGCTTCGCTTCCGTCAACTGGCTACCTACCTACCCATCTACCCTACATACATGATAGTTGCGTAAGTTAAACCGTTTACGCAGCGCACGCGACGGAAGCTCTCAATAAGGAATAATTTTGCCTGTTTTGCAACATTTTTCATTTATGCTCGGCTCCTATTGGTTGTAGCGTGATGTTATATAGCCTATAACCTTCCTCGATAAATGGACTATCCAACAAAAAAGAGTTTTTCAATTCCGATCAGTAGTTCCTGAGATTAGCGCGTTCAAACAAATAAACATACAAACAAACTCTTCAGCTTTATAATATTAGTATAGATTTAAAAAATTAACATTACAAACAAAAGCGCCGCTTATTTGAAATAAAGAATTTAAATTTGACTTTGGTTCTGCCTCCGGCTGTCATTTGAATAAATATTTTTATGATCATACCTATGAACAAAATGTTTTTGACAATAATTTTGAACGAGTTACCGGTCACTCCACCCACCTTGACGCAAAATCAAGGTGGACGTTCATTGAACTTATAAGCTGCGTCAATGCAACGCTAGGTTTGGGCCGACATAATACGTATAATGTGTGCACGCTGCGTTAATGCTGAACCAACGCAAATTCAACCAATGCTGAATTAAATGGTGCCCTTCTGTCTATTTGTGCTTCAAATGATTTATGTCGTACACGTGTCGCAGCTGTAAAAACGCAAAACCATCAATTATTTTAATTTAAACTTCGAGCTTGTACTCTAATAATTAAGGACATGTAAATGTTAAATGAAACCTCTCTGATGGCATGAATGAATTAAATTAATGAGCTATGAAAATACTGTCGTGTAATTCTATTACTTCACTAGCTGTTGCCTGCGACTTCGTCCGCGTCAAACTCGTAATATCTTGTTTATTTATTTTATTTTTCTGGGATAAAAGTAGCCTATATTACTAAGTACCTTATAACATCAGCTATCTATCAGTGAAAGTCTCCTCAAAATCGATCCAGTCAAATATCTAAATAATTGCGTATTTGTTATTAGTACCGTACATACTTTTACATGCATTCAATAAAACGTTGTTATTTTAATATTACAAACATACTCTTTAATTTGATTTATTTGCCTAGATAAATCCAACCTGCTTAGGCTTTACAAGTACCTCCACAACCCAACTACTGGTGTTTGTACTACTTGTAATATAGAGATGATGACAAAACAATATATTTAGTCCATCAGTTAGATTACCTAAAAATTTTGGACACGTATTTTTCTTTTGCCACGTTCAAATAATGATGACGATACAGTACGTTGAAATACCGTGCTACACTTTATACTGACAAAGTAACGCCTCAAGCCCCCACTCCTAAACTTTGATGCTTTTTTGCTTTGATGATTTATCTTTGTCAAATTTCAATTATTTGATATAACAAAAAATACGGGTCCAATATTATTTGATAATCTCACTGAGGGACTAAGTAGAATTATCATTTATCTACCCAGAAAACATCTAACGACTGGTTTCAGATTTCCTTTTTTCTAACTATCTGTAACGACGTCAAATATCTTCAAATGACAGCCGAGACCAACGGCTTAACGTGCTTATCGATGCACAGAGGAATCTCGTTGTGTAAAGATAGTCCCCCATACATTTTTAGTTAATTTTAATAGCAATACTTATAGCTCTCAAGGCGATACATATAGGGTATATTTGCGTACATATCAATTCAATATTGAATATAGATGATCAGTTATTTCAGTACTGAAGTGGTCAGTAACTTGATGGGTTGCCAATGGACGTGTGAACGGGTCAATAATATACTAGAGATGCAAAATTGATCTTGGAACTGATCAGGAACCTTTCCCAATACTCTTAACTACCTGAAGAATGTCTCAAATTTATAAAACTTGATTTAGAATAATTTTAAGAAGACTGGAATCACAATTAGGTCCTTTACGTGAGGACTTGAGTTTAACTCCTGGAATAAGCGCAACAGTTTGTTCAGGTTGTCACTCACAAAATAGTAAGAATTTTCGTAATTGTATCAATACTTTCAGAGGTTATCTTGTAAAAAAGTATAAATTAACAATAGTTTTACTTCTTTATAATTATGGAAGAAAGTGACATAAACCCATCGAAACTTAATAAATTTTGACATGAAACTAGATCAACAATGAGGAAAAAATGCTAAGAAACCTAATTTATGATAATCCCTGACTATTGGTAATTACGGTTTTATTGACACTTAACATATTAATTCTTGCTAGTAAAATAATTAATTGAACCGCCTGCTTCGTTTGACTATCTCAACATAATTCATTCCAAAAGCTATCCAAATTTTACGACTCACGGTGCCCTAAAAGTATTTGGTGTTAAGTAATTGACTCAGATTCATGCTAATGTATTGAGTGGATTTTGTTTGTCATTCGACTAAAAGTAGACCCAAGTAATAGTACTCGTACATAGTTACTTTGTATTTTCGTGGAGTGATGCCAAAGTTAGGAAGAAGAGAAAAAAAAAGAGCCTTTTAAGTTTCAAGTTGTGCACACACACTAATATGAAATATTGGAAATTTATAACTGACAGGCATAAAAAACAGTAATCGATGGTTCATACGAAAGATCAAATATAAAAATGCTTCTTATATTCGTCTAAAGCACATGATTACAAAATGAGCACACAGTAATATCCGACAAAGCCAAAGCCCTCTCCATGTTATTGACTCCGTTCCATTGGAGCATAATATTCGCTCCGCAGTAACTGATTCAAATGAAATCGCTGAGTCGCCCACATGCTTTCAGATATGGAATAACTACTTAAAGCTCTTGGGATATTTTGCCTTCTTCGTAATGGAACTAAAAGAAATAAATAGCAACACGTAGTTTTAGAATACTATTTCTGTTTTACTTTCAAGATTGACTTAACTTGGACCTTTTTTTACAAAAAGGTCCAAGTTAACGTTCGATTCATAACCTTTAACGTTTACACTGTTGTGATACAGGCCTCCTCTGTGTGAAAGAGAGTTGATCATAATCTTCCACGTGAGCCCAGTGCGGGTTGATATGAATTATTACAATTGCAAGCAAAGAAAGAGCCAGCTTTACAAATAGCGAACAACCTGTTAAGGCGTATATATTCCCCAATGTTAACGCAGAACTGGCCGTGCGCCCGCGTGGAGTCAGAATATCAATATTGAACCTCCTTTTTTGACAGCTTTGTTCGCAAAATATTCTTTGATTAACATAATCATGCTACTTCAGTTATAAACAAATTCGCGCCATCAATTTTTCTGTGTAAAAATTTTTTTAAACATCCAAATCGTTTTGGAGTATCCAAGAGTAGGCAACGAAAAGATACCGTGTTGTTAATATTTTTTTTAAAGCAAAACTATTAGTTACACAAAAAAAATGTTTTGTTGCAAATAATTTACATGAATCAACCTTTAAACATAGCCGTTGCTGAGGATTATGTTTTAGAAAGTAACCATTTTACAGCACTAAAACGATGGAAAGCCCTTAAGAAATTACTATAGACATATGCGGAACAAGGTGAACATTTTAAATTATAGCCATTACTGAGGATTATGTTTTAGAAAGTAACCATTTTACAGCACTAAAGAAGTGGACAGCCCTGAACAAAGTACTATAGAGGTATGCGAAACGGGGTGTGTTAAGGGGCTGAATACTCAAAATAGGCTTTCTTTTAAACATTTTTTAGCCAAATCTATTGAAGATGTGGCAGCGGAAAAAAGATATGTTAATCTTGATCATATTTCCGAAAACTTTGTTGTGGCCGAAACACGTTTACGCACAAAAACCTCGATACAATTGAATGGCAAAGTAACCTCTTACCGTGATCGTCAAAATATTTTTCCGGTAATACTGACCAGCGTACATTTGTACAATTAACAACAATAACGTATCATAAAAGGACGCAAAACTTCATTGTCTTATATATTGAAGTTTCATTCATTATTTTTAAGTAATTCATATTATTATGTTTTGTAAAAAAGTCTATACAAATTCCATCGTGCTTCTCTATCCATCCAGTGCAATTCGACAGTGACCGCTTTGCGGCGTTGCTAGGTGGACGTACGTCGCTTTTTTCCGCAAAAAGCCAAAATAATATTCAATTTATTTCTCGTCAATTCAATCTGTCAAAAAAATATCAGGTATAATGCAGCCAGATCATGTAGCCTGGTGGCTTTAATTGGAACTAACGAAATCACAAGTAATATTGTCAAAGTCTGTATTATTTTTATTTTTTGGCACTACCGCTGTCACTGGCATCTATATTTTTGTTGTATTATAAACGACTCACGTCGTTTAGTTTACTTACTAAGTCCATAACTAAAAAGTATTTGAACCTCTTTGAAAATACAACAAATGTCATCTCAATTTGAATTAAACAATATTTAAAATATAGGTAAGGTCGAATACTATTTTAACCTTCTTCGTTCATGTGAAAACAATAGAAGCAAAAAACACAGAACATGGAATGGTCGTACCAACCAGGCTGGCAGTGTCTCGAAATGACAGAACTAATAAAATTCTTCGTATCCATTTGTTTCAATCTTTGTTTCTTTCTAACATACGGCACCTAGAACTGACCAAAAAATGTCAAATTCGTGAGAAATGATAATCTATTTCTCATGAATTTGACATTTTTCGTCGTTTCAACCAAAAATCGTCCACATGTGGACATAAAGCTCACCAAGAATCACCACATTGATCAGTCCTTTATTACTCGCAATTAACTATCCCAATTGCAATAACGGGCTACAATAATAGTTTGTTATTCTATTATTATTATTTTTTTTGGGACAATCCCACCGCACTATTCCCAAACCACTGCAACTCCTGAAAGCCAGAATCAACAGTGGCGACCACCAGAAAAGCGCCGAGGCAATGAAGCTCGACGAAGTCCCGGAGAATGAATTTAACTGTCTTGAATCCCGCAACGAAATTAATCAGAAAAGAAAATGGAGGAGTAAGAAAAACACAAATTTCCACTTCCCTCCATATCAAGCAGGAGACAGAACAAACAAGACCAATAGGCACAAAGGGTCGTTTACAACTGGGATAAGCCCAGTTGCCAAGCACCACGGATAAAAATTTGCATTAATATTAATGGGTCCTAACATTGTGAGCTGTTATATTTGATTCCAATAATAGGTATGGCAAAAGCGCTTGAACGCACGGAAATTTGTTCTAGTTTCCACAAGGTCCGTATTGTAAACGGCTCCTGATACAGCCTGTACATTATTCAACATAGTATTGCGTTCATTCTGCCAAAGAATACATAAGATATGATGTGCAGATTGTATATATTCACAGTCAGATGTAGAACACTGACATAATGGCGAGGCAACAAGCTTGAAGGAAAATAATTTACTTTTAAAGTTACCATGCCCTGTGAGAAATTGGGCAACACAGTGATCCACCTCCAGCCACGTCCTGGCCAGCCGCACGCGAACGGATGGAAAGAATTGGTGGAGGTGTCGGCCCTTGATGGAATTATCCCACCTACATTGCCATTCGGATAAAAGTTCCTCCCAGACGTCAATATGTGGTTTAAATAATCTAGAGATTTTGGCACGGTCACTCCGCGTTAAAAAGTCCGCGTCCATGGTCTCTTTTGCGGAATAGTACATTGCAGCACGTCGCTGCACTTCAAGGTCGACCGGAAGTACGCCAGCAAGTACCGGTAAGGCCTCAGTACTAACCGTCCTGTATGCTTTGCATAAGAATATCAAAGCCAAACGCTGACTCTGAAGTAACTTACGTCGTACCGCCCCTATTGTGGCCCTATCAGCCCAAACAGGCGCCCCATAGCAGATACAACCCAAGTAAGTAGCCCCATAAATAGTCTTTAAAGTCAAAAAAGACAGACCCCACGTAGATTTAGATATTCTCGTTAAGGCATAGAAGTTCTTTTTTGCTTTTTCACCGACGATTTTAATATGATCTATAAATGCAAAATTCCTTTCTAACACAAGACCAAGATAGCACACGGACTGCTTCCTTTTTACCGGAACGTTATTAAATTTAATAGTAGGACACGATTTAAGATTACCTTTCAAAATGAGCTGATAAGTTTTATGCGGAGCAAAGGTCAGGCGGTTACGATCGCCCCACTGAGATATTAATCGTAGGCAAGTGTCAGCCAAGTTCTCGAGTCCAGCTCGAGTACTTGATTGAATGAGCAGAAGACCGTCGTCCGCGTAACCGGTTAATGAGCAGCCGCTTGGAAGCGGAATCGCGAGGAAATCATCAAAGCCTAAATTCCATAAAGGTGGACCAATAACCGAACCCTGAGGACATCCCATGGTGAGAGACTTCGACATGGAATGATGGCCGAGTTTGAGTTTCGCGGAACCATTTAAAAAGTAAGAGTAAACTAAATTGTATATATTTCTATAGCAGCCTCGATTTTTCATTTTAAGTAATAGCATTGGCCACCATGCGTTATCAAAAGCCCCAGAAATATCTAGAAAAATCCCAATTACATACTTATGTTCCGATGTATTAACTATTTTCCTAACAGTAAGGGCCGCGTCTACAGTCGATTTTCCAATAGTGAAACCGAATTGATTATTATGAAATTTTGGTCCGTCCGGTAGCAACCGTGGAACGATAAGGCGCTCCAGGAGTTTTCCCAAAGATGGAAGTAATGTTATGGGCCGGTACGACTTCGGGTCGTCCGGGGGTTTGTCGCCACTTTTCGGGATTATTCGTATAAATCCGCGTCGCCAAATACGAGGAAATACGCCCTCCGCAATACAACGGTTGTAAACGGTTAAAATCGCATCACCGGCTGTTTTACACGCTTCTATAATCATCCGATTAGATATTTTATCTTCACCTGATGACTTGTTGAGTGGTAACCTCTTGACAACGTTAATAAATTCGTCAGTGGATGGAAGGTCTGACGCTGGTGATTCAGGTGGTACAGCTGCCCACGCTCTGATCTGTTGATGGTATTCGTTGTCATTAGCCAGTACGTCATCAGGTATAAGAGTATTCAGCAAAACTTCAGTTGTTTCCTCAATACCGGTAGTGTGTTTATTATTTACTTTAATATTCTGAACAAACGCGAGGTCGATTGATCGATTGGCTTTAAACTCATGATATAAAGGAGACCACGGACCTTCTTTATCTAATTTTTCTACTACTTTACGCAATAAATTACCCTTTGATTTTTCCACCGATGCTCTGTAGCGGGACCTGGCAAGTCTAAACGTATTTAACGCAATGGAAAGATGGACACCGGTAACCTTACGTTTTTTAAGCTTGTTAAGATGTTTACGCGCTCGGCGATAATTTTTACGCTGTTCAGTTAGGTAGTCACACCACCAATCACATCTACGTATATTGGTCAAAGATCCACGACCAATGGCAATGTCAGCACAGTAAGTGAAGGTGTCTGACATAATTTCAGCACTTTCTTCAGCTGAAAGCCCATCACGAGTGAAGTCTTTGGCGTGAGACGCAACAAGCGAGCTAAAGAATTCCCAATTCGCACCCTTACATTTATACCTAAAGTTACCAATGACATGTGACGTACCCTGAGTAAAAACTGGAACAAATTCGTACACGATCAAGCGATGATCACTACAAGACGCGTCCGGTAGGACACGCCACCGATCCAAGCGTACGTCTGCACTAGAAAGTGTGACGTCAATACAAGATTCGCCCATTTGGCTGCAAAAAGTTGGTGGTGCTTCAGGGGTATTATGAATAGTCAGATTCATTTCAGCAATGAAATCTTCAACAGCGCAGCGTCGTTCATAATCCGTAGACCGAACTTTGCCATACCAGAGTGATGATGACGCATTCACATCAGCGCCAACGATAACTTTGCAGCCCGCGAGCGACTGCAAGACGTGACGGAGATTATGTATATGAGGAGCAACAGGGTCTGAATATTGAAAGTAGCAACTCACAACGTAAACTTTAAAAGAAGACGATGAGACCTCCGCAACGGCACAATGGGGTGTCATTAGATTACGCAAAGACGTTACTGTGAAGTTAGAAGAATGCGCCACGTAAATTCCAGCTCGTGCTTTGCCATCCAACTGTACTACTTTGTGACGTAAACGCGCGTTTTGATATTGTTCTTGAACAAGCACGATATCTAAGTTATAATCGATAATTAGTTTGTCAAGTTCAGAAGTCGCTACCCTATCGTTGTGGAGATTTAATTGTCCTATTGTTAATCTATCCATTATTTTAGTAGTTGGTGTTGAGGATAAGTTGTTCGAGTTTAAGTTTATAAGTGGCACACCCATCCGATCCACATCGATGGTCAGACGGTTTCTTAGAGCGTTTACACGCCACGCAAGACGGTATATAATTTAAATTGTCTTTATGCGGACAGTCTTTGGTTTCATGTGTCTCAGAGCAATTAGCGCAGGTAGATGATTTAATAGTGCAGTGTTTCTTAACATGACCGAACTGTTGACAATGTGCACAACGTACTACATCGACATCATCAATGAAACGGCAAGTCGCCCAATCAATAAACAATTTATCCTTGGTCGAGACTAAATGTTTCCGGACCGCGGACTCGAGTTCAATGCCTATCCATTTCCGACCGTTGTCTAACGAACGCCTACGTATGATTTTCGTTGATTTAATAAATTCGTCTTCTTTTAATGACAACTCGTCTTTAATGTTTTGGCAGTACAACGCATGCAAAAAGGCACTGTCCTCCATTGAGGATGGGACGTCTTTAACTAAAATACGAGGCTTACGGCCTTTTGGTTTTTCAAGTCGCAAGCCAGCGGACCTAATGGCATCGACCGATTGTAACTTTTTGATTTGTAAATCGTTAGCGACACGTAACACGACGCCAGACTTCGCAGCCTTCTTGACACCTACAATTTGAAAGCCGTCACTAGGATCTATTGCTTTCATGAGCGCTTGTTTAGTCGCGGAAGAAGTTGCGAAATCAGTTGAACGCTCATCAGTAGGGTAGGCCACAAGACACGGAAGTTTGGCGCGGGCATTTACTTGTGGAACTACTTTAGGTAAACGAAGTTTTAATTTGTCAGCATATGAGGCATTGTTGACATCAGACTTGGCAATATCGACACCGGTATTATGTTTTATTTTTTCTAATTTGCGTTCCGTATTGGCCAACTTAGTCTCGTTGGCGGATGATTTTATGGCTAGCAATGAGACAATAGCCGTTATGCGCTGAGTCATGTCCATAATTGCGGATTTATTTGCAACATTAATGCGGGACCCTTGGTCATTAACAAGATCGTTAATTTTAGACAGGTACGCAGACGCCTGAGTAACCAAATCACAATAGTCGTCATTGCTTACATTAGTGACATTTAATATTGGCGAAGACCTTACAATTGACTCTGATGTTTGCATTCGCTTAGATCTATCTTCGGGTGAAATGTAAGAAGGAGACATTTCACTAAATAAACGCTTAGCATTAGCGGAGGTCGTCGGCGACCTTGGTTAATTTATTCGGCGGAATAATATTTCCCCACCACGATCAGGTGGGTCATCATTGTTAGATAACATAATTACTTTTGAAAATTAAACTAATAAGCGTATTAGAACGTAAAAAGTGAAAGATTAACGGACGATACAATTATTTCGATATACCCACACGTCAAGAAAAGTAAATGTACTCACCGATAGCTGACGAAATTAACTAATTGCAACTAAATAACGGACGTAAACACGTTTAAAAACTTACGATACCAGCACTTATCACAATGATACACAATTGACAGCAAATCACAAGCCGGAAATAAATTTCGGAACACGACAATTGCAATTAAAAACAGGGAGCAAACAGGTCACCGCTAACCAATGCGAGCGCGCGGAGGGAAGTAATTCTATTTATTATTGTATTAATATTGTGAAGCTAATTATTAATTGATCTTATCATTTTGCCAAATCGGCACTGACAATTCTTATTTATTAACAAAAAAGCCACCGATCGCCCTGGAGAGTAAACTCAAAGACTTATACTTGGGGATTGCCAGAGATTTACGCAACATTCTGGATGTAAAAAGAACAGACCGAATATGGAACACGCTGTGTTCCCAAACGGGCATAATAGACGTTGGTAAAAAGGCTGTTCGGCTCAAATGGGCCAATGCCATTACGGCTCACGTTAGTAGCATGCAAATTGAGCGCTGGGCAAGCCTCCATAATCTTGAAGATGGAACGCACCGTTGAGGCCGGTCCAGAAATAGGTGCCGAGATGATTTGGACGCGTACCGTGAGGGCTGGTTCTAGACGGTGCGGGAAAAGAATGTCTGGAATGACTTAGGTGTACTCTTATGAATTTAATTGGGGATGGATGAAGAGGGAGGGGCGGCCAAAGAAAAGATAGATAGACTGTGTGAGGAGTGATATTAAAGAAAAGGGAGTCAATTATAGCGTGGTGCGGGACAGAACGATATGGAAGAAGAAAACTTGTTGCGCCGACCCCAAGTAACATGGGACAAGGGCAGGTAGATGATGATGATGATGATTTCAGACTTTTACTGGTAAGACTTAGTAAATCTGTTTTACCGATAAATAATAAGTTTCATCATAGTTATTTTTTTTAAACTGAAACAACAGTTCGGATTTTACAGTAACATATACGTGGTTGTGAGGCATACACTGTTTTTAGTATTTATGTTTTCATTTTTAGGGTTCCCTAGCCAAAAGACAAAAAACGGAACCCTTATGGATTCGTCATGTCTGTCTGTCTGTCCGTCCGTATGTCACAGCCACTTTTTTCCGAAACTATAAGAACTATGATGTTGAAACTTGGTAAGTAGGTGCATGCTGTGAATCGCATTAAGATTTTCAAACAAAAATAGAAAAAAACTGAAACTCATATTTTTTTTTCATCTGTACGTGTGGGGTAGGTCTTCAAAAATGATATTGAGGTTTCTAATATATTTTTTTCTAAACTGAATAGTTTACGTGAGAGATACTTCCAAAGTGGTAAAATGAGTCCCCCCCCCTGAAACTTCTAAAAAAAGATATATTATTTTTAGTTTTATACAAAAAAAAATATATGATGTACATTACCATGTAAACTTCCACCGTTCCACCAAATTGGGTTGAACGAGATCAAGTAAGTAGTTTTTTTTTAAATACGTCATAAATCGTAAACCACAATTTAACAAGTATGGAACCCTTCGTGCGACTCGCACTTAGCCGGTTTTTTTAATGGCATGCGTTGTGCCTGGCGCATATAAACATTTTCTTTCTTTCTATATTATCTTTAAACACCTACACTGTACCAATACTTATAGCAAATAAATGATTGATTGATTGATTGATATATAACAAACAATAGCAACAAATAGTTTCAGCCGTTCTCTAGTGAGACGCTTACAATCACATACAGCATTTTTAGGGTTCCGTCTATCTCCCTTTCTGTCTATCACGAGGCTGTATCTCATGAACCGTGATAGCAAGGCAATTAATTTTTTTACAGATGGTGTATTTCTGTTGCCGCTATAACAACAAATACTAAAAACAGAACAAAATCAATATTTAAGAAGTGGGGCTCCCATACAACATACGTGTTCTTTGCCGTTTTTTGCGATAATGGTACGGAATCTTTGTGCGCGAGTGCAACTCGCTCTTGGCCGGTTTTTTATTTATATAGATAGATAAAGTTTACATGACCGTGTTTTTTGCGCCCTGTCTATTTGTTTTTTAACTCTAATATACAGAAAAGCGGCACCATGTGACCTCACCACAGAGGGCTGATGTATATCAAAACCCAGTAAGTGCTTTGTAATTATTATATTCCAGGAGAGCGGTGTGATGTAGTACGTATGCAACCTCTATTTCAATGTGTGTAACCAATATATAAGTCATAGTATCAACATAATAAAGGCAGTCTTACACCACATTTTGGGATGTTTTATTATATCTGACACCCGACCATACATGGCGACCCTGCCACTAAACAGGGCTTGAATCATGTACGCGATTAGTATCGGTTTTGCTCAGTGTGGCAACTGTTTAAGTGAAAAATATATTAAAAGTGACTTTGAAAAATGTGCAACTCAAAAGTAACTAATGAGGAGGTTTTTCTCAATCAAAATAGCGCCGCTAAAAACACAGCGACGGTAGAGGAATTTAAATTTCATTTATCGGCCATAAGTATCGTGTTAACAATAATTTGCACGATATTATTCATCGGTGCACTATACTCCATCTTTAAAATTTACAAAAGATGTCATGAGTCCTGGGCGCGAGAGCAGATAACGAGACACATCTTAAGGCGTTCTGTGGATCGATCCAGAAGGTGTCGCGACGGTGCTTGTAACGTGTCTGCAGGCGAGGAACGTCGGGTCCACGCTTCCAACAAGAATCCCTGACAACACAGAGGCGTGTAACAAATCATACAATTCGGCTAGTGTTCTTGTGAGTTCCGTGTTCTAATGAATGTGAAAGTGTGGTAATTCTAACATGGGCAGTGTATGCGTGCAACAGTGGAATCATAGTCGCGATATGAACTTGCATTTGGTGTATGAACTATAAAATTATGGACAGTTATGTATGACGAATTGTTACAGATATACAATGACCTTGGTAAGATAAGAATATATTTAATAAAAATAGGACCAAGTAGACGAAAGGGTGAAATTGTTTTGAAAAAACTAAAAGAGGCCGATAAATTGCTGAGTAATTTCAATGAGAGCTTAGACCATTTAAGGCTACTTAAAACCGGATTAAAAGACGAGGAATTATGTAAATTTAATAAATTAAACAAAGATTTTGTTAACCTGTATGACAATATTTTAGATTTGTGTAATAATTCATCGACTGAAGAGTCAATTATTGAACAAAATATGGCGAAATTCGATTTAAAAATCGCCTTGAGCTTATTACCAGTTCTAAATGACGACGGCACAAATACGAAACAGCTCATTGATGGCGTAGAATACTATGAAACGGAACTTGACGTAGACGGACAAATTAAATTGATAAATTTTGTTTTAAAAAGTCGACTTTCGCAGTCTGCTAAACTTAAACTTAACGCAAAGTATGACAGTGTTAATGAGTTAGTAAAGGCTATGAAAACATGTCTGTTACCAAAAAAATCAGCAACAGCTCTACAACACAAATTGTACAATTTGAAACAAAATGATCTTACTATAGATGACTACGGTAAGAAAATAACTGATTTGTTTGTTGACTTGACGATTTCCCAATCTGAAGGCAATGAGTCTAGCTTCGATATATTGAAGCCTATTAACGAAAAATCAGCCATTAAAAGTTTTGCCGACGGATTAAGAAATCGTCGACTAAGCACAATAATAGCAGCACGACAGTTTACATCTTTAAGTGATGCCATACAAGCAGCCATCGATGAGGAAGTTTCAACACCGTCCACGTCAGGTGACATTTTATTTATGCGTCGTAATAACAATTACTACCAATATAGGAATTCCAGAGGCCAGGGGATGTCACGAGGACGAGGACAATCAACGCCACCGGCGGAACGGAGGGATGATCGAATATCGCAAACAGGTCGCGGTGGATGGAGATCTCGTGGCCGCGGCACATTTAACCGTGGAGCTAAAGGTAGGATTTTTTTTAACCAAGCTACTATTCACCAGGAACAGCAACAAAATACGCATATTTTGACAGATTCAAATCCGCGAGAAAATCAATCTGAAAATAACAATGATAATAATAATTCAGAAGAGTTTTTTCGTGAATAAAAGCGTTATGATGTCATGTAGTAGCATATATCATATTTCATTACACTCTAAACATAACAATCTTACATATACGTGGCTAATCGACACCGGTGCATCCATATCGGCCATAAAATATAAACACATTGCTGAGTTGAATGAACCCATCCAAAAAGGAAAACTTGTTGTAAATGGTATTGGTGGAAAAATTGAAGCGATCGGGTTTGTTTATCTTGAATTAAGAGCAGGTGAACAAATTCTAAGCCATAAATTCTACGTATTTGAATCCTTACCCTGTAAGGCAAGTGGCATTTTAGGCCAAGACTTTTTGAGCAAATATCATTCGATTATTAACTTCAAAAATTACTCCTTAGTTATGTATAATAACAATAAAGAAATTTGTGTGCCTATTACCAAACATAACGAGACGCTAACTATACCCGCTAGGTCCGAAAGCACACATTACATTACGACCGATATAACAGAAGATTGTGTAGTTTGCGCAGAGCAGATAGGAAACGGAATATTTTTAGCAAGTACAATAGCAAGCCCCGCGGACGGAAAGCTACCAATAAGAATTTTGAACACAACAGAAAACGATTTTTATGTACATAGCATTAATCCTAAAATACATAAAGCAAGAGATTATAATATCTGTATATTTGACAAGCCAAAGAAACATGCAGAACGAGTCAAAAAACTGCTTCCCTTATTAAAATTAGATCATCTAAATAAGGAGGAAAAAATCAGCATTAGGAACATATGCGCAAAGTATAACGATATCTTTTATCTCGAAGGAGACCAACTCACTACGACAACTATAATATATAAACATTCAATAACAATACAACCCGGTACTAGACCAAGTTACAGCAAACCTTACAGGCTCCCACATTCACAAAAAGGGGAAATACAGAATCAAATTAACCGCATGCTCGAACAAGGTATAATAGAACCCTGTAATAGCGAATGGTCTAGTCCCGTTCTATTAGTACCAAAGAAATCAAATGGAGAGAAGAAATGGCGTCTAGTCATTGATTACCGAAAGTTAAATAACTGTGTTCAAAATGATAAATTCCCACTGCCAAATATTCATGAGATATTAGACTCGCTATCTGGTTGCATTTATTTTACGCATTTAGACTTAAGCCAAGGGTTTTATAACGTGGAACTTGAACCAGATAGTAGGAAATTTACAGCTTTTCATTCAGGTCAATATCAAATGACTAGAATGCCAATGGGTCTTAAGACAAGCCCGAACTCATTTGCCCGAATGATGACAATGGCAATGGCGGGCCAGTCGCTTACGCCAGTAGGAGTTTAAACAAAGCTGAACGTAATTACCCGACTATTGAAAAAGAACTCCTGGCTATAGTATGGGCCGTAAAACATTATAGACCCTATTTGTATGGTCGTCCATTCAAAATAGTAACTGACCACAAACCACTGGTATATTTATTTAGTTTAAAGGAGCCATCAAGTAGACTGCTCAAATTTAGATTATGTTTAGAAGAATATGACTATTTAATAGAATATGTCAAAGGTCAACAAAATGCAGCCGCCGATGCTTTATCTCGAATTCCAATATCATCGAAAGATTTAAAGAACATGCACGAAAGTTTATTTGTAATGACACGAGCACAGATAAAACGATTAGAACAAACTTCTCATATTCCGGAAGATACCGCAGACAACTGTGTCCCGGATCAAGAAGATCAAGCAAGGATTGTGGGAACAATTAACAAGCCTAGTAATGCAGTAGAGCTGCAATTCATTGATAAAACAAGTCTAAACAGGCTACAAAAAACGAATAGAATATATAAGGGAAATAATATATTTTCATATGATCAAGCAAAAATGATGTTGTATATAAATCCATCTGCTCGATCACAACTGACGCCAGCCGCATTTGTGAGAGCGATGTGCGATTTCTGTAAAGTTAATGATATACATGAAATATGTTTCGTGAAAAATAAATCCCATAACTTATTCTTAGGAAAAATAACTAATGAGGTTAAAAGATATACTAAATGGGAAGGACCGCGATTGTGTATTTTAAATAATATAGAAAAAGTAGATAATTTAGAAGATCGGAGAGTCATTTTAAATGACTTTCACTTATTACCCACAAGTGGCCACGCAGGCACAAAAAGAATGTTTAACAACATTAAAAAATATTATTTCTGGCCGGGTCTCGAAAAGGATATAAATAACTATGTTAAAAAATGCCCTATATGTCAAAAACAAAAGTATACGGTTATGGTAAAAGAACCCATGGTAATAACCACAACGGCACAATCATCATTTGAGAAGATATTTTTAGACATAGTAGGGCCTCTTGATAGAGATTACTATAACTACACGTATATTTTAACACTTCAATGTGAACTATCAAAATATGTATGCGCTTTTCCACTAGTGAATAGAACAGCAGCTGAAGTCGCTCGTGTGTTCGTCAACAACTTCATCCTCGTGCACGGTGTGCCTCGGGAAATCGCTACTGACAGAGGAACGGAGTTTATGTCAGAGACATTCAAAGCGGTATGTACAATTCTTAATATTTCCAAACTGAACTCAACAGCCTATCATCACCAGAGCATTGGTGCACTGGAGAATTCTCACAAAACCCTAGGGGCCTTTTTAAGAATGCACATCAATCAAAGACCAGACTCATGGAGTTCATGGTTACCTTTTTGGGCCTTTGCATACAACACCACAGTACATTCATCGACAAAATTTACTCCCTTCGAACTTGTGTATGGAAAGAAATGTAACTTACCAAGTAACCTTTTAAGAACAGTAGAACCACTATACAACTATGACAGTTATCCCCTTGAGCTTAAATATAGATTACAGATTTCACAAACAGAAGCACGGGAAAACTTGATTAACTCGAAATTAGAAAGGAAAAACAGATATGATAAATATGTAAGACCTGTAGAATATAAACCAAATGATAAAATATTGATTAAAAATGAAACTGGTAATAAGCTCTCAAACCTTTATACTGGTCCCTACACTGTTATTAGAGATTTGTCGCCAAATGTAGAGGTAAACATTAATGGAAAAATTGATGTTATTCATAAAAACAGAACGAAGTTGTATTACTCATAAAGTCATAATATATTGTATACTTAGCAACAATACCTAGGTTACTGACCTTCGTTGCGATCGTGGCTGTAAAATGATATGCACTCGTGATGCCCTGAATGAATGGTGCCAACAAAAAGTACTTACATGTTTTATTTGTAAACACAGAACTCAACTGTAATCTTAGGTATAAGTTTGGAAAAAAAAAAAGCTATTCGCTTGTTTGTAAACACAAGCGATACAACAACTGTAATCTTAGTTATAAGTTGTTTATTATTATACTTATATAAAAAAAAAAAATATATAAAAAAAAAAAAACCTGCGAGTAACTCAAACGCATAACCATTACTCATAGATAATAAACAGTAATTTTACATTAAATTTGTAACCACATTACGTAGTTTTATATATATAAAAAAAAAAAAAAAAGTATCCATGCAAAGGAATATATTTTTTTTTATTGCCTTGGGAGGTGTGATGTAGTACGTATGCAACCTCTATTTCAATGTGTGTAACCAATATATAAGTCATAGTATCAACATAATAAAGGCAGTCTTACACCACATTTTGGGATGTTTTATTATATCTGACACCCGACCATACAGCGGAAAGTCATCTTGTATTAGTAACTAAATGATATATTAAGATTTCAAGAGAATACTAAACAAGGAATATGAACCTACTAATTATACAAATGATATTAATAGCGTCATACATTCTATTGCATATTTTAAACATGCCCAAAAAAGACAATTCCAAACCTAGTAAGTTTTGGATATTTGCTAATTTAAGGTGTCTTTACAATTTGATGTGACTTTCCTATTGTAAATAATGATAAAATTGATTACTGAAAGCACCAAATCTCAATTCAAATTAAAAGTTTCCAGTTTAATATTGCACAGTCCATTTCAGTATAGTGAAACTCATTAAAATAATATAAATAAAATTATCTAGCTATTAAACCAATATAAAAAAATGTAACGTACTGTGTTCTTATATGTGGCAGTCGCATAAAAGCAGACATAATTATAATATTTATTCAATTTGCACGGCAAAGACTCGTATGACACTAGCCAGATTACCTATTTTAGTGATCTTTATTTTCGTAGCAATAAGGTTGCATTCATAGGCAAAATAACAGTGAACGATATGATGTCAGATGCCAGCCGCCAGTTTGAAATAAGAACTTGCGCAGTAATGTTTTTGTAAAAACTATCGGAAGAGTCCGTTTATGATGCGGGCCTCTGTGGTCGGCCTTGTGAATTTAATTTTCAAATACTTTTCGCTCCAATTTAAAGTTTTACCCTAAGCTGTCAATGACAGTGGGCGTGGCTTAGAACCTCAGATGTCGATTGTCAACTGTTCGAATACAGCCCCTTAAGTCCAACAAAAGTCATAGAAAAAGGTCCTCTCTTTTCAATTTTCCTCCGACCAGACAGGTAGTCGACATCGAGCCGTTGTACGATTGATGTACGATGAGAGTATCGTCTGGTCTTTTTGCAGTTCGTATGTGGCAGCGTAGATACCGCTTCGATAACTTATTCTAAAAATCGAAATTCTAATTAACAATCTACATTGTCTTAAGTTCAATACTTAAGAAACAAAACAAAATGTTTATTAATACCCCAATTATCTCCAAATCGTTGCCTTGCTCTTTCCACCTAAGGATCCAAGTTCTATTTAGCGCCGTCAAAGTGCCCATTAAACCTAAAAGCGAGTAAACCGGGTCAGTAATCGTTTAGATCTCATTTACTCTTTGAATATGAACGGTTAACGACTCAGCTCAAAGCTTAACGTCGAGATTCCAATTTATTCCTGGATTTAATGGAGTATTCTGGTAACCTACTGCAAAACCCGTTTTAGTCTTGCGTTCATGTGATTGCTGTGAACCCAATCTTTCTGGTGTGTTTGCCCAACTTAAGGTTACGATCAGACAAAACAAAGATCAATCTAACCGGATGCAGTAGAGGAAATAGATAATGGAAAAAATATTCGATAGAAACGAAATAATAAGACTTGCAAATATATATGTATATATATAAACAAAGAAAATTGTAATGGACGCAAAAGATGTCAGGTGTAAGTAAGTATCTACAGTTTTTATATTAATACAACACATTTGTACCCTATTACAGTTATTTAGATAAAAAAAAAATGAAATTAAAATAACAGCCCGTCTCTAACTATTAAATTGCCTCTGCTTATTTTCGACTTGTTAAAATATTGTGATTTTTATTAGTTTTGTTTCTTTACGTTAGTTTATTATTAGCGTATTGTACGCATAAACCTTCGGGAGCAACATCTTTAAATGATTGTGAAAATTGCATCAACATTGCACAGTGAATAAGGCCAATGTGGTCACAACGGAACGTAGTCATCTCGATATAAAAAGCATATTACGTCCCAAATGTCTCGGAGTCCCAAGTCAGAAACAACCGTGTGCGTACGTGTGCAAATATCATCTACTCTATCCGTTCAACTATTGAGCAGTAAAAAAACATCTCCAGGTAGGGCCCTTCTGCATGACCTACGAAAATATCAAGAATATTGAGATGTATCTGTATTCTGTACTTGCTCAAAAGCTAAGGAATTTAATTGCTCGTTTAGTTCTTATTACGCTTGTTATGTACGTTAATAAAGACAAAACATCTTGTTTAGATATAAGGCAATATTAATATTATCTCAGAGGGCAAAACATTTTAATATAGATAAGAATATAATATCCATCGTTACTGAATATGCTTGATATTTGATAAGTATCTCAGAGGCAACCCTGAAGTTTGAAGATTCGAATCTAAACTTTACTTTGGGTGTTTCGTAACTAGTTTTTGAACAAGTTTGTAATAATGTAGTGGAAACTTAGAATTTTCAGTTAATATTTATTTACTTTCTAAGCAAGTAGAGATTGTAAATGATGATGATAATAATGTTGATAATTTATGATCATTAATATAGATATTGGTTAAAAGGGAACCTGGAAGATAATTTAGTGAGCAATTATTTATGCTTATTAAACTATCTTCCAGGTTCTCTATTTAGGGTTCCGATTCATCAAAAGGAAAAAAATAACTCTTTCATTTCTTTGTCTGTCTTTTGTATGTCTATCCGTGTATTAAAACCTTTTTCTCTGTAATATTTGGAAGGTATCAAGTTGAAATTAATATGATATATTTAATTCTGAATTCTCTTGGATCTGTGAAAAATCAACCTTCTAAATTATCGCAATAAAAATATACAGCCTTTTCTGTCGCATATTTATGGAATCGTCAGGACATCTAAACCTAAAGGGTACTCTGCCCGTTGACCTAGAATCATGTTTGGCAAGAAGCAATTTCTTATAACACAAGTAAATGAAAAAAAAACTAAAATCTGTAAATTTGTAGCTACAACAAAAAACGATTGTAAACTGACCGCGACTTATATCGATGTATGGGGACAACAGTTTTCCAAAGGCAAAGTCTATTTCGGCTCTTGTAATGTTACCTAAGTATCTGTTGAATGCAACTATTTCCGACCAGAGATCCGACTCGCACTTGGCTGATTTTTGATGATAATTAAAATGATAGTAAATTGTTTAAAAAAATATATAAATTTTACTAGACAATTATCTGTTATCAATCTTAGATTATATAATAAACTGAGTTATTAATATAAACTACAGAGATGAGGCTGGTGTTTCGTAGCTGGCTATTCTGCGAAGAAACACCGTATATAAATAGCTTTATTTAGCTATTTATAGCATAAAGGTATTTCAGCTTTATCCATCGCTTTCAGCATATAAATGTTGTTTCGAAAAAAACAAACAGGAACACTGAATTTCCTTACCAAATTGATGCAAATATCCATGCAAGTGGATTTTAGTATTCCGAACAAGCGCCCGAGCATAATAATTCAAAAAGGATTAACAAACGATCAAGTTAAGCTGTTGGGTTTATTTCCAAGACACTGAGAAATTATGATAATGAAAGGAATTCTACGAAAACTTGTAGTCAAAGAATTGTGAAAGATAAGGATGATAATTACCTGTTTTAACTGGTTCAACAGGAGCTGTGACAATACTAAGTAAATTAGAAAAAACGTGCCTCCTTTTGCCATTTGTAACTTTTACGCTATTTTTACAGACAGTTTTATTGAGTTTGTTTTTCATTCGATGACTAAACTGAATATGACTTAATACTATGTAGAAAAGTAGCAGATGGCAGAATAGCCTCTAAATGGCGTTCTAGTCGATTCATTTTAATTTTCCTTCTGTAGCACAGGTAAAATACAAACTTCAAACTTCTGTGTTAACTTTTTACGAGTATTAATAACCTTTCGTTTTCATTCTAATTTATAATTATGAGATAATCGTGAAAATTAAATCCTCATTACGATACTTACAAAGAAATATTTTATGCCTTTGATAAGTAAGATTAATTAAATTCTGAAGCAATTTGAGGGTTTTAGAAAAGACTTTAATGATCTCACTATCGCAGTTTTGGCGTAAATATGTATGATCCTAGAGCCTTCGTAAGTAATCACACCTACAATGTCTTGACTGATGACAATTATCGTTTAGTAGCTTCTGCTAGCGGCTTCGCCTGCGGCAATTATCCCAGGGCAACGTTTTCCAGGCTACTTATCCTATGTCCTTCAACAAGGTCCTATCTATCTCTTTAACAAAATTAATCTAACTTGGTTCAGCGGTGTAGGCGTGAAAATAAAAAAAAAACCGGCCAAGTGCGAGTCGAACTCGTACGCCGAGGGTTCCGTACCTACCCATTAGACAGGCAAAGATACAAATAAAGATGGTCATAATTGCCTTTAAGCATTCAAAGCGTGATTTTCGCGGTTTCTGGAAGAGCGCTAATAAATTGAGCATTCGGCCAGGCCTGCCTGTTCGTATGAATGGTGTGAGTGATGCGAAGGATATTGCGAACCTTTTTAGAAAACAGTTTGTTTTAAAGTCACCGCTAGGGAGCTCTTGTGAGATGCTGGATGCTTAGCCCCTTTGTGGCAAGGTTGGCACACGTTTCAGTGCCAACGATGTGGCCAGGGTCACCAGGTCTAGAGGTAAGTCCCCTGGACATGACGGGCTCAGTAGCTCATCGTTTGCAGTACGCCGGTCCTCACTTACCGAGGGTTTTCCACTGCTGTACAATTGATGTATAGGTCATTCATACTTGCCCTCTGACCTAAGGAGGACGATTGTAGTTACCATTGTTAAAAGTAAAACAGGTGATCTTTCGGATAGGGGAAACTATAGATCTATTTCTCTAGTAACCATAGTCGCTAAGGTGCTTGATGGTCTACTTGGTGTTCTGCTTGATATACAGCTAAACGAAAATCTTGTGCTGCACGACAATCAGTTAGGGTTTCGGCCAGGACTTTCTCTACAGAGAGGGCAGGGGGGATGACCTCCCCTGCCCTCTTCAATTTGTATATGAATGTCTTGATTGAGGCGCTTAGCAGAAAACATGTCGGTAGGCATATTGACGGTGTGTTTGTCAATAATAAGCTTCAAAGGACAATGCTGATATTGAAAACGGAACGGGACGTAGGATTCTTTCCGTGCGTGCGAATATGATAGCTCGCAGATTTGCACGTCTTACTGCAGAAGTAAAGGTGACGATCTTTAGAGCATTCTGTACCACTTTCTACACTTGCAGCCTGTGGGAGAAGTACTCGCGGGCGTCGTATGGAGCCCTTCGTGTCCAGTATAATAACGCGTTCAGAAAACGTTGCCTTGGCGTTGTAGTGCGTCTGGGATGTTTGCGGCGGCGCGTGTGGATTGTTTTTACGCGATAATACGCAAGCGCGCAACATCAATGGCGGCCCGAGTTATGGACAGCCCTAACAGGGTTCTGAAAATGATTGTTGATTTGACTGTCCGTATATAGTTCACTGCTGTCAGTTACATGTGTCACCGTATCGTGTTGTTTACTAATACTTAGTTTTAATGCACATTGTTACTAACCCTTATGAGTCTTAGCTCGAAATAAAGATTTTGAATTTGAATTATACCGCCATAATAAAATTGGTATCATTTTTATTGGTGGCTATGTTTTAAAGATAAGGGCAAATCTAGATTTTCGCGAAAACTTGGAAGTATTATAATTTATCTTAAATTTCAACTTTTATTTTTTTGGTTTTTTTCTTATGTTTGCGCTGTAAGGACCTTACTTTTAGCCAAATTTCGTGGTTCTAGGTCAACGGGAACTACCATATAAGTTTTTGACCCAAAACCTATAGGGTACTTCTGATTGACCTAGAATTGTCAATTTTGGTTAAAAGCAAGGTCTTCCAGCACAAGTAAGGAAGGTAGGAGATCCCGATAAATAAAAAAAGTTGAATATTAAGGTAAATTTTGGTACTTACAATTTTCGCGAAAATCTAAATTTGCTTATGTTTTTTTATCGTGTTTTTGTCGTGTTGATTTTTATAAACCTAAAAGGGACTATAGACCTGAGTATCAATTTGCTAGGTCTACCCATTCCTGAGAAAATCGGTGGTGATAGACGGACAGACGGACCGGAGATCTTGTAAGGGTTCTTTTTTACTTATTGGGGTATGGAACCCAAAAAACAGACGGGCAGAGTAACTGCCGCATTTATAATAATATAAACGCAAGCTCGCAAGTAATAAACTGGAATTACTTCATCGCGAGTTGTTCAATACTTTTTTTAAATTTCTATTCAATGTGGTAACTTGTGGTAACTTTGTTAGCTTTCATACATCAAAAGATTAAAAAATAATTTAATTTTCTAACAAAATTTAGGGAATTATTGCAACAGCTCGAAGTTGTGGACGTCTAAATGAATCTATATATCTAATAAACGAGCGAGAATTCTTGTATATATATTTATATATAATCTGAATGTTGGAAACGGCTCTAACGATTTTAATGAAATTTTGTATGCAGGGGGTTTCGGGGGCGATAAATCGGTCTAGCTAGGTTGCATTTTTGCAAGTGCGAGTCTGAATCGCCCTTGGCCGGTTCTGATTCACCAAAATAAATAGGTAACATTACTGACGTTCATAAACAATGAAAGCACAGAACATTACTCTAACGAAGGGACTATATTAACTTTGCCGTTCGAAAACTGTTGTTCCCATACATCAATATACATTTTTTTTTTCTAATATATAGACCCTACTGGGAAAACTAAAAGCAAAGCTAAAAGAAAATGGAATCCACTATAACTTGGTTGACTGGTAGAGAATGCCTAAGGCATTAAGTCCGCCTTTGTACCTTTGTGCATGAAGTCTAAATAAATAAATCCACATCTATAGAAACCGCTCAGGTCGTCATCCTAATCCAGCAAGGATTGTCTCAGCGTAGTATCACTCGACAGCTTTATCTGAGCCAGTCTTGTGTCTCGAAGGTATACAAGAGGTTCAGGGAGACTGAAAACTTAGTCCGGAGACCAGGATCTGGACGGCAGCGATACACTTCGGTGAGAGATGACCGATTTATTGTCACTTCTTGTCTCTGTAATCGACACCTGACCGGCATAGACGTCCAGAAGCAGCTCAGAGAAGTTCGAGAGAGGGTCATCAGTGAGTGGACACGTACCCTATTTGTCTACTGAGTTTTCCTATAGTGGCCTCCTTCACCAACCTTACGTTATGGAAAGCGGCACACTATACCAGGCAACCCCTTACGAGGTGTCTGGGACCATCTTCGGTAGGTCACGCCTCCGAGAGCACTCGCCCCTGGTACTCAAGAGAAAATGTGAGTTGCACCGTGATTACTCACTACCATTTGTAAATTGTGCAAATAGGGTACGTGAGTGAGTGGACAGTGATGTGAAGACCAAAAGAAGCGAACTTAACCCCAAAAAGGCCAGCAATGGAGCCGAGTCCTCTTCTGATACCAGGATGTGCCTGCATAGTAGCGACCATTGCAGGAGAAACTATAAGAGATCGGGAGAAAGATTCGCACAATGTTGTTTTGCGGAAAGAGAGGTAAACGGGGTGTAACCAAAATATTGGCTTTATTCAGCTTGAAACACAAATTAATATATAATGACAAGTGTCAATAATGCCATGCATATTTATAAACAAGTAGACAATATATAGCAACGAGATTATGCGCAAAGAGTTACACTACATTCACCCCTCCTTTAGAATTAACTAAAGTCATCGTTATGTATCACAGGCGTAGTCACTCAGATAAGCAGGAGCTCGTCTCTCACGTAACGATCGACGGGGTGATGGCGTAACTAACGTGCAGGTACAGTAGCAGGTTCCACTGATTCTGTGACCTGTTGTTCCTCAGGCGTAGGTTCATCGACGGCATCTTCGAAGTTCTCTTCGTTTGGCAGCGGGGCCAAATGCCGATTAGATACGGTAGTTTCCGTGCCATTTTGAAGCCTTACGTGAGAGTAGAGCGGATTTGCCTCGATAAGTTCCGCTTCTTCCACAAGAGGGTCGAACTTGGAAGTTCGCACATGTTTTTTTAATAGAACTGGTCCTGGAGACAAAAGCCATGAAAGTACAGATTCTCCAGTCGGCGATCGTCGAGGATGATTGAATATCCGTTCATGTGGTGTTGTATTAGTACTCGTGCATAATAGAGAACGTATAGAGTGTAGCGCTAAAGGTAGAACTTGTTCCCATTGGGTGACCGTCATGTCTTTTGAGTGTAAGTAAAGTTGTATCGTCTTCCACAGGGTCCCGTTTAGTCTTTCAACTTGACCATTACATTTTGGATTGTAAGGCGTTATTCGGCTGCATGCAATGCCCAATGGAACCAAAAAATTTCGTAGCTCGTTTGACATGAACGATGTCCCTCTATCTGAATGAATGAATTGTGGGTTCCCAAACATCATGAAAATTTCCTTTAAACATTTTATGACTGTATTTGTAGTTAGATCTTTGCAAGGGAATGCGAATGGGAATCTTGAAAATTCATCAATGATCGTTAAAATGTATTTGTTTTGAGTATTCGTTGGTAGAGGTCCTTTAAAATCTATGTTTAAACGTTCAAAAGGCGCTATAGCTTTAATTAGATGGCTTTTTGTAGTCGCGTAGCGAGGCTTGATTTCTGCGCATATTCTACAGTTTTCCGTCATCATTTTTATATCATTTGTCGAATAGGGAAGATTTTTCATACGAATCCAGTGAGTCATTCTTACAATACCTGGATGGCCAAGTGAATTGTGCAAATCATAAAGTCTATGAGGGTTTAGGTGCGCGCACACACGAGAAAAGGCGTCTGCTACAGTATTTTCTCGACCAGGTCTATATACAACATCGTATTTGTAGCAAGACATTTCCAAACGCCACCTTTCGATTTTTTCATTTTTGATTTTGCTTGTATGATTTTGTCTAAACATGAATGAAACTGATTGTTGATCGGTAATCAAAATAAAATGTCTCCCGAGCAAAAAATGTCGCCATTTCCGTACAGCCTCTACAATTGCAGCAGCCTCTTTTTCTATAGCAGGATGTCGGCGTTCTGGATCTGTCAATGACCGTGAAAAAAATGCCACGGGTCTCCCATTTTGTGACAGTGTAGCAGCCAGAGCATGGTCCGAAGCATCTGTTTCGACTGTAAATGTAATATCCTCTAGAACTGACGTAAGAACTGCTTTTGCAATTATCTGACTTTAGAGTTTGGAAACATGCGATGGCATCATTTTCCATAGGGAATTTGGAAACAAGTGTGAGTGGATGTACTTTTTCTGAAAACTTCTTTATCCACTTAGAGTAGTGTGCAAACATTCCAAGCGCTCTTTTCAAAGACGGCATATCTGCGGGTATGTGTAGTTGCATCAGTGGGGCTAGGCGATCTCCATCTGGCCTTATCGTATTATTTTCAATTGTATATCCTAAGAGCTTTATCGATTCCTTCCCAAACACACATTTGTCTTTGTTTAAGGTCAGTTTGTATTTTTGTACGGCTTGCATGAACTTTTCTAAGTTTTTATCATGATCGTCTTTATTTTTACCACAAACAGTGACATCATCGAGATAGGCGTAGGTGCCGTTCAAATTCTCTTTCGTAATTATATATTGTAAAGTTCTCTGAAAAGCAGCTACTCCGTTAGTAACTCCGAATGGTATACGTCTAAATTGATACAAATTACCGCACGCTTCAAATGCTGTGTATATTTTTTCGCTGGCCAGGATTGGCACTTGATGGTATGCACTTTTCAGATCGATTTGACTGAAAAATCTATGTTTGGCCACTTTTGATACGATTGATTCTATGTTTGGTAGAGGATAAGCATCCAGTTCAGTAAATTTATTAATCGTTAGTGAATAGTCTATGACCATCCGTTTGCGGTGTTGTCCGCCACCCGTAACTAAGACTCGAGCTCGCCACGGAGATATACTGAGTTCTATGACGCCATCTTTGAGAAGTTTATCGATTTCCTCTTTAATAAAAGCTTCATCCAACGCGCTGTATCGCCTTGATTTTATAATGATAGGTTTGATTGCCGGCGATACATGATGAAATAAAGTTGCAGGTGGTACACCAGCTGCTAGAACATTGCATATTTTAAGCGGCTTTTGACTTCCTCCAAATTTCATTTCTACGGACGAGTGATTTCTCAGTAAATCATGGCCAATTATAATATCTGCGCATAGATTTTCAATAACTAGGAGTGGTATTTGCTTGTATGTATGGCCTTCTAACTCAATCGTAGCGAAGCAGACTCCTTCTACAACAGAAGTATTGTCTAGAGATGCTAATGTAATTGTTTGACGATATGGCTTAAGTCTGAGATTCAACGTTTGCGCAATTCTTTTGTTAATGAAACTTATCGAACTGCCTGTATCTATTAGGGCATCGGCACGTGTCTGATTAATTACGACTGCGATTGTAGCTTGTTTAAGACTTACCGGTGATGCAGCACACATTTCAGATAACTCTATATTTACCGCATTCACAGGTTTTGGGCTGCGACACACTTTGGCGAAATGGCCCCTCTTTCCGCATTGTTTGCAGGTACTGTGAAACGCAGGGCATTTAATGCGTTGGTGGACATTTCCTCCACAAAACCAACAATTTTTGCGCGCTGGAGTTGGTGGTGGTGCTGCTGCAGCTATTCTTTCCTCCAACGCTAGTTGTGAAGGTGGTGTAATTATCATTTCTTGAGTTTGAACAGCAATAGGAGTCAATTCCATTTCGTTCGTGAAAGATTTCGCATTATTTACAGCTGTTTCAAAAGTGATTGCTTGATTTAGAGCTTCGTCGAGAGTGAGGTTAATATTTTCAAGCAATTTTTGACGAATGTTACATGATGAAAGTCCAGCTATGAATGCATCACGAATAAATTCATGTTTGTATTGCTCGGCGGTGACGGATTCAAAATTGCAGTCAGTTGCGAGCTGTTTTAAAGATTGTATGTATTGCGAAATGGTTTCTTCAGGTTTTTGACGTCTAGTTGCTAGAATATGTCGGGCGTGTACTACGTTTTTGGGTTTAATATATATTTTGTCCAACATTTCCATCGCAGTTGTATATGTTTGACATTCTTGTATTTGTACGTATACATTTGCATCCAGATGGTTTGCTAATAGCATTAATTTCATAGTATCCATAGTATCGGATTTAGACATTTGTAACTCAGCTTTGAGGAAGTTCACAAACAAAAATTTCCAGTGTTTCCATTTATTTTCGGCGCTTGGAGAATCTGGTGTGATATCAAAGCGCTCTGGGCGTAGGTATTTTGATAGGCTTCCTGACACGCTGGAAGTCGATGGAACATTGCTTGGAGTATTATCATACATCGTGTATTTTATTTAGTAGCTTATTCAAGCTGAATAAATTGTTACATAATAAAAGATTCAATTAACCAAAATATTGGCTTTATTCAGCTTGAAACACAAATTAATATATAATGACAAGTGTCAATAATGCCATGCATATTTATAAACAAGTAGACAATATATAGCAACGAGATTATGCGCAAAGAGTTACACTACACGGGGGTAGTTCCTGTATGATGTGAGCGGGGATTTCTATTTAAACAAAAACGAAACTGATATTCGAGCGATATTCGAGGAGGTTGGGGAGAGGGGCTTACCGAAAAAAAATGCATCAACCACATTCTGCTAGGCCATGTGCTCCCCTACACCTGGTTTATTGGCGACGATTACCTACTAATGCACGGTGCCACACTGCTGCAGTGACTAGACAGTACCTGGAAGAAGTCTGGATTCTCGTCTTGAATCCGGTTGAACATAATTATGTCGGACGGGCTGAAAAGACGGGTACGAGGAAGATGTTCAGCTTCGTCGTCGATAGAAGACTTGAAAGCCTAGGTTGCATTTTTAGAAAACGTCGTTTTCTCTATTTTCACCCGCGCAAAGCTCGGTGGCCCAGGTACTAGGAAGTAATATGAGAAGAAGTAAAAAAATTGTATATTGATGTATGGGAACAACAGTTTTCGAACGGCAAAGTTAATTTAGTCCCTTCGTTGGAGCAATGTTCGGTGCTTTCATTGTTTATGAGCGTTAGTAATGTTGCCTATTTATTTTGGTGAATCAGAACCGGCCAAGGGCGATTCAGACTCGCACTTGGCCGTTATAAAACTTTAAACAAATATATGCCAATACTCAAAAATAGACAATAGCCTGAACCAAATCTCACTTCGCTTTTACAATCACAGAAGTTTATAAAATCGTTTGTATAAAAACAAATTCGTTTCAAAGCGACAATCACATTTACCAAATACCGCACCTGTTTGATACCGCAGGCTAACTTTTGAAACGACTTTCCAAAAAGGAGGATTTTCTATGTTCGACTTTATTAAAATTACAAAGGAAAACAAAGTGGGGAAAAGAATAAGCTTAACAAATAAAACATGGGCAGGAAACCTTAAAACGATACTAGGGTTCCGCACGTCTACCTATTTATTTTCATCACTGCGACGGTAAATATATTTTGTAGCGTCTATATTTTTCTTTTTTTAGCCCACGGCTTCGCTTCTGTGACTCACAAAAACAATGCCTTTGGCAATCTGCGATGCTGGTGGTTGTTTCTTTTCTTGTTGTGCGAATTAAATGAGATATCTATATTTAATTTCTAGCGTTTACGTTCTGGGATGATTATGTAAAATAAACAGTAAAGAGTATTCACACACAAGTGGCGGCACATCGAAACAATTATTATAAACTAGCTGTGCCCGCGTTTTCGCTCCAGTCAACTGCCTACCCTGTTCTACCCTACTTACCTACCTTTTTTTAGCCTAGGGAAATGGCAAAAGTTTCAAAATTCCTAAGGCTAAAGATTTTCTTAAAAAAAAAGACCTTCTTGTTTGGCCGCTACGTCCTCGGCTTATCAAAAACAAAACAAAACCCCTGACGACCAGCTCCTCCTAATGTTCCTCTTTTCTTCACTGTGGGTGTCCGAGCCATGGCTACTGACCGCCCCCCCCTCCGCCTCGACAATGCGGGAACCCACCGAGAGGGATCTACTTACCTACCTACACTAACCTACCTACTCTACACTATTTACGTAACCTACCCTACCTACCTACATAACTACCCTACCATTTTTTTTCCAAGGTCATTCTTCTGCGGTGAATTTTAACACCGCTTTTCAGAAAAGTACGTCACATGCAAAACGCCATCTATCGAATATGGAGTTCAACTGTAGTGAGTATCAGAATTGGGTGCCCTCTATCTGGCAGAATCTTGATGGTCCGAAATTTATTTGGCATAACACACTTGGCATAATCTTCTTTAAACAAATATTTTTAAGGCATACAAATTATTTAATATCTATAATTATTGTTTGGCCGAATGTTTATATGTCCGAATTTACAATGGTATACTTTTAAGATAGCATAATTTCACATGACGTATTTTTTATGTTTAATTTTTATATTAATTATTGCGTCTATGTTGATCTACAATTATATTATAAATGAACTGCATTCCAGGTAACATTACGATTATGTTTAAACATATTTAATTAATATTTGGTATACAAAATAATATTTGATTCTCTTTATTGTTTATTACGTAACGGTTGGGCAATTTGATAATTATGATCAATGAATCAGTCCAAGAGCGAGCGAAGCGAGCTCGGGAACTCAGAGTTACGTTACTTTAGACCCTGCAGATAGAAATGGTATCCCTTTTTTTTCCCATAATATTCTTTTTCATATTAATATACTTTGGCCATAACTGTATTGATATAATTTGTTTTGCCATATTTTTTGCCATACAGTTTATGTTGGCATAATTATCTTAAATGCTAATTTGTTTTGGCATCATTTTAATTCGCGTAATGTTACTAGCCCTAATGACTATTAGCATAATGGTATTAAGGCATAAAATTAATAGGGCTTACGGAAAAAAAATTGAGTTATTTTTACGTATTTTATTTTGAATTTTCATGGAAATGATTGATTATATATAATATTATGTAACTGTCATGCATAACAAATTAATTAATTAATAGTCATGCATCTGACAATAATCACTTTTTGACAAGGTAAGCGTGTTTTTTATGTTTTTAATTATTATTATTTTATATTTTTAGAAATTCAAGCAAAAGAATATGCAGGTTTCGAAGTATATTATTTTTTTTATATAATAAAAAAAACTGGCTCCCAGGGTATCAAGAACCTAATTGACAGAAAGGAGCGAGTGCAGTATAGCGCGAGCGACGACATTTTTTACTTTTACAAAAAACGAGAGACAATTAAAATAGCAAGCGAAGCGAGCGCGAGCGCGACGAGCGCAGCGAGGTGCCAGAAAAAAATCATAGAATAAGAATTATTTATTTATATTGTATAAAAATGTGTATTAGTTTCTAACATTTTTGGAGTTAATTGATATGCGTATTTATTATGCTTAACAAATTTATGCTTTAGAATGTTATGCTTAAACATTATTATGATTAAAGTAATTATGCTAAATAAAAATATGCGTTAGCTGTTATGCGAAAATTATGTTATGCGTAAATATAATTAGGATAAACAAAAGTATGCCATGTTATATTATGCCTAAAGTTTTTATGCAAATGGATAGGGAACCGTATTTCAATTAATACGAATATGAAATGTATGCCAAAAGACGATTCTGACTGTAAACTTTCTGCGATATGATGGTTCTGCCTAATAATGACTATCGATGTGAAATTTATGCGTTAAGATGATTCTCACTTTCAAAATTATGAGTTTTGAATGTATGATAAATGAGTGTATGCCAAACGATTTTCTGCTAAATGAAGTTTATGCTATCCGTTGTTATGCATAATAAAATTATGACATAAAAAGTTCTTGTTCCCATCATGCTTCAAGTCCCATCTGAATTGCGTGTGTTGTGATATTTTACTTCTTAGACACTTTAAATTCATATATATTTTTTGATAGAGTAAACTATTTCGATGTAAAAAAAAACTAAGTATGACTACGGCGAAGCTAAAGGGAGGGTTATGTTTTTGACCGGTATGTGTGTGTATGTATGTTCATCTGTTCTCTCATAACTTCTAAACTACTTATCATAATTTTAAAAATGAGGTATCGTTGGAAGCGTCTTGTTTGTACGCTTATCCTCTGATCTGAATATTTTCTTGTTTCATACGTTTCAGAGCGTGATTTTTCAGTAGTCGAGTTTTAGTTGATAGTTTGGACTTTAGATAAGGATACTCTTTGTATCTTGAGAGTACCTTTTCTTGGAATAATTTCCTATTTGCATGGGGAAGAAATCATTGGCAGAAGCTAGTTCATACCTTTTTGCAGAATTTTCTCGTACAATATGTACACAAATCTTAGTCACCCCAGATAGTCAAGCCTCGCTAATACCTTGCATTCTGACAATTAATTTTTCAACGGCTTTAGCTATTCTAATACAACAAAATGAATACTTACATGAGACAAGAATCCTTATTCTTGAAGACAAGAATCCGTATGCTTGTCTCGTTTCCCGTCAATGCTAGTCGTAACTAGGATTAACGATACGATTAGGGATGTCTGGCATATCAGATGTGGCTCCACTACAATCTTTCAGACAGGATTATTTTCTCACCGCGACACGGTCTATCTTATTTAATGTGGCCCATACCGCCTCTTAGTGCGGGCAACAAAAAAAAAACAAAAGGCGAAAATTATCCGTAGTATGTCAGTATGGACGTGCAAAGGTCTTTGATATCGGTAAACGAATAACGGAGCTTTAATGGAGTTGGAAAGGCTACATTAACGCTAGGTGCTGTAATCACGATGGAGTGACCCAGTGCCGTCTAAGGACAGGCAGGAGAAGTGTCTGTCGTCCGGCAGCGAGATGCAAAGACGATATTGTTAACATCGTGGATAGAATCTGGATGAGGTTGGTACAGGACCACTGCGTCGACTGCCGGGAGCGCAAGGCGTGGCATATGCTGGCAGAGTGTGCCGCTTGGGAGAAGCCGCGTCGTACCCTCATCTCAGAAGTCGGCAGTGACCTGTCGCTGCCGGCCGTAGTCGAGTTTATGGTCAGCAAAAAAAAATCTAAATCAGAATCGGTTCAACCGTTTAAGAGGTATTAAGCCACATACATACAAAAATACACAAAAACACAGGTACACACGTAAAACTTAAAACAGTCCTTTTTTCCGTCGGGGGTACAAAACGTGTTTGTCATAAAATACTTATTTGCAGAAAAAAAGAGGTACATACTCGTATCTTCCTATAACGAAGATAAGGATTCAAAAATACAATGCGCTTTTTCCTTATTTTAATCTTAGATATCATAAACCTTACCTTGATATCTTAAAGATTGTCTGGTAGATATCGCTGTCAGCGATAAGACCGCCTTTGTACCCGTTTATATATGTTTTTCTTGTAATTGTTTATAATTTTATGGTGTACAATAAAGTATATTCTATTCTATTCTATAAACCTTGACCGGATAAAGTCTGCCTTTCAAACCATAGAGCACTCAATGGGATTGAAGAGTTATAGTTACGGAAATGACAATATTATACTCATTGCTTTTCTGTCCCTAATTCTAGTAGACAGACACAAATTATTTTGGAAATGGGATTAACCAAAAACAATCAATCCCAAGATGCCAAATTAACTGTGTCTGTCTGTTTGTTATCTTTTTTGGTCTTAAATTTATGTACTAAATCCTGAAAGGATTTGAATGCATTTTGGCACACGGGTAGATCATGTCGTGGATTAGAATATAAGACACTTTTATTCCGTGAATATAAACACATCAACACGGTCTAGGGATATTTTTAAAAAAGCGAATTACTTTCAATGTGTTAATTATTTATATGACATGTATATATTTATAAGATACGTTATTTAATATTCTACCATTTTTTAATAATGGTTAAGGTACTTCGATTAAAATTTTAGGATTTTATGGAAAAAAATGAAGCATAGACGGAAACCGTATATGAATTAACTTTTAATTTATGAGTAAAAACTGAAAAAAATAGAAAAATCATTTAATTTGTGTTTATAAACTTGAAGTTAGTAGTCTGAGAAAGCGCCCATGATGTTCATAACACATCGGCAACGATTCGGCATGCTCAGAACAAGGTTGTCAATGTCTTGCTGTGGAATATTGTCCCATGTCCTTCTGAGGTGCGCAAAAAGTTGATCTTCTGTAGCCAGATTTTCAGGAACATCCTTCAGAGCTCTTCTTTGCAGCATATCCCACGCATGCTCAATGGGATTTAGGTCTGGCGATTGAGCAGGCCAGTCTAAGGCCCTAACATTGTGTGTATGTAACCAAGCTGCTACCGTTCTCGCCGTGTGTGCCCGGGCATTGTCGTGCATGAGCAGGAAATCTTGCCCCATTTGTGTTCTGTGGGGGCAAGATTACGGGCCCCAGCACCTGTTGGACGTATCGTTCTGCCGTCATATTGCCCCGCACCCAAACGAGATCCGTCCGTCCTCCAAGACGAATTCCTGCCCAAACCATAATTGTTCCTCCTTGGTATGGGTGAACTTCCTGAGGGTTCTGAAGACGGCTCCATCGTCCAGGAACTCGCCAAACAGGCGTCCTTCGTGAATCTGGATGGAAGCCGAACCTGGATTCATCCGTGAACAGCACATTGGACCATTGCTCACGGCCCCAGTCCACGTGGTTCCGAACCCATTCTAATCGTCGTCCACGATTGCCTCTCCGTAAAGATGGGACCCGGAGTGGTCTACGAGAGCGTAGATTGCTTTCATGCAGTCGCCTTCTTACAGTTTGGTCACTCACAAGCACTTGGTGTTCCACTCGCAGCCTTTGGACCAATTGAGTCGCCGTTGCATTTGGTTGAGCTCGCGCAGTAATTTGCAAAAATCGGTCTTGTCTGGGAGTAGTGATGCGACTTGGCCCCCGGTGCCTCTCCGCTACTTCACCTGTGGCACGATAGCGTGTCCACAATCTTGAAATTACATTTTGGTGGGTCCCTATGGCCTCAGCAACATTACGCTGAACAGACCCAGCTTCCAGCATTCCCACAGCTCGTAACATCTCCGCCCTCGTCTAATGTTGGCGCTGCATGGCTACAATACCTCAATTTTAACTTTATATTTCGTTTAAAAATGAAAAAAAACTGTAACTAAACGTAATTCGTATTGTTTTCTATATTTCGCACAAATGAAAATTCCCTCTCCTACACATCAAGACATTTTTATGCCACCAAAACAAAAGAATTTTCAAAAATTTTAATTTGGAATTAGTCAGAGATAAATTACAAACAAATCGGTGTATAAAAGATTCCAATGCGGCCAGTACTTTTCGAGTTATTTAATTGAGTATGAAATATCCCTAGACCGTGTTGATGTGTGTATTATCTTGGGACGATTTCCGAACGAAGCGGGCGTGGCCGCTGAACGAAGCTACAATTTAATCTGTGAATTTTATATCATAGAAATAGTTAATTTATTCTTGAGTTCTAAGCATACTATCAGACAGCCATACATTTATGTAGGATGTGATTTGGAACGCACCTTAGTGTTAAGAAATGATTAGAAATAATGAATGCAGCGAGAAGAGAATGAAAGAGCATGTGTGTGAGGGAGAAGGAAGAATGACGGTGTGCGAGATATTAGATTTAAGATAGAAGACGTTTGTTTTTTGGAAGTAGTTAAAAGAATCAAATAAACAAGTTTATCAAGAAGTAAGGTGTGTATTTTTGGTCATCCACATCAAGGTGTTTTGCCTATATTATTATGTTTTCTGTATAAAGTGCAAAAAAAAAGTTAAAAATAGAAATCTAGACCTCAATAATTTTTGTTATAGAAAACTACTATATTATTAACAACGTATTAAGTTTTTTAGAGTAAATATGTTAATTAGTAAAACTTGTAATTAAACTTAAGTTTTTCTTTGTTGACCAAATGGCTGCAACTTTTGTGAATAACTTTAGCAACATTACCAAACTTTAATTAAATTAATTGCTAGTTAAAGTTTTGACACTGCATATGCAACTTGTTAAACAAAGTTGCATATTTTTGTACTGAAAACTTAAACGTACTAGCGTGACCGAAGTTACTGAAAAAGGATAATGAATATTTTGCAGCCGTAGGTAAAAGGTCATAATTATAGTTTCAACAACTCAAATACCAAAGAAAAAAATAAAAGAATATTTGTTTTATTACTACGACAACTATCATTAAGTACTTTCCAAATCTACATATTTAGAATCGTATCACTGAAGGCTTAGTCTTAATAGCTGGGTGTAGAAACTGAAGCTGAAGCTTGAAATATAGCTACAGTTCCTTTTGTAACGAAGACGAACTTAGGAATTATTTTAAGTATTTAATAGGGCATGAAAGATTGTATAATAATAGTATATTACACAAATAATCCATCTTTTTAACAAGCTTTATATTACCTTGCGTTCGTACGTGCGTCCGACAACTAGTAATCCCTTTTAAAAGCACTTTCTGCCATCCGAGTAAGCTGAAACTTGGTGTACCTTTGTACTGTGTGACTTTGGATCAATTCATCAGCATATGTGTGAGTACTTTTAATATTATACTTTGTACCTGTACGTATTACACTATGTAGTGCTATGGGTGCATCATCCTCACGTAAATAAATTTATTAATGTATGTACTTATGTAAATATAGTAAAGCACTTTTTTTTTTAAAGAGTAGGTATGGATTTTCTTGTCCTATCCGTTCTTCTCCATAAAAAGCATTTTTTCCGAATGGACGGTAGAACCAATTGTTATTACTTGTAAATTTTAATTGTTGACGTTCAAAAGTGCCGCTTAGTGGCCTAGTTGAAATCTCGTAAACATATTTACTTTGACTTTAATTAAATAATGTGGTACTATGGTTTCACGACAGAGCTGGAAGGTGCATCGTGTTTGAGCTCATTGTTTAATGTATTTTTGTATTTCCAAAATACTTAACCTATTTAACATTTGTTTTTAGCCACACAACAAAAACCTCACAGGTCTTAACTGTGTGATGGCGCGCCGCTTATTTTAAATTAAATTATAAATTGCAATGCTTACAATATTACTTATTAATTATTAAATTAAATATAAAAATGCTTTCATAATAAACATTGATAAATTATTAAATTACATATAAATTTGATAAATTATTAAATTACATATAAAAATACTTTCATAACATTGATATTTTTTTGTTGAAAGTTGAATTAATTAATTGGGGAATTTGACTGTGTTAGGAAACTTTTTAATTTGTACTTACAACCCTTAGAACCCCTTTTGTATAAAGTTTGCAAGTCTTCTGGAAACTTATTAAGAAAAAGAGGTACCAAATATTCTGCAACCCTCATCCCGTACACACTATTGTTTTTTGGTAAGCTGTATTTATGTTTAAGTTTTATAATTCTAAGAAAGTCAGATCTTGTTTTTCCGATTAGCAGCTCCGGTCTATTCACATCAGTAAGAGTGAAAAATTCCACTTCATTGAACACATTCATAACATTACAATATTTAAAAAGATATTTGTCACTATTTTCGAACTTCTTGTTTATATGTTTAGGCGTAATTACTTTTAATATTCTTCTTTGTAGCTTATAGATATCTGTCAAGTATGTATGATAAGTTCTCCCATAGCTGCGGAGCCCGTAGTTGATAACCGTCTGCTAGGGCCATGTATAACATTCTTAGCGTTTTATAAGGTAGTTTATATTTCAGTATGCTAAGTTTACCTAGGATAGACCTCAGTTTGTTGCATACGTTGTCTTTGTGAGGTCCTTAACATAATCGGCTATCAACCACTAGACCGATATACATGTGTTTATCAAGTATTTCTAATAACGGGCATTTGCAAGTTTTAGGCGAGTTATGTAAGCAAGTATGTTCGTGGGCCATAACTGTAGGTATAGTGGAGCATTTATTGTCTGATGAATGTATGTGAACAATTTTAGTTTTAGATACGTTTATTACCAGTCCTACGTCATGAGCCCATTTACACATTTGATCGAAGCTACTTTGTAGAGATTCCTGAGCAGCTTGGATGTTTTTATTAGCGACCAAACTACACGTGTCGACTGCAAATTGGTATAAAGAATCTGACTTTATAGCATTACTCATATCATTAACGTAAAGTAAGTATTCCGTTGGACCTATAATTGAACCTTGGGCCGTTCCTTGCGTTGACGGAAGCTTAGCACTGTACTCATATTTTATTTTAATCGTGTTGTATCTGTTTGTGTGATAGTTTTTTAATAATTCTAATAGGGCCACTATTGACCACAATCCCATTTCGTGACAACTTGTCAAACAGTGTATCGCAACTGAGCGTATCGAATGCTTTGCTGAAGTCTATAAAGAGTGTCAAGACATGTTTTTTTTTCATTTAAGAGTCTATTTACTTTATCGGTAAATTCTCTCAACAATAGTGTCGTACTCTTATTTTTCTGAAATCCAAATTGTTTATTGTTGATTATTCCCTTTATTTGCAAGAAGTTATTTATCTCATTACCAATATAACGTTCTAAGATCTTATCTATACAAGACAATATAGTGATAGGACGATAATTATTGACGTCATTACGTGAGCCCTTTTTGTGTATTGGACGTATCACCCCTATCTTCAATAGGTCGGGATACATACCAGTCTGTAAGCAGCAATTGATCAAATGGGTAATAACTACTAATGGGACTAAATTAGCTGAAGCATACTTAACATCTTTAGCACGTGTCCCATCAAAACCCGGGCTTTTCCTATCGTTCATTTGTTTTATGATGAATTTCACCGTATCTTCTCATGCAGGTTTCGCTCTTATCGACCTATCAGGAATTATCTCATACGTTGATTTGTCTATAAGAGGCACATCGCAAGAGTTGCCTAAGTTAATGATATTCGAATTAAATTTAGTCATAAAGGTGTTGGCCAATGTCAATGGATTCGTTCGAAAAGTTGTAAGTAAAATGTGTTCAATACATTGCATAATTTTGCCGGTTAAACTATTCAAAATGCTCCAAATCTTTTTGCTGTTTTTGAAATTTTGAGAAACTTCCATCATTAAATATTTATTTTTATGTAATTTATGTACTTATTTGTTTTATTTCTATATTTATTGTATAATAATCTTTTTTGTGGGTTATTTTCATCTTTGAGCCATATTCCACAATGAGTCACGCCTCCTGCACATCTTTTTAAGTTTATCATTGGCCCAAGGACATGTGTTACGTTTACTGAAGCTACTTTTACTAATTGTGTATTTACATTTTTCGTATACATTAAAATAGTATTAGTATACATTAATTATTAAAGCTAGTATGTATGAACTTACCTATTTCATTTGGGCATTTGTATTGAAGGGGTATACTCCAGTCAATGTTATTTAGTTCACTGTGCACGCGGCGATTATCCATCCTTGTTATTAATTGACTACAAGAGTGTGAGTCATTCTTGTTTAGCACGACCGCACAATGGTCGGCCGGTGAAGTGTTAACGACAGATGTATAAATGTTATGTGCAATAGAATTGCGAATAAACACATGATCTATAATACATGACTTAGAAACTCTGTGACCGTATTTTTCTATGCGTGTATAGGAATTAACGCCATTTATAAATACCAGAGTGCACAGTGAATCCAAATATTGTTTTATCACGGGGTTACAAACTTTCAGATCTATATTCATATCTCACATCAACACATAATCCTGTTTTGAAGGATATTTCGCTATTAAAGACGACAATTCCTTTATAAATCGAAGCTTGGATGTGTCGGGCGGTCTGTACACGGCACATTATCCGTATCTAAGACTATTTATACTTAACTCGCCGGTCACCCATTCAAACTCCTGTGTACACAAGTTACGATATCTCATAAAAGTTGCAGACTTATGTACATACAATAGCACACCCCCTCCTCTTTTATTAGTTCTCAATTCTGAATACAAGTTATAGTCAGGGAGTTCAAACATTTGTGCCAATTCATTTTTAATATTTACTTCAGTCAATAACATAATCTGAATTGTATGTTTACTATTTAACAATATGTACTCAATTTGTGCAAAGTTTTTCTTGATTGATCGTATGTTAACATGCAGAAAGTACAAACAATTTTCGGGAACCGGTATGTAGGAGGTAAAATTATCCCATGACTGACAATTAGTTTCAACTTTATTGTGGTCTGTTGTATACATCGTAAAGTTATTATGTTTATGTATTTATAATGACAATAATAAAAGTAGTAGTACTTATTAGTACTTACCTATTGTCTATCATGAGACGATTTCACCTTTTCGATATCGGCGATAGAACGGATTGTGTTTTTTTTTTTTTTATGGACACTTATACGCACTAATATATTTCCGTAACAATCCTTTGAGTTCCTCTTTAGTTTTCCATAAAAGGTAGGCCGTTGACGGTGTTAGACATTCCCGAATGAAAACTTTCTCATCACCATCCATTTCCACGCTTGCAGTAGATATCGTCGTGTTTTTGGCAGTATCTATCCGTTGATCTCGGTTTCCTTCTCGTAGTTTCACAGTAATCGGAGTCTGGTCTTTTTCTCTCGCCACATTTGAAGGGTTTCTCATCTTTCTGAAGGCCTTTACGATATCATCCAAGTTTGGCGTTAGGGTTACGGCAATTTTCTTGACGATTTCTTCAGGGTTGTCTTTCTTGGATGGGTTTATGCCACACATTTCAAGATGGTTGCATAATTGTGCTTGCTCCATTTGATTTATTTTGTTTTCCAGAACTTCATATTAAATTATGTTTGTGTTTTTGGCAAGACTTTGTAAATCTGTTCAACGGTTTTCCAATTCATTTTTTTTTTTTAATACTTGGCGTCTTACAGTTCGACGAAAGTGGCCGTCTTCTGCTTAACCGGGCTACCCTGTGAAGACTAATCTCTTAGCCTCCGGCCAGACTTCAAAATACTAAACCTAAAGCGACAGCACTAAGGGCTACCCCATTTGGGGTCGGACCTCGGCTCAGGGCGTCGCTGGGGGGATGGCTAAGGCCGGATCTAATAAAGTGATTCTACCATCCGTTCGGAAAAGCCTTCGTGGAGAAGAACGGAAAAGAAACTCCAATAAATATCTAACTGGCATTTAACTATGGCTCAGCAACGCGGGCTGGCTTATATGAATCGAAAAGGATTACGCGACGAGCCTCTGCGGTGAGGACGGAACGAATTTGTATTTAAGTTTTGTATAAACAGAGGGTTCATACTATTTACGAACCCATTGACCGTCCTTGTAGATACAGCTATCGGGCTCCCTAGTAATGGACTCATACCTCGAAAAGAGGCGGGCCACATGCAACGGGAGGGAGAGAGCCTGCATTCCGGATTTCGACATCCAGAGCACGGGCTTGAGGGGACATAAATATAGAATACGCGCTGATTATATTTTCAGCGACGCATAGATATGGCTTTGGCCCGGAGGGGGCGAAAGGGGGGTGGCACTTAGCGGCAGGGGTGGTTGAAGCCACCTTCTGGCTTTGTGCGGTCATAGGGGCGGCGGGGGGCATTGAGTCGGGGATTAGAATTGGCGCTGCGATGGGAGTGGCCATCAGCGCTGGAATGGGCTGGGAGCAAGTCTGAGGGGCCACACTTTGGTGGTTCAGCTTACCCCAGGGTGAAGGCCTCTGAGGGGCTAGTCTGGGGGGGGGGTTGAGAGGTAGGGGCTACGCGCGCTTGGCACGCGTCGTTACGCTTGGCCATTTTAGGCGCAAGCTTTGGGGCTTTTGGGCAACCACGGTAATTAGCCGGGTGCCCGACTTGGCCACAAAGCACGCAGCTGGGAGGCTCCGTGCATTATGAGCGGTCATTTGGAAGGGGACAGTCCTTAGTGCCATGCTCTCCCATGCACTTAACGCACCTGGGAGACGCAAAGCAATTGGTCTGAGAATGACCGTAGAGTTGGCAGTTGTGACACTGACCAACGAGATGGGACAGACAAGTTACAAACGGTCTGGACATTAAAAATGGGATTGTGACCCTCGAAGGGGTAGCACACGACCAAAACAATGTCGTAGAGTTCTCCGCCTCTTACTTTATGCAAGCGGTGGACTTCTGAAGCAGGGACTTTTTTGCGCTATTAAATCCTTGCGGATTTTTTCCGTAGAAATTTCCTTCGGAACGCGCTTGATCACGACTCTGGTGAACTTTTCCTCCGGAAGGGAGTAAGTATGGAAAGAAACTTTCCGGTCTTTGAGGAGGCGAGTTAGGTCTCGGTAATCACGGGACGTGGGGACCTGAATTCTGATGCCCTGTTGGCATGCAGTGGCCTTGGTGAAATTATTTTTTTGCGCTTCACAGACGCTGGAACTGTCGCTCCATTTCCCTTTATCTTGAAGATAAATGGGTGGAGGAGGAGGGGGCTTCCTAGTGGTATTTATTATTACCATAGGGCTGGGCGAGCGGCTTATCCGCTGAGAAGTGCTAGCGGGGGCGGGGGTGGGGGAGGTTGCCTGTCGGGCAAGGCCAGCGGCAGAACTGTCTGGGGAGAGGTTAAAGCTACCGCCTTTTTGGCCTTGGTAGCATTAGAGGGACTCTTCCTCTTTTTCCTCTTACCTCCAGAATTTTTATAAGAGTCGCGATCGGAGGAGTCGGAAGAGGAGGACATGGTGACATAATCCTCTGACAAGTCGGGGATATTTGAGTCTACTGGGGGATTGCCAGTGATCTGATCGATGTGGTCAGCTACTACTGCCCATTTATCGTCAGTGCTGAGGGCTGTGTCCATTTCAATGGGAGAGTCATGCTCATCATCGACCCATGATTTGGGGTTGGACTTAGTTTCGGAATGCATAGCGGCTACGCGCTCTTTGTACTTCTTATACTGAAGTCTTGCGGACATCCTACGAGGAGGAGGCTTAGCAGCCGAAGTCTGGGGCTTAAGAGGGCTACGGTCTCTCTCAGAGGGATTTGAATCTGACTTATTGGTCTGGACCTCTGGGTGATCTAGGACCGGAAGTGGGCCTGACGGGTGGGGAGGGTGACCTTGGCGAGTCCTTTTCCACGCATGCCACGGGGGCCATGCTAGGTTCAGGGGCCTCGGTCTCGGTCGAGACCGTATCGAGCAGGATGGCATCTATTAGAATTGCAAAGGGAGTGCCGAATCTCTTTCGGGATTGGCCGTCTTGGGCAAGTCTTTCTTTGATAGTTTTAATAGCCGCCTGTACATGGGCTGAAGGTGGGGCATGACTTACGTCAGAAGCGGGCGGGGAGGCGGGGGCACCGTAAGGGTCCCATTTGGCGAGAGAGGCAAGAATTATCTTGAACCTGGACTGATTTTCTTGAAGCGGACTGGGGTCGTCCGATATCAAGTCCTTGACGAGCTCTATCAACAACTCTACAGGATGCATTGTTGTCGAATAGAGCCAGTGCAAAGAGAAAAAGAAACTATAGGGATAAGATAAGATAGGATATTGTAAACAATACCCTTTCCTATCTATCTATTAGGGGCTGATAACCTTAGTCCCCGGGTGGGTGGGCCCGAGGATGTGTGAAATCCTACCCTCCCAGCCGGGTTAGACTGGGAGGTGTGTACCTGGTGAGCCCTAAGCTTGTTATCCTGCCACCAATCTTATTGGGTGGCAGGGGTCCTAAGGTACCGGTGAACCCACCGAAGGTGGGCCACCCTCCTCCTGTGTACCGAAAGTCTGGCACGTCGGGGTTGAGACAACCGACCGTGCCAGGTGAATCGCTGTGGGGCAGAGGCAGGGGTTGACTAGGCTATCTACCAAGGCCAACTACCCTGCTCCCGACTCCTTCTGACTGCCGTGTTCAGACGGGACTTAGCGAGTGGGCGGGTCACCCCTCCACTTGGCTTCGTTAACACTGTTAGGTATCCACCAAGGACCATTAAGTCGTGGTTTTAACCCGGAAGGGGCCAAAAAAGATGTCCCTACTAGTAACCGAAGTTACTAGTAGTGACACCTGTGGGCGGCGCGCGGAGACGTGGCGACCGCAGTGACGTCACGCAGTGGCGCGACGAGTCGGAGAGTGGCGCGTGGTGGGGAGAGCGGCAGGCGGCGAGACGTATCGATTTTTTCAGAGTAGAAATGTAGGGTACGTTGCAGCTCTTCTTTTATAACCTGCCTCACTTCCCTGCGTAGGTCCCGCAATACTTGCTGCATCATGCTGTCAGCGTGGACACCTGTCCACGTGTGGGGTAGCAGACTCTGTATCCGTATTTTCGTCTCCTTCGATGTCGGTGATGATACATGACAGTCTTTTAGGCTTGCCACCTCCAGTACAAGATTTGCATTTCCAGTCCACTGAATCTGTATCGTGTAATACACTAAGTTGGTCGGATGTTATTGACGCACAGGAAGCATGAAGCCACTTATTACATTTGCTGCACTGCAATCCAGGTGATTTTTTGGTTATCAATTTTACACACTTTGCGCATTTTACTATTATTATTTAGATTGTAAGGTAGATGAAAGACAATTAGCGATCGTTGCGTATGCGACTGCTCTCAATTGTCAAGCGTGAGCGACTGATATTGATAAGCGATATTACATTTCGTACTTTTTAGTACATCAAAATCTTAAGTACAAAAAGAAGCCCTGTACAGTAAAACTTTAACAGGAAGTGTTTTAGGAGTAGTTATGAAAAACTAATGATGACAACCTTCACTATTTACTTAGGTTAGTATTTATGCCAAGTTTCAAATATATAAGCCCAACAAATTTCTACCATTTCCCCTTTTCCCAAAAATTCTTAATACAAAAAACACAAAAAAGTAAATGAATTATTTTTATCAACCAAGAGAGTAAATGTTTAATTTCACATGCCACACTTAAAAGCGTAGAAATTTCACACAACTTTCAACCCCCTTTTGAACTCCTTAGGGGTGGAATTTCCAAAAATCAATAAATATATGAATTCTTTTTATTAACCAAGAGTATAAAACTGAAAGTTCAGGTGTCTAACTTACAAACTGTAGAAATTTTGTACAAACTTTCAACACCCTTTTTACTCTCTTAGAGGTAGAATTTCCAAAAATCCATTCTTAGTGCTCACTTACGTCACTTGAGGAACCTCTCTCTTTATATACTTCAAGCGGTTTTAGATATTTCGTAATGAGTGAGTGAGTTGCCTTTCGCTTTTATATATACATATAGATAATAATTCCCCCGCGCCCCTCCTGTGTGTCGGCAACTCTCAAGTGTCATATGAAATTAAACCAGTGTGTAAATAGCAGCTCATCGTTTCACTTGTCCATACCCACACACCTAACATTGGCGACGAGAATCTACCTACACGTGTAGTAAATTAGAAAATGACAAGTTCAGTGCAATTTGGAATTCTACATACGTTCGACCATAACATACAATCATGGAAAACGTACAAGGGGCGTATAAATCAATATTTCGTGGCAAATGGCATCAACGAGAAGACTGATCCCGCGGGTGAAAAACGAAAGGCCATCCTGCTCACCGCACTCACTGAGGGTACCTATAAATTAGCAACGGATTTGGTTCTACCAAAAAACGATGAAGATGTGCCCTACGAAGATTTCACATCACTGCTGGACAACCATTACACCCCCAAATGTGTCGGGTTTGGTGAACGTCACAATTTCTACGCGGCGATCCAACAAACAGGAGAATCCCATCCTCGTCGCCAATGTTAGGTATGCGGGTATGGACAAGTGAAACGCTGAGCTGCTATTTACACACTGGTTTAATTTCATATGACACTTGAGAGTTGCCGACACACAGGAGGGCGCGGGGGAGAGACGCGCACCTTGCTAACATATACAACAAATAATAATTTAGATACAGATAATGTGACAAGTATATACTTTCATTTCCCACAAGTCTCCTCAGTGGAGGCTCTTGGACCAAGTTCCATACATTTTTGCCCATTATCCTTTAATTATTGACGTTAAAAAATGACGCTTAATGGCCTAATTGAAATAAAGGCAAACTCATTGACATTTGACTGTTCGGTCAAGAACGTCAATCTCAAAAAATAAAATGCCGTAACTGTAAATTGCGAGTTGGAGTTGACCATGAATCATACTGCGCAATTGAGATTGAGATGAGATGTGGAAGGAGAGAGGGGAAAAAGAGTTCTCCCCTCTCTCCTTCCACATCTTATGAACATAACTAGGAGAGTTAGTGGCAGAGATGCACATGCATTTCACCCTTTAAAAAACACCATACTTTTCTGCTGTCTAATCTTTTGTAGTCCTGCCAATCCGCTTTATTCAAACATCGAACACTCGTTAGCAAGTAAACAACGAGAACCAGACTTGAAGCGAAAACAAATATTTATTTGCAGTCTGAAAAGTTTTAACGAGCAGAGCTGAGCCTGCTGGTTTGTAAGTGGGATTGGCACTTTTGATGAACTAATCTGTTTTTACCTATATCAGGGGTAAAGACCTATACAACTCTGTAAGGTCAAGAGAGAGTGGTCAAGAGACATCCGATTACATGAAGGCACACCTATTTCCCTAGAGAATAGGCACCAAGGCCCCGTGACCTCGTCCCTCTCGTGCAACCCCATGTCATGTCCAGGCAATCACTATCCATTCCAGGTTGCCTGGAAGAGATCGCGAAATGCGATAACGCCACCCATCGTATTTTTTTTGTTATAAGTTTCTTTTGTGCCTGTGTTTTCTGGTGTACAATAAAGTATATTTAATAAATAAACACCTGTTTGGGCATCCCGGAAGAGACTGAAAAAGAGTTACCTCTGTGTTTTTTTGTGCACGACAGCATGTGATCTGATTAATGTGCGTCTTTGCTGGGTTCACTTGATAGGCGAACAGAGACCCCAGTGTGAGCGCCCGCTGCTTTGGAGTCCAGACAATTTCAGCTGTTGGGCGTTGAGGCGGTTGCCTGCCCGACGTCTTTTTCTTCGTGCGGGCCTTGTCATGATCCTTTTCGGCTGTTTCTTTCTGGACTATCTCGGTTTCTTAGGACAAAACAATTTTCCTTCAGTTATTGGTCTGTGCCACTGCTGGGAGACATGTCTCGCCTGATCCTGGCGTCTTAGATGTGCCGTTCCGGCAAGCCATCTGCTATTATTCTAACATAAGTATGTTTACTTTTGTACTCGTACACCGTCATAATATTATTTTGGAATCGGTCTCAATGGTAGACTGATTACAGTATTAATTTCCTTTTATAATATTTTAAAGGAATAATTTATGATCTTCTGATATTAAAATTAAATTATTATTTTCTGGGGTTGAATTAATTAGTAGTACACAAAGCTTGTGCTTGACATCACCGGATTGTTGTCGTTCTTTATCCTTTGCAAAACACTAATTTATTTAAACTACAACGCCAACGCCGTCCATAGGACAAGAAGTTATAAATTATGAAAATAATTTAGTTAAATTCCTCCTCTAGTTAATTCCTTTTTGTCGAAAACAACTATTTGCTATTCACTTTTTATTATCTGGGTTGTATGTAATTAGAGTAGTTATACTAATAATGCGTAAGGCTTTGTATGCGAACAAGACTCATAGTACGAGAACCCACGACCAAAACCACGTTTCATCGTTTTACAGTCAAAACCGTAAAAAAACCCTGAGACTAGATGAATCTTAACCTGGCTAGGTGGAAAGTACCGGCTAGAAACGTGTTAAAGGGGGCAAAAAATAAGCGGATGGTTGTATTACAATAAAAATATGCCTGATAATAGTACATTATTGCAAAGGCCGGGAAATAGGCAATTGCAGGTCGAGTATGAGTTTGAAGGCCAGAAAGTACCGGCTAGAAACGTGTTAAGGGTGGCAAAAAATAAGCAAATGGTTATATTACAATAAAAATATGCCTGATAATAGTACTTTATTGCAAAGACCGGGAAATGGGCAATTGCAGGTCGAGTATGAGTTTGAAGGCCGAGCCGTAGGCGAGGACTTCACTAATACGAGACAGGCAATTGCCATTTCCGCCGAGGCATATATAGTGATTTTCTCAAAATAATACAGGGAAATATTAGTACATTACTGCAGCGGCCAGCAAAAGAGGCATTGATGGACGAACGTATACGTAAGTCCATCAATCCCTAGTTGTGGCCAAGGCTTGTATAGTGTTTTTCTCAAATAATGCGCAGCAATTAATACTAATTAGCACCTTGAACTCATTTTCTCAAATACAATTACTTGTCGAAGTCAATGACGAAAAACAATAATTAATCCCGTGTTAAAGTGTTCTTTTTTTTTCTATTAACAGCTTTCTACATGCAAACCAGTTCGAAATTTAAATAAAATTTTGGATAAGTTACCTCCTTGGTTGCCATGTTTCGGCGTAAAAGATCGTTTCATTTTTAAATTACATGACAGATATGAATTAACTATGTAATTTATTTGGCCGCTTAACACGACAGATATGGATTTTCATACAACTTTTGCCGGCCGCTGCTCGCATGTATATGGCCAGTACAGCAATTGCGATTTATCTCGAAAAAGGTTGTCAAAATAATGCTCAAATTTCCAAGCATTTTTGAGAAAACATAATTTTTATATTATACATTTAATTTATTAAAAGTTACAACAACATTGCTGGAGCGTTGTAATGTTCCAAATTCAAAAAACGCTCCTGCAATCGCAATGGATTTGCTTTTCTTTGTCTGTAAATTCGATACCTCGCGTGTTTTGTTTTTGAAAATAATGACAATATGTCCATGCATGTTGGAGAAATAAAAATTTATATAGGTTTCGTAATTTAATTTATTATGAAAAAATTAGTTTTCAGACATTTTGCACGTCAATTGTGGCCTTAGCGCATTTTCTAAAATGTTATAAATGTTAACCAATCTCAATAGCAGCCTGATGGATTTTTTTAAAATCTTTTGTATCATCGTCATTATCATTTCAGCCGAAAGACGTCCACTGCTGGACGTATGCCATAGGCTGGTAATATTTTATACTCGTATGGTTGCCGAGATTACCAAAATATTGTTCAAAATTCTTTAAGCGGCACTTTTGAACGTCAAATAATTTAAATTTACAAGTAATAATAATTGATTCTACTGGGTCATGCCTGTTTTCAGACATTTTAAATGTCACCTAAATCTCCAAACACGAAAAGAACGTTTCGGAGTCGCCCGGCAAACGCGCAGTCAGGAGTGTGATTTTGATGATCACGACATTGATCATTGAGTCCGGTATTGTGAATAAAAACGATAATATTTTTCAATAGACAGCATTTTTAAAACATTATCCCAGTTTCTTTTTGTCCAATTTATTTAAAATGTCCTTGAATTTTAGTTCGATGGTTTCGGATAAGCTCTTTATTAGTTAATCACTATCTGAGAATTTGAGAGTTGCAACATATTAATTTGCTTGATGCGCAAAAAGCGCCGCAAATATTTTTGGCAACAAATAATTATTTAAAGAGAATTTGTCATACTCTTTCATGGGGTCAAACCCTCAACCTTGCCAAATTCACGTGCACAATTAGATGCCGGTTCATTCTTAAATCTTGTCAACAATATTATCATAGTGACAAACTTTCCTATTTAAGATTATAGGCCATGCAGTGGGGTAACAATAGGTTTTAAAACATATCACGATGTAAATTTGTACTAGTAGCCTTATAGGGTAGGCTACAATAGTTTCAATAATCCATCAGTGACGGATCTGGACGATACTTGGAATAGATTTTCTAATATTATGATCGAAATATGGTGCTCTATAAGTCCTTTAAAAATGTATATTAAAAGGTATTTGAATAGCGTTATCCATTTTGCAAGTAAGAAGAAGTTTCCTTGTATTATATTCAGTTTATAAATATCATATTTACTAAACGAGTATTTTTCCTGTTCTATACTTGCAAGATGTAAAAATAATCACATCAGAAGATACACGTGTCAAAGTTATCAAGCGTTAACTGCCGTGATGTGTTCTTGGCGATTAATTAAACCAATCGCAGTCATTTACGCGCGTTTGATTGGTCACATTAATTTTACGAAAATTCAAGTTGTAGAAACTGGAAATGAACCTTTTCATCTTTCACCAATAAAGATTAACTATTACTATACTATTATACTACTACTACTATTATTCTATTATATCTCAAATAAAATAAACATATACACATTAGTGATAGCCTATCATGGATTAGTAGCTTCATTGTTAAGATACGGTGTCATATTTTCGGGCAAATGCAATGAAAGAGAAAGAATATTTCGGGCATACAAATATTTATATCAATGGCAGGTCTTAAGTCTACTGAAAGTAGTCAACCAGTATTTAAATCCCTAAAAATTCTGACATTACCTTGTTTATATATAGAAATTGCCCTATTCGTTACATTAAACAAACACTTATTTACCTCAATGGTTGAAATAAAAAAACGCACAGGGTACCTACCCCCACCTTTTACAAAACAATACCAATTTGAGTACGCTTTGTTTCTAGCTCTTATTGAGACTTTTCATTATCGTACCCTCACCTTAGTTAAACGATATCAAATTGATGCCGATTAGTGTTGGGAATGAACGAATGATTTGAAATATTTATCTATTTCCCGATATAGAATTGCTAGCGAAGTAAAAAAAGGTTTTTAGAATGTCGTTTTTGCTATCACTAAAATTTAAAATAAAAATTATCATGAGATGTTTATTTCATATAAAAACCAAATAGAATTATATACCATACTAAACATTCATGTCAAACATTTACACTATTATTTTCTTAAGTGTATTTTACAACAATATAATAAATTTAAAGAAAAAATAAGTATTATTGAAATCAAACCCAATAGCTGACACTGTAAAGCATCTCAAAAGACTGAGTATGATATAATTTATTACCTGTGGCTTGACTTTCCATATTATTATGATAACAAATTAAAGAGTGCAACAAATCTTACCATTTTACTTTGTAAGCTTGTATTTTTAAATTGGTCGGATTATTTATAACCTCCATTTTTTGTCGTACGTATGAGCTCTGTTTACAAGCGTACCTTATTATTTTCGTTGTTTTAAAGTTATTTACAATAAAGTTGTTGTGTGTTTGTTGTGAGTTGTGTGACAAAAGGATTGCCATATATTCTATGAACAAAGAGACGCTTACATATATCTACAAACATGTCCAATAGTTGTGACCTAAAGTTTGTTGACATCCAAAATTGCCGCTATCACAATGTTATCACGAATTTCTGTCTTCAAAACTCTCCGTGGTGACAAGGGGATGTATTATACCCTAGACGAATTGGACGATATGGAGCCAAGTCCATGTTTTTTATAAATAATGATTTGCCTACAATTTTATTTGGATGCTGTAAATGAAAATGATTTGTTGTCCAACTACAACAGAGCGGCACGTACAAATAATGAAGAAGCTGTAAATAAGTTAATCGCAACCGGAAAACCTTGACAGAGATGATAAAGTCCTCTGGCGTGAAAAATAATTAAATAACATTGTGCTCCTTTCCGCTAACTTGGCTTAAAGAAGGTAATCTATAATCTTATTCTTAAAAGATTGGTTATTTTGTAGAAAATAAAACAATATACTTACTAACTCATTAATTAAGTGCACCTGTTTTTGGTTAATACCTAACACAATATTCAAATTTTGTTATAGGATACACTCGTAGCAAAGTATGGCAGGACCAAACCATAATGATGTTCTGTTAAAGACCCCATCATAAAGACATATCCGCAGGATTAATAAATCTGCTATTACCTCCTTTTATTACATCAATGGCTATTACTGTGTATTGGTAAGTTTTAGTTAATATTATTATGCTATTCTAAATGCAAAAACTTACTTTAACCCCTTGAGTGCTAATTAGCAGACACAATAATAGACAAACAAGTGCCTTTTGGAAACTTTGGTTCCCAAGACAATCACCACAATATTTGATGTAATAGTTTACATCTTGTACCATTTATCCTGGCCAGAGGCACAGATAATATAATACTGGTCTTGGGTTTCTTCTTCTGGGTGCCAACTGAAAACCAGTGCTGGGTGTCTGACGACCAGCAAATGCTGAGTTGGTAACCCTTTCGTTATGGCCAAGTTTATTGCAATTTGTCTCGGTATTTCATTACTGTCATTTACACTGTTGCTGGTGGGTTGTGACTGTCAAATAAACTTATCTTGTTTTTCAGCTATCACCTGCCTACTCTATAAAACTCAGGACTCATATTTCATTATTTGTCTACAGGATCAGATACTGGCTTTTTGAATGGAGGTGAGATGAAAGGAAGAAGCCATCATCTTCACCATTCACCATTGATTATCACTCAGAAATGGATACCTACAAATATGAAAAATTGTTCATCAGTTCACCACAATTTTGCCAAACAAGAGCCCAACTCTGTTGTGGTTATATACAATGAAAAACCTTACCATTACTAAAAGTAAGAAAAAGTACCATTGTCCACTGCCAAAAAAATATTATGTAATAGGCCTGGTTTCTAGAGAACAGTCATGACATCATGTATATGTCATCAAAAACCAGAAATATTCTGAAATAATCAGTAAATTATTTAAGCACCTAATAGTAAGAAATGAAGAAAGTGAGAAAATGAATTTGTATGTTTTTTTTGTGGCAAATAAACACTTTTTCTTTCTTTCTAAGTTACAGTTTTGTCCTAATTTGCTAAAGAACTTAATAAAACCAGCGCTTTCTATTTTGGCCCCAGAACCGCCTTGAAATAGCATGGGGTTAGACTACTACAAATGTTCTATGTTCCTTGGAGTGTAAGAAAACAATGATATGTGTCCAGCATGGAGCTCGTTGAAATATGTTAATTTAACTATGACTTATTTTTTATTATCAGTAATGCATTTTCTGTTCAAAGTAGACCTACCTAATAAATAATTGTGTTTAAAAACAGTGTTATGTTTTATTTTATTGAAGTATTTGTAGTGTTTGTGTAATAAGACAGCATTAGTTGGTTTCGTCATGTTGACCAGATTTATTTATCAAAGGTAGTGGAGAGATAACATTAAGTAAAATGTGTACACATATATATATTGTTGCGGTGGCGGTAAGGTGCCTGGATGTTGTAAGTACCTATCCACGGTCGCCCCCGTTGGGACAGTATCCCACTTATGTTTGTCGTGCGTTCCCTACTTACTCAGCTGGTGGCACACGTCACCACGCACCCCTGAATGCGTATGTAGGGTAGTACGAGAGGACAACCCAAGGATCCACGTTTTTGACTGAAGAAAGAACCAGAAATAAAAGGCGGATTTTCTTGAGAATTGGTTCCGCGGATTTCGGCTTTTCTCCTTCCGGCTGAGCTGCGACCAGTTTATAATAGTAATCTCTGGCTGCGACTGAATTCATCTGTCCAGTGGCCCGTCTCCCTTCTTATATATGGCCCGCTCAGACCAACAAAAAAAGAATGGCCCGTCATTCCCAAATTGACGCCCGCGTGTTTATGGACCATCCTTGCGTTCATTTTGACTTAGCCGAAATCTTTTTAGCCGTGTATTTTATTCAATTTTCTACATAATCCTTACAAATTTGGTCTTAAATGATAGGCTTTAACCACGTACATATAATTACAATAATAAAATTTACACATTTTACCATAATTAAAAGTTTTTAGAACAAAAACGAAAAATTCTGGTTTGTTTACATTTTGATTATAATGATATGCGATTATCTTGGAAACGTGTGGACCGATTTACATGACTCAAACGGATAAAATGGTTTTAGACCCAGACCTTTCATTTGACACAAACCTCAACAAAAAATCTCCACAAACAAAAAATGATGTTTTCAAGTTCTGCGCGTAATTATTAACATGTAGGTATCTCATGACAATTATTTAAAAACTATCTTTATCATCTTTTAACATTCGAATTAGGATTATATAAGTTTGTACATGCTAATTAGATAAAAAACAAAATAATTACAACTCTAATTAATATCTAACAAGAAGTAATTACACTTAGGTACTATACTTCGACATTTACTTACAATCTGTTTAGTTATCTTAGGTACTTACTAGTCAATTTTATTAGATGTACTTAACTATCACTTTATGTACTAAGGTGCTTTCATGAGTAGGTAGGTATTACATAAACTTCGTTGTTTTATCAGCGTGCAGATGAGGTTTTTTAAAATAGGCATACCTACGTATTACGTATAAATTAACTAAGTATAGTAAATACCTCTAAATATAGGTAGTTATATGATGAATAAAAGGCGACTAAGAAAAGATATTTACAAGGCAGATGTGAGTGAAAACGCCACCCGGTAGGGGACGTCCTAGGTCATACACGGATCTAATTAGTAATGTTCTCCAGAAAGGTCAGGTGGGCTGTCAGAGGCTGAGGGCCTCATTACCGGTATCCTCGTATGACTAGATGTATGGATGTAAATGAAGCAAAAGTAGTATGTTAGGACCGTAGCAGGTGGCGTTGTAGTTTCTGCTTGCCCACATGGGAAAGAGGCGTGAGTTTGTTTGAATATTTTCAGGGTAAGTAGAATGGATGAGTTTGACGATAATAATAAATAATGTACAACACGTGGGGTATAAAAGTATATTGATTCTCCAGCTGCAAAAACATTTATTACCTGATTACATCACAGTAGGTGCACAAACCAACACACAATATTGTTAACGCAGTCGGGTAAGATGCAGATGGTTATCAGTTATCTACCACCATTGAGATTATGTCCATGGTTATCACACACAACAATACTAGGCAGTCATCACAAGCACATTAAGGATTAATACAACAAAGCAGCCATAAGCAATAACGTGAGACACTAGCACACGCATCACAAAACACCAAATGCATTCTTCGTTCGTCGTACGTAGGTTTTACAGGTTTCATATATTTTAGCTCCCTCAGCTTCACGATGCGTTTGTTGGCCTCTATCAGCTTTCTTTTATTTCTTATTTATCTTCGAACTCGAACAGTTTTATACACTTAGAGCCTTTAATTATATCATGTGCTGCTGTTTTGGTTATCTATCCCAAGCATTGTGCTTATTGTCGGTAGACACAAGCTGACGGCGCGGCGGTAGTAGGTTGCGATGGCTCACGTAGCGTCTGCACTGCCCTCCATGATTTCATGGGTTTATTCGCCATTCATAATGTATTCGCTACCTAGAATCAAACAAGAAATTTAGTCCACATATGTTAAAATCGCATGAGATACACAAATCAATCGACAAGTTTACCTACGTAGATAGGTAATAACATAACATGATGCCTGTAGCTCTGTAGGGATTGGCAGAGGTTATGTATCCAATAAATGCGTAAATAAATACGTTTTACTTACCGTATGATCACGGAAGTGATAATTTTTGTATATATTTTGGAAAATGTTGATAAATCGAGCCCGCCAAAGCAACTTTTTTTAACTGTCAAACAAAACCAAAAATTGTAGTAAAAACGATATCGCTGGTTGTCAAAAAGCAGGCTGTGGTTTGAATTTTGAATGAACTATAAGAAAATCGGTATCCAAATATTATCAAAACCTAAACAAAAGCAAACTTCGTAGCGTTATCAAATTGAGCTTTCTTAAACGACGTCATGGTACGAAAACGTGAAACAAGGTCAAATTGATACCGCTCTAAGAGCTTGTGGTAACCCCCCAGTACCAATGAGATCGCAGTATAAAAACCAAATGTACACAGGTGGTCATAAAACAGCCTTATTAAAAAATTACGCCCTTACCATGGGACCGCTTATATATAATAAATTACCTGAAATCTAAAAGATTAACCCATAATTTTCTTTAAAAACAATCAACGGAACTATTGCTCGGGAAATGTCAATACACAATTCTGTATAGTAAAAGGTTGTTGTTTGAAAAAAATAAAATACCTTGTCTTTGCTATTTTGAATGTTTATAGCAGGTTTATAGCTATTATGATGACATTTTTATGCCTATTCTTATTCTTGTTTTTTTTTTACTTTGGTAACTATGTCGATACCAAACATAATTTGACATACAAAAAATACAAAAAAAAATACAAAATGTTTATTTCTGTACCAACTAGTTTACATTAGTTTATGATTGGAGCCTCCTTTTAAGCATGATAACGCCTGTGTTAGGAGACTTCCGATCTTCCACAGCTTTGGATGTTTGTACAACTTATAAAATTATTGAGTTATTTACATTTTTCGTTATTACTAGATAATATAATTATTTTTATCGAGCGCGTGTTGTGTGCTATAATGCCATTTAAATATAGTACAATTAATATAAATTCAAACACGCTTACTCGCTCCTGAGTTAAACAAAATAAATACATTAATGATGGTGTTTTAGGTGCGCGGAGTGTGTGATGTGAGTGGGGTGTGTAAGTTGTGACGAGTGTGCGTGGTGTGGGTTGTGTGAGGTGTGTGGAGTGTGTGAGATATGTGGGGTGTGATTGGGTGGTTTGGATGTGTGTATGAGGAATGATGTACGTGTGAGTGTGGCGGTTGTATAACTAATTTCCACTTATTGTAAGAACAATTCAATATCTGCATACGTGCGTGATTTTAACCATTCAATTAGCATTTTCTTACCCTTATAAAGATGTTGAGTGTATATGTATATGTGTTTGTTTATTTTATTATATAACCGTGCCGATTGCTTATTATATTGTATAGCAGCAAAATTGGTTTTAGATTGTGGTACTTGCGCAATAATATCCTTTCTTCTTTTTAAAATTATGTTTTTATCATACGCAAGTGTCTTATGCTTTTTTAAAATCGTGGTACAGATATACAACTTCCTAACAGATAGCAGGCCACTGATCTCGTAAAGACTTTCAGTTGAGAATCTCCGTTTCTTAAAATACATAATTTTTATCAGCCCTCTTTGCGCTCGTTCTACGTCTATAAATTTAGATTTCGCTGCCCCACCCCATACAGGTATACAGTAGACTATCACAGATTGTGCTAGGGCTAAATAAATTTCATTTAGGAGATTTCTCTTAGAGCCCACTTTTATGGCTATACTTGCAGGGACCACGTATCTCAATGATTTAAATATCCATCCCAATTTTCGAATTCTATCAGAAACGTGTTCGAGGTGGGAGTACCAACTTAAATGTTGATCAATTATGACACCTAAATATTTTGTTTGTGTTACTTTATTTATCATAGGACATGTACAGGCACAATTCATGGCTCGTTTACAAGAATGTATTTTGATATTTAAATCTTGATCTGGTTGTGAGCGATTTCTAATTGTAAAACATATATAATTGGTTTTGGTTGCATTTAACGTAAGGAGATTCTCATTAAGCCAATTAGCAATTTGAGCCATACCTGTTTCAGCTTTGAGCTTTACTTCGGACCAGTTATTCCCATAAAAAACAACGGAAGTATCATCAGCGTAAGAGAAGATTTTTGCATTATCTACTTTTAAGTTACACAGGTCATTAATGTACGTTAAGAAAAGTGTTGGTCCCAATACGCTTCCCTGAGGTACGCCGAATGATACCTCCATGTCATTACTTATATATGTCCCTATCTTAACCCTCTGTTTTCTGTTTGATAAATAATCTTTAAAAAACCCAAGAGGGTATCCCCTAATTCCAATTCTTTCTAGCTTGGACACAAGGGTTGGAACAGAAACGGTGTCAAAGGCTTTTTTTAGGTCAAGGAATACTAGCCAGCTAGACATTTTTCCCTGAATCGACATAATCAGTTACCAGCGAGCTGAGTGCAGTAACTGCATCCTCAGTTGATATTCCCTGTCTAAATCCAAATTGTGTAGATGATAATATATTATTCCTTTTTAGATAATTTAAGAGTCTTATATTAACTATTTTTTCCAAAATCTTGGATAAACCTGGTAAGACAGAAATAGGTCTGTAGTTATTGACATCGTCGCTGATCCCTCCCTTGTGAACCGGTGTAATGATGGATTGCTTCAGTAATGTTGGAAAGATACCTTTTCTAAAACAGAGATTTACCAGATGAGTAATAATAGGCACAATTTCCTTGCTAATATATTTTAGGTATTTAGTTGGAATATTATCCCATCCTGGAGCACTGTCGGATTTCAAACTCATTAGAACACTTTCTACTTCCTTGGGGTCGGTGTCCAAGAGCACAAAAGAATTAATTTGTGAAGGTGGAATGTTAAATCGGCCAGAAGTTTTATTAATCGGAATTTGCTGAGCTAATTGTTTTCCAATATTAGCAAAATAGTTATTTACAGAATTCACCGATGCAGTTGGAGATGGCAAGATATTTAATAATTCAGAGCTTTGATTTTTTGGTTTATTTGCGTAGGTGATTGATTTTATATTTTTCCATAATAATTTCGTATTTTTAACCGATTTAACAAGTAATTCCCGTTCGAATTTTCTTTTCAATTTTTTTATAAGATTATTACAGTAATTTCTGTAGCGGCTGTAGGTTATTTTTAAAATGTTATTATACGGATCTAATTGATAGCTTTTTTGTAATTTATTACGATTTTTAATACATTTTAATAATCCTGGGGTGATCCACGGCTTAATTATACGTTTGCTGCTAGGGATAGCTGTTGTGTTAGTGTTGTTTTTAATAGAATCAATTAATTTTTGAATAAGTTTTTCTGTTAGCAAATTTGGGTCATCACAAAAAAGTAAGTCTGCAAGATTTTTTTCCTGTAAATATTTTAGTGCATTTTCAAAGTTTATGGTCGTGGTGATTTTACTAGCGGATTTCTTGCTTTTTATTTTGGAAAGTGAGAAAAATGTAGTACAGTGATCGGTAATTGTAGTTTTTAAGACAGCAATTGAAGCTGATGTCTTTTTTTTTATGAATCCTCAACATGAAATGGTCTAAACAGTTCCGTTCTCTGGTCGGCAATGTATGACCAGGTAAAATACCATACGCCGACAACATTTTAAGATAGTTTACTCGGTTTTTTTTATCATGCGACATTTCTACATCTTTCGCTCTAATGTTGATATTTATGTCGCCCGCTATTACTATATTTCTTTGTGTAGGTAACGTATCTAAATGTTGGCTGAGTGAATCTATAAACCTATCAAGGTTGGTGTTGCATGGAGACCGATATATACACAGAACAGTGTTATCTAGTATGTCCAATTGTAGACAGCTCGCCTGATCTAGCTGAATTTCTTGAACTTTAGATTTTAACGTTTTTTTAACAAATACAGCTACTCCATCATTTTGATTCATCTGCCGTGTTGATACAAAAGACTGATAATTGCTGAGTTGAGGTATATGTTTATTCTTATGTAATCTACATTCTGTTAATATTATCACATCTGTTTCGAATTTTAAAGTAGACAACATAACGACGAAGTCATCAAAGTTGCAATATATACTTCTTATGTTCTGAGATATAATAGTGAAATCATTTCTATTGACGTATATATGATCAGAAAGATTTGAAGAATCACATTCAACTGTTTTAGATATTTCAATGTTGTCTATGTCATCAACTGTTTGCAATGTATTACTCATAAATGATACTAGATATTATTGAGGTCATCACAAGGCAGTCGCAAATACCACATTGATATATAAGTATATAATAAAGGTAAACCATGAGAGAAAGTAAAAACATAAAATATTATAAAACAACAAACATTACCTTCACTTTATGACATCATCTATAATATATAGTAATAAATGTGATTGTTGTTTTATAATATTTTGATATTAACATTTTGACATTAAGCTTTTTGACAATACACATTATGACATTTATTTTATATTCTTCATTGCATGTTAAGCGATAGATTCACATTTCATTAATTCATTTTTTTTTTACTTATCTGTTTGTAACTATATTACTAAATTCAAATGTAATATTTTGCATGCCGAAAGGCAAAATGTATTGGGACAATTTATTAATATTCCAACTTATATGTAGGTTTACCTACATTATTAGCAAATAAATGATTTCTTTATATATATATATATGATATTAAAATAAGGTTAAACAAACGACCTCAATGGGTGTCGCGAGGAATTAGAGCCTGTAGTAAAAAGAAGAGGGCACTTTTGTGTTTACCGTTACCGTCTGAACCGAAATGAGGCAAATAAAAGAAAGCTCAATACGTATACTACCACCTACAAGCGAATAGTTAAATTAACTAAACGTGCTCAAAACATACATAAAATAAAATTTGCAGTAAATAAATCAAAAGCGACATGGGAGATAATAAATAGGTCAAAACCAAAATTACCTAAAAACACGATTGCAAACATTAAAATAGGTAATAAAAATATAACACATCCCCGTGACATAGCTAATGTTTATAATATTTTTTTTATTGACAAGATTAAACCTGTATGTATTACTGGAATACAAGTTACTGCAAATATATCCAAACCGAACAACTCGATGTTTATGGCACCTAGCCACGAAGATGACATTAAACAAATAATAAAAACGTTAAAAAATACTCAGAGCGTGGGACATTACGGTATATCCACAGCAACAATAAAGAAGTATCAGACAGCATTAGCGGCCATTTAAGTTACATAATTAATTTATGCATATCTCAAGGTATATATCCGACCAAACTCAAGACTGCTGTAATAAAACCACTGTACAAAAAAACGATAGAGATAAAACGGAGTCGTACAGGCCTATTGCACTTATTCCAATTTTTTCAAAAATATTTGAAAAATACATTTATGAAAAAAATTATAAATACTTAGTAAAACATGACATCCTAACTGAAGAACAAAAAGGCTTTAGAAAAATTAATATGGCTATATATGACTTCTAAAATAAAATAATCACAAACGTTGACCATAACATACCTGTATGTTCAATTTACTGTGACATAACTCAAGCCTTTGACTACGTAGATCATAATATCTTACTTAATAAGTTAGAAGCTTACGAATTGGAATAAGAGGAAATATCTTACACCTTATCGAGTCCTATTTAAAAAATCGTAAACAATATGTGGAAATATCTCTTATAGATACAAAAACTAAGAACGAAAGGGTTTATCGGTCACGTGATAGAACAACCACATATGGTGTGCCACAAGGCAGCGTGCTTGGCCCTCCTCTATTTATACTGTATATAAATGACCTGCCAAAAGTTATGCAGCATCACATGACACTATTTGCCGACGATAGCACAGTTACCATTGACTGCGAAGACAAATTCAATTATGATAATGACGTTACAAATACTATACACTCAATAATACAATGGCTGAGTAACAATAATCTTAAGATAAATATTGACAAGACCAAATTAATGACATTTAAGTAACGCAAAAATTTGACTATGAATATTAATTACAAGAACGAACAAATAAATCAAGTAAGCACGTCCAAATTCCTAAGGTTAACCACAGACCAACGACTAGATTGGAAAGCACACACGATAGATTTGGCAAAGAGACTTAGCAAATCTGCTTACGCTCTATATAAAATTGCCCCAGTCTTAAGAACGGATGCTATTGTTACAGCATACCATGGCTAGTTCAATATTAAGATTAGATTAGAGATTTAGATTTAGATTCTTTTCTCCAGATTGTAGTATTTACCCCCTTCAGGATTGTATGACTGCTTCGAAAAGGTAATGGATGAAGTGTTACACAAGATTTGTAACTCGAATAAATCCATTATCACTTGTGGTGATTTTAATGTTAATTTATTAGAAAAGTCAGGTTCTTGTAGTAAAATAATAAGTCTGTTTCAGTACTACAATCTTGTAAACCTATTTTTGGAGCCCACAAGAATAACCCCTTCTAGTGCTACATGCTTAGATAATATTTATACTAATTTTATACCAGTCCACAAAGAAATTATAAATTTACTAGATTCTGATCATTGCGGGCAGAGGATTACTATACCAAACCAAAACAACAAAGTGGCTAAAAAGGATATCACTGTTAACCCCAAAACTGCAAGTCGCTTGGCAGCTTTTAAAGTTAAACTCATTAATAAATTACCAATTTTGTCAAGTGATGCTGATCCTAATCATCTATATGATGATTTTACTGTAAACAATTTAATTCGACCTTTATTCCCAAGACTATCTCCGTTAATAGTAACGCATCATTCAGTGATTGGGCTACCATTGGTATTCATAAAAGTAGAACACGCTTTATGAGCTGTACAGTGAAAGGACTTATGTAAACACTGCTGAATTTAATTTATATGTTAGAAATTATTCAAAATGATTTAAAAAGTTTGTTGTTTGGCCAAGTTGCGTTATTGGAGCTCAAAGATTAAAAACAGTAGTAATGTTATTAAAACGACTTGGAATATTATTAATAGTGAAACGGGAAGATCTGGTAACCGAAATATTGACTACGGCCTGTCTATTAATGGCAACATCATAAAATCAGACTCACAAGTCGCAGTGGCCTTTGAAAATTTCTTTTCAGATATTCCCATTTCAACGACTAAATCCTTAAACTCATCGCCTTCTGTTGCTGAGTCTTTGCTAAAAGAAAATGTTAATGTTTGCGATTCGGAATTTCTTTTTGAACATATTACTTGTAAAGACATAATTAAAATCTTTCACACTTTAAATGTTTAGCTATTATCTTTAATAATTGTATCGACTGTGGGGAGTTTCCTGACCTTATGAAAAATAGTAAAATAATACCTTTGTTTAAATCAGGTAGTACATCAGACCCTACAAATTATAGACCTATTTCAGTACTACCTACGTTTAGCAAAATATTTGAGAAATTAATTTTAGAGCAATTGCAAAGATTTTTTAATAAACATAAATTATTACATACAAAACAGTTCGGTTTTACAAGGGGTCGTTCAACTACTGATGAATGGTGTTGAAGTTTTAGGACATATTTATAATGCATGGGAAGATAAGTGCGATGCCTTGGGAATCGTTTCTGATTTGTCCAAAGCATTTGATTGTGTTTTTCATGAAACGCTAATCAGGAAACTCCGCCACTACGGGATCCGGAACAGCGCTCTGGATCTTCTTACTTCATATTTGATTAATAGGATTCAGACCGTTGACGTTAATGGAAAAAGATCTCCTGGATCTATGGTAACAATGGGAGTCCCACAGGGCTCGATTCTTGGTCCTTTCTTGTTTCTTATTTATATTAATGACTTGCCTTACCTCATAAAGGATAACCATGATATAGTGTTTTTTGCGGATAATACTTCACTTTTGTTTAAACTTAAACATCAGCAGCTGGTTACTGACGATCTAAATAGCGCGATCTCAAAAGTAGTTCACTGGTTCAATGTTAATAATTTACTTCTTAATGAAAAAAAAACCAAATGCATTAAGTTTACCCTACCTCACGTTAGGCAGGTGAAAACCGATGTGTTGATAAAGGGCGAAGAATTGAATCCTGAAAATAGCATAGTATTCTTAGGCTTAACTTTGGATGCTAAGCTTCAGTGGGGCCCACATATAGATAAATTGTCAAAGAAGCTAAGCTCCGCAGCATATGCTGTTAGAAAAATTCGTAATTTAACTGACATAGAGACAGCCCGTTTGGTATACTTTAGCTATTTTCAGCTAGTGTAATGTCGTACGGTATTCTGTTGTGGGGAAATGCCGCCGACATCCAGACTATCTTTGTTTTGCAGAAAAGAGCTGTTCGGTCAATTTATAAATTAAGCCCAAGACACTCTCTCAGAGAGAAATTTAAGGAGATTAATGTAATGACTGTGCCTTCTCAGTATATTTATGAAAATCTTTTATATGCCCATAAAAATATAAAATTGTTTAAAAAATACAGTGATATCCATAACATAAATACTAGGAATAAACACAAATTTGTATTACCTACAACAAGGCTCAAGAAAATAGGTGGCTCGTTTAGATTTCAATGTGTACGCTTTTATTATAAGCTTCCAAGCCACGTACAACATTTATTTATTTATTTATTTATTTATTTATTTATTTATTTATTTATTTATTTATTTATTTATTTATTTATTTATTTATTTATTTATTTATTTATTTATTTATTTATTTATTTATTTATTTATTTATTTATTTATTTATTTATTTATTTATTTATTTATTTATTTATTTATTTATTTATTTATTTATTTATTTATTTATTTATTTATTTATTTATTTATTTATTTATTTATTTATTTATTTATTTTATTTATTTATTTATTTTATTTATTTATTTATTAATTAACATACATTTGTTTTAACAGGTAAGACCAAAGCTAACAAAAGTAGTCATACATTACTAATAGTACAGTCCAGTAGTAGTAACGGGTCTGTGTAGAAGCACAAGTTACACAGTGGACAAAACACTAAGTGTCACCCTCTGGAATTCCGCCAAAGAGCAAGAAAATATGTCCAAACGCAGAGAGATGCTATTAAGTATTCTAACTGCACGAATCACTGGTGCAAACTTTAATAAATTTGTACGGGTTGCCGGTAAAAAAAACATCTAAGTCTTAATAAATTCAAATCTTTTATTAAACGTAAGTTGTGCCAGAAAGCGTTTTATACAACTAAAGATTACCTTGAAGACAAAAATGCTTGGGATTGAGCTGCTCCAATTAATTTTGTTTTTAAGCTATTGCATAGCTTCTATCGCGGGCCTTGAGCGCGGGGACCGAATCCAGAAATTCCGTAACGAAAAATCCTCACGCTCCCCACTCCGACGGGCACGGCGGTGATACTTTGACTTTTAATAAGGTTTTTGAATTCTGTGGAATCTGAGTGGTGAGGGACAGGGGGGCGGGGGGGGAGGTTTGTTGCACGTGTTTTCGATTTCCGTGTTGGTATTTTTAGAATTTTTTTTTTTTTGCGGGGGGAGGTAATCGGTTAAGGGGGGGGGGGGGGGTAAATCCTATCTTGTTCTCCTGGATGAAGTAGCGGAGGGCAGGGGGGCAAATTTTTTGTCAGAAATGCGCTAACTCCAACCGTTTCTGAGATATGAGGGTTTTAAAATTTTTGTTGGTCGTAATTTTTTTGCCTTTTATCGGTCTCTCTGAGCTGTTTCTGTGACAATGGTGATCAATGTGGACCTTATGCTAATGAGAATAAAGGTCACTTTTGCTTGTCAAAGAAAAGCGACCTTATTTCAATGTGAATAAGGGTATTTTTAGAGTTTTATTAATCGTAAATAAATGCGGGTTTGGCTCGCTACGTTTTCGAGTTTTAACGTTTTTAATTTTTTTGACGCATTTTCCAGGACTGGATCTAGAATAAATGCTATGCAATAGCTTTACCGCGGCAGTCCCCGAGTGCCACATGACTTTTTTTTAAATTATATTTTGCACCGTGAATTTTGTAGTTGTTTTTTTTTTTTTGGTTTTCTTGCAATTAACTTTTTAAAGTATTATATTATTTTATATTAATTATTGTGAATGTGAAGTCTATATGGATCATTCTTTTTTGTTTTAATTTAAATTTATCTTAGTTTTAAATCATGTTTTGGCAGTTTGAGTAGTTTATGCGGCCTACCCGAATGTCCTTTCTTTGGTATTGTTCGTCGAATCGTTGAGCTCCTTAAATTCTGAGTTGAGCTGCTCGGTTATTGACAAATGCGTGCACTGACTGGACAGGTCCACTCAATCTGGCTGGTTATTTCCTCAAAAGACCATTTCAGACATCAGTCTACATGGTCTTCACATGATCTAACCAATATTTTGTCTGGACTTTAAAAGAGACTGTGACCTCTGAGTTTGTTTCGGCCTTTCTTCTCAGAGTAGTCAGATAGGAAACGCCGACCTCATCTAGTTTTAAAAAATATGTTCGACATGTAAAAGTGTTTGTATAAACCAACTTACAGAAATAAAATCATTTATCATTTATAAGATACGGTGTTATTTTTTGGGGCAACTCAACCAATCGAGAACTTATATTTAAAGTCCAAAAAAAGTGCATCAGGGCAATGTTTGGGTTAAAATGTACAGACACATGTAAACCTTTTTTTGTTAGATGTAAAATACTGACGTTACCTTGTATGTACATATTCGAAGTTGCAGTGTTTGTGAAATCAAACCCAAATCTGTTTCCAAAGCTGTCAGATCGAAATAATCGGAGTCGACGACATGTTAATATGTTATGCTCGAGACAGTCCAAAACAGCACTGATGCGTAATAGTGTTTTTTGTATGGCATCAATAATCTATGACCATATACCAGAAACAATTAAAATGTTGAATATAAATCTTTTTAAAACACATCTAAAGAAGTTCTGAGTTTCTAAAGGACAAAGTACTGTTGTAACCTAAATGTTACTTTATATATTGAATTATTGATCTTTTTGACATTTTATTTCCGTCCGTATTCAACATCTAATTTTATGATTGTTTCTTTGACTGCATTTTTATTTTTATATTGTTTTTAATTATTATTATTGACATCTTTGTTAATTATTTGATTTCCATTATTTTGACATCCAACATGAATTTACAATAACGGTTTTTTATGAATTGATTATATATTATTGTGTAATAATATCAATGATGTTTTTAGTTTTTTAATTTTACTGACTATGCTGTTTAGTTGTTATAATCTTAATATTTTGACATCCAATTTTTTTAATGATTATGAATTGATTATTATTTATAATTGCATGTATAATGTCGATTATGTTTTATTCTTCGTAATAGTGTAAACCCAATGGGTAGATTTTTGCGCACATTTTTATTATAATATTGTAAGAACTACTGTAAATTACCAAAAATCACACGAATAAATAATTTGAATTTGAATTTTATTTATTTATTTCTATGATAAAAGCTCTTAAAGAATATTAGAGAATTCTCTCTTGTTTTGATTACATGATAATCATTTTACGATCCGAATTTATTGAGAAGGTGTATCAAGTGGATTAAACCTTGCTTAAATAAATCCTCAATAATATCGCCTTTCATCTCGTTAAGAGGCATTTATAACGTATTAATCTTCTACTTCACTTAATAGATATACACGAAATAATATATTTGTCTAGCTATGTATTAATATTTATCACCTGCTGAAATATAACAGCTCTATAAATGTGTTCGTATATGAACAGATGACCGCAGTTGAAAACGTTCAATCTTTCTATGGCACCGTAATGATTTGCTCCGATTTCTTTTTCTTATACCTTACTAGCGATCCGCCTCGGCTTCGCCCGTGACAAAATCCTTCCGCGTTTTTCACTCTTTCTATTGGCGAAAACCGCATGAAAATCCGTTCAGTTGTTTTTGAACTTATCGCGTATAAACGCGGCGGGAGACTTAATTTCTAACCGACTTTCCAAAAAGGAGGAGGTTCTATGTTCGGCTTTATTTTTTTGTTTATGTTCATCGATTTCTCCGTCAATTGTGGACCGATTTTGAAAATTCTTGTTTTGTTTGAAGGAATATGTACACAAATTGGTCCCATTTTAATTTGGTGAAGATCTAATGAAGAACTTCGGAGATATACAACAGAACTCTTCAATAAATGACGGTGAATCTCTCGGGATTGCAGCAATAGTATAATAAACAATGTATGTTTATAAACAATACATTGTTTATTGTTTATATCGTAGAAGATTCTTAAAATAACATCACGCCAGTACGCTCTAAAAGGGTACCCAGATGTGTGTAGTACATCTTGGTACCCTCTCATTTCACCGGTTATGTTTAAATTTCATAATATTCGGGTAATCTATTCCGGCATTAGAGGTACCTTACTAAAGAACTTGCCCATTAGGTACAACTAAAAAGTGAAAATAAAAACGTTTTTACAAAAAAATACTATCGACATCCAAATAAAAACGCTAAAAAGTAAAATATAACATTCTTTTTGGAAGGTGACGGTGTCCTTAACGAATAAAATTGGTGTCTTTGGTAGGCACAATTTTTCATTTTTTTTTGTATGCACCAATTTTATTTTATATAATATATAGTGATTTCTCGATGTACCTTTTTATTCGGAAAGACTCGCCTTCTATTATATGGGACGTAAACATAACGGGCATACATCTCAAGTCTGCCAAACCCTTTGGATAACATAGACGTCATATATTAATTTTTAGCTATTTCACAAACATCGCTTAATTGGTCCCGACTGTTGTTTGAAGATAGTTGACATAAACTCAATTTCTTTTAGTATTATATAACTGCACAGCACATGTGTGAGTACTATGTACCAACAGCAAATCTACCAGTTACTGTACCTACATGCCGTTCGTTGACTTGAATGTGCCCTGACAGTTGAGAGTAATCTCTAACGTCTCCCTAATGGTGGCACATGTGTTGGATCACTCAGTTCTTTTCATGATGGTTGAGCTGTGCGGTACCAATCCATGCGTCACGTTCGTGAACGGGTTCCATCAGTTGGGATTTTTTTAAATAATAAAATCTTTATTCCGTTCATTTTTACACAGTACAATAGTTAACCAAATATAACATTACTTAGAGGGCCTTAATGCTAGGTGTCAACAAATTCCCTGGACCACACACTAGGATTCCCTGTGTTGCACGGTCCAGTCTCTTCTTATGTAGGTAAGGAAAACTAGGTAGTATAACTATATTACACAGAGATAAAACTAAATTGTAATGTAGATAATAAGAGGTTATTATTTAATATATGAATAGGGTTTAAGTTGCTTTCGGGTGAGTGTATGCGTGTGTGTGTGGTACCGAGTATGTGTGGAGTATATAGGTGGGCGATTGCATGCTTAAGTGTTGCTATTATGTCCCAAATTTAAAACTGTATGTGCAAAAGGTTTTCCATTTGGTTATAGTTTAGGGGATGCAGCCATTTAAATAAATTATTATCTTAAAACGTCTGTAAGTCAAGACGACTATAGTTCTATTGTGAGAGTAGAATTTAGAATAGAGTTCTTGACTTGACTAAATGTCCTATAACACCTAGATTGGGCAGAGGGCGTCCACAGATGTCCTCCATCGCGATCGATCTTGGGCTTCACGTTTCACCTCGCTCCATGTCTTTCCGATGCTCGTCGCTTCTGCCAACACGGTGCGACGCCAGGTTTGACGGGGACGGCCACGCTTTCGACCCCTTCGGAGCATGTGGCCTATCCATCTCCACTTGCGACGCTTGATCTGGCGGTCGATCGGGCTGTCGTGGCATTTCTCCAACAGCTCTACGTTAGAGAAGGTCTCGGGCTAGTAAATTCAGATAATGCGACGGAGACAGCGGTTGACGAAGACTTGTATTTGGCGTGAGATGTCCTTCCTGACCTTCCACGTATCGCACCAGTAGAGCAGCACGGATTTGACATTGGACCCGAAGATTTTAAATTTAATCCTTCTGGTCAGTTTCCACGATTGCCAAACATGTCTCAGCTGCGCGAAAGTAGCTCGGGCTTTGGCGATCCGTGAAGCGATGTCATCTTCACTACCCCCAGTCTCTGACATGACACTCCCGAAGTATGTAAATCTGTGGACGCGTTCCACTGCCTCTGTGCCAATCAACAACGGTGAGTGGTTCTTTACACCAGTTCTCATTTCCTGGGTCTTCTGTATGTTTATTTTGAGCCCAGTTTTTGCCGCCGATCTACGTGTAAAAGAAGAGTTAACTCTGAGTTGATCCCATTAAGCATTCTGAATGAATGGCGGGTCAGTTCTTTGGCATCTCTGTGAAAGCGTATTAGTGTCGAAACGATAAACAATTGCCTCACTCGGAGGACGCTACAATCCGAATACAGAACATCAGTTGAGTACCCCCAGGGTTTTTTGTACGCTATCTTTAAAATAGCACCATTGATATTACCACAAACATGCAGTTTTATTTGCAAATCCCGGTCTGGTGCTGACAGATCAGTCACACAAAAACACATCGCCTTAGTTTACCTACGTTCAGGGTCATCATCATCATCATCATTTCAGCCGAAAGACGTCCACTGCTGGACATTGGCCTCCCCCAGGCGTCGCCACATTGACCGATCCCGTGCGTCTCGCATCCAGCGCCTTCCCGCAACCATAACCAGGTCATCAGTCCACCTAGTGGGAGGCCTTCCAACGTATCGTCTTCCGGTTCGCGGTCGCCATTCCAGAACTTTTCGGCGCCATCGGCCATCCGTTCTGCGAGCAATGTGCCCTGCCCACTGCCACTTAAGTTTGGCAATTCTTCGGGCTATGTCGGTAACTTTGGTTCTCCTGCGGATATCATCATTCCTGACGTGATCACGCAAGGAAATTCCGAGCATAGCCCTCTCCATTGCCCTTTGGATGACTTTGAGCTTTCTGATAAGGCCCATTGTGAGCGACCACGTCTCGGTCCCATAGGTGATCACTGGCAACACAAACTGGTCATAGACTTTTGTCTTGATACACTGCGGTAAATTGGACGAGAAGATACCACGCAACTTCCCGAACGCCGCCCAGCCGAGTCGGATTCGACGGTTGACCTTTCTCGAAATTGGACCTACCCAACTGGACCGTTTGTCCCAGGTAGACATAATCGTCTACAACTTCGAGAGTAGAGTCTCCGACCTTGATAGGAGTGGGTGTTACATGGGCATTCACCATGATCTTGGTTTTGTCCATGTTCATTTTAAGACCCACTCTTTCGGAAGCTCTACTGAGGTCATCGAGCATTTTACTGAGGCTCTCCATGGTCTCAGCCATGACCACTATGTCGTCGGCAAACAGAAGGAGAGTAATGTACTCGCCATTAACGTTGATGCCCAGCCCCCTCCAGTCCAGAACCTTGAAGACATCCTCCAGCGCAGCAGTGAACAGTTTCGGAGAAATGACGTCTCCCTGTCTCACGCCGCGCTGGAGAAGGATTGGTTTCGAAATCTGATCCTGAAGACGGACTGACATGGTGGCGTTTTTGTACAAACACTTCAACACCTCAATGTACCGGTAGTCGATCTGGCACCGTTGGAGAGACTGCAGTACAGCCCAAGTCTCTATCGAATCGAAGGCTTTCTCGTAGTCCACAAACGCTAAACAGAGACGCAGGTTATACTCTTCGGTCTTCTGTATAACCTGCCGCAGCGTATGTATGTGGTCTACGGTGCTAAAGCCTTTTCGGAATCCGGCTTGTTCGGGGGGCTGGAAATCGTCTAACCTGCGCGCGAGACGATTCGTGATGACTCTTGAAAACAACTTGTAGACATGGCGAAGAAGTGAGATGGGCCTATAGTTCTTCAACCGGGCATTGTCGCCCTTCTTGAAGAAGAGTACCACCACACCCCTGCACCATGCCTGTGGCGTTTTGCCCTCGAGTATGACGGAATCAAACAGCTTCTGAAGGGCCCTAAGGACCGGTTTTCCACCCGCCTTCAGGAGTGCGGCCGTAATTCCGTCATCACCCGGCGCCTTGTTGTTTTTGAGCTGTTTCAGAGCCATCCTTATCTTGTACAGGCTGACGTTGATGTTCAGGGTCAGTACATTATTTTGTAGCCAGATAGCAACTCTCTCGAGTCTCTCCTGAGCCACACAAATGACTTCACTCCAGGTTTTTGCATGAAAAATTATTGCGGTATCTTTTGCAAAGGTAAAGAAGCTGGCATTACAAGAAAGCATAGGTCGTTTATGTATATCAGGAACAACGTGGGGCCTAAGACTCTGCCTTAGGGTACGCCGTAAACAACATTTGCAAAATAACTGACATATTCATCAATGCGGACGCGCTGTTTTCTACTAGGTAGGACTTAAACCAATCTAGAGCTGAGCCTCTGATCAAGAATGCCTCCAGTTCTTTTAGCAGTATCGGCTGGGAAACTGTGTCAAATGTTTTTGCAAAATCCAGATAAACACCTACACACCTTTGAATTCATCCAATTCGCTAATTACAGAGTCAACAAGATGCGTGACGGTATCCTCCGTGGACATACCAGTGCGAAATCCGAATTGATTGCCGGCTAAAAGACTGTTTTGTTCAAGATATTTAAGTAACCTAACATAAATCACCCCTTCAATTACTTTTGATAGTGACTTCATAAGCGAAATAGGCCTATAGTTTGCTGGTGGACGTGAGTCACCTGCTTTCGTATTGGTATTACGTTGACTTCTTTCAAGTCATTAGGTACTAAACCAGAGGAAACGCCTAAGTTGCAAAGGTATTTTATAGGACTTGCTATAACATGTTTTGTCAGTATAAGCATATCATTGCTAATGTTGTAGTATCATTGTGTATAATTGTACTAGATTTTAGTGTACTAATTAATTTAACAATTTCAATTTCTTCATTTGGTGATAGAAATAGTGAGCTTGGCGAGGTGTTCCTTGCATAACTAGCATTGCTGGCTAGTTCTATTTCCGTTTGTTCTAATCTCTTAAGTCCCGTACTGCCATCTGATCGCCTATGGAGCTATAGTCGTTTACTTCATTTAGTGACTCTGGAGGATTAGGTTTTATTTTGAGTAAGTCTTCATTTTCATTGTCTACCTTACTAATATTACAAATGGTTTTAATTGAGTCCCATGTTTTTGTTGTCAATGGTTTTGATTGGTCATAAGTTAGCTACCTCGGTCTATTTTTAATTGCTTATTGTCTTTTTGAATTGTTCGTTTTATTCTAGACGCTTTTACGTGCATGTCTTTTTACATCGTTCTCAAATTTATACGTAATTTCCCAACAAGAATTAGGTTACCAAATACTTGTAATTAAACTGATGGAAAAGAGGGTCCGTGGAGTTTCTTGCACGTTCTTTTCCATAAAGACCTACTGAAGCTTGCCAATGTACAACTAGATTCATCTTTTGTTCGACAATTCAAAAGTACCTTTTAATGGTTTATTTGAAATAAAGTCATCATCATCATCATTTCAGCCGAAAGACGTCCACTGCTGGACATAGGCCTCCCCCAAGCGTCGCCACACTGATCGATCCTGTGCGTTTTGCATACACCATTGACTAGGTCGTCGCTCAACCTAGAGGGAGGCCTTCTAACCCAACGGCCATCTGTTCTACGAACAATGTGCCCTGCCCACTGCCACTTAAGTTTGGAAATTCTTCGGGCTATATCGGTAACCTTGGTTCTCTTGCTCTCTTCTGATTCGATCACGCAAGGAAACTCCGAGCATAGCCCTCTCCATTGCCCTTTGGGTGACTTTAAGCTTTCTAATGAGGCCCATTGTGAGCGACCACGTCTCTGTCCCGTAAGTAATCACTGGCAACACACACTGGTCATAGACTTTTGTGTTGAGGCACTGTGGTAAGTTGGATGAGAAGATACAGCGCAACTTCCCAAACGCTGCCCAGCCGAGTTGGATTCGAAGGTTGACCTCTTTCTCGAAGTTGGACCTACCTAATTGAACCGTTTGTCCCAGGTCCACATAATCGTCCACATCTTCGAGTGTGTGCAACATGGGCATTCAAAATCACCTTGCTTTTCTCCATGTTCATTTTTAGACCCACTCTTTAGGAAGCTCTACTGAGGTCATCGAGCATTGTACTGAGGTCCTCCATAGTTTCAGCCATGACCACTTTATCGTTCGCAAACCGAAGGTGAGTGATGTACTCGCCATTGACGTTGATGCCTAGCCCTCTCCAGTCCAGAACCTTGAAGAATTTTAAACGATGAATACTTAAATTAATCTTGACATTTCTGAATAAGAGCTATCGACTGGAGTTCTTCCTAATAATTAATAATGCATATTTATAAACTTAATTTCAATCTATTTTGACATTGTGCTTGTACTATGCTGGTGATATGCCTGTACTGCTTTAATTAAGTTTGATTTGTTTAATAAAACTGTTTTGCATGCCTTAGTTAAGGTAGAAAGTATAAGGATCACTTAATATAACATCTGTATCTTGTACCTACTTTCTGTGCAAATAAATCATTATTCTATTCTATTCTAGTGCAGCAGAGAACAGTTTCGGCGATATGACGTCTCCCTGTCTTACACCTCGCTGCAGAAAGATAGGTTGCGAAGTCTGATCCTGAAGTCGGACTGACATGGTGGCGTTTTTGTACAAACACTTCAGCACCTAAATGTGATGTACAGGTAGTCGATTTAGCAACGTTGGAGAGACTGCAGTACAGCCCAAGTCTCGACCGAATCGAAGGCTTTTTCGTAGTCCAGAAACGTTAAACAAAGAGGTAGGTTATACTCTTCGGTCTTCTGTATAACCTGCCGTAGCGTATGTATAGGTGGTCTACGGTGCTAAAACCTTTACGGAAACCGGCTTGTTCGGGAGGTTGGACGCTAATTTGTTTTGGCATAATTTTAATTCGCATAATGTTACTGGTCCTAATGAATATTAGCATAATAGTATTAAAGCATAAAATATAATAGGAACAACGGAAACAAATTTGAGTTATTTTTACGTATTTTATTTTGAAATGCATGAAGCAAATGATTTATTATATATAATATTCATTTCATTTATTTATTTATTTATTAATAGTCATGCATCTGACAATAATAACTTTTTGACAAGGTAGGCGTGTTTTATAAATATTTTTTTCTCCCAGGGTATCAAGAACTCCTTTCTTTCAAAGGAGTGAGCGCAGTATAGTGCGAGCGACAACATTTTTGACAGAAAACGAGAAACAACAAAAAACGCGAGCGAAGCGAGCGCGATCGCGACGAGCGCAGCGAGGAGCAAGAAAAATAAAATAAAATCATAGAATAATAATTATTTATTTATATCGTATAAAATGTATATTAGTGTCTAACTTTTTTCGAATTTATTGTTATGCGTATCTGTTATGCTTAAAAAAAATGTTTTAATATCATTATGCGTAAACAAATTTATGATTTAGAATATGATTAGAGTAATTATGCAAAAAAAAAGATATGGGTAAGCTGTTATGCGAAAATAATGCTATGCCTAAATACACTTAGGACAAACAAAACTATGCCATGTTATATTATGTCTAAAGTTTTTATGCAAATGGATAGGGAACCCACCCCTATATCGAATCGAAGGCTTTCTCGTAGTCCACAAACGCTAAACAGAGACGCAGGTTATACTCTTCGGTCTTCTGTATAACCTGCCGCAGCGTATGTATGTGGTCTACGGTGCTAAAGCCTTTTCGGAATCCGGCTTGTTCGGGGGGCTGGAAATCGTCTAACCTGCGCGCGAGACGATTCGTGATGACTCTTGAAAACAACTTGTAGACATGGCGAAGAAGTGAGATGGGCCTATAGTTCTTCAACCGGGCATTGTCGCCCTTCTTGAAGAAGAGTACCACCACACCCCTGCACCATGCCTGTGGCGTTTTCCCTTCGAGAATGACGGGATCAAACAGCTTCTGAAGGGCTTTAAGTACCGGTTTTCCACCCGCCTTCAGGAGTTCGGGCGTAATTCCGTCATCACCCGGCGCCTTGTTGTTCTTAAGTTCTTGGGTCTTTTGTTAGATTCGCAACAGGTTTGCTGACTGACGTGTACGCGCCCATAGCTCTCCCTAACCCCTCGATCTCCTTCAGAAGCTCCGGTTTGGCGGATACGATCCTGCCATCTTCGGTCTTCAGTTTTATGAGCTGGCTTTGCCCAATAGCCAGATCTCTTGCAAACACCTTGGAGCTTCCGCTCAATCGCGTCTTTAATACGCTCAGTATTAAAGCGGCGTAGGTCGCTTTTCAAGGACTTTGAGATCTGTCTGTTGAGCCGCCGATAGTTCCACGCATCGTCTGAAGACTGCAGGGTCATTTCACGCCTCTCCTTCATGAGCTTGAGAGTTGGATCGGATAGTTTCTTGTTCTTATTTGCACGACGGGTCTTGAAAAACTTAGACCCAACCGTATGGACAGTTTCCACGAACCCATCGTTGTAACCGTCCACGGAGCTATTCTGGAGTTCGAGCTGAAAGCTTTCGGGGTTTTGAATCTGAATCTGTGCTGGACGGAGCGTAGACTTCATCAGTCGAGATCTTTCCAGCTTAATATTTAAGTTCAATGTGCCTCTTACCATACGGTGATCACTTCCAGTTTTAACCGCGTTGATCACAGAGACATCATTGAACACTTGCTTCTTCGTCGATATGATGAAGTCTATCTCATTTTTCGTTGCACCATCAGGGCTCTGCCAGGTCCATTTCCTGTGCTCACGCTTTCTTTTTCTTTTTTTTTAAACTTTGTCCCACACTAGGAATTTCTTCCTGTATCTGTTCTGAAGAAGGAGTTCATCATATAGAGGCCCTCCTTCTCCATAAAACTGGCCAGTAGGTGTCCCCGGTGGTTCCGTCGTCCAAATCCAAATTGCCCCACCCGCTCATTGTCGTCTCGTATACCCAGTTTCGCGTTAAAATCCCCCATGACCACTGTGAAGTGAGTTTTATGACTATGCATGGGTCTGGAAATGTCCTCATACTTAGTCTCTACTTCGTCGTCGGGGTGTACCGAGGTCGGGGCGTAGACCTGTATGACCTTCAGCGAATACCTTGAGGATATTCTGAGTATCAGGTACGCCACCCTGGTCGACACACTCTCGAACCTCACTACGTTGGCCACAAGCAGAGATATTATATATCTATAGCCACAAGGGACCTGTGGACGTTAAACCCGTCACCACCCTGGGACTGCCGGTCGCCCTCTCGGAAGTAGAACAGGTTGCCGGAATTAAGGAGTCCTCCCCCTCTCTTCGGACTTCAGAAAACCCTATGATACTCCATCGTAACCCGCTCAACTCTTCCTCGAGTTCGGCTATCTTCTCGTCGGTCCGGAGTGTTCGCGTGTTTTATGTTGCCAGGTACAGTCGTCGGTTTTTATTGGGGTAGCCGGAAATAAAGAATTTTATTTAATTTGGTTGACAGTCGTTACGGTATAGTCAGAAGACAGAAGCCATAAAATCTGAAATCAGTCTTACTAAGGGGTATCATGTTATCCAGTTAGTGGGTTGTGGTGGTCACATCGGTAGCCATCTCATGTTAAATACTAGTACAGAGCTGAATTTCGTTAGATTGGAACCCGACTACAACACACTTAGAAAAAAGGGTCGGCAAATTAAGAAAGTAAAGCAAACTTTACGGAACAGCGGTGCTTACCCATGATGCAGTCAATGTTAGTTTAAACTTACTTCATAAAGTCAGATCTCTACGATATTCACTTTGGACTTGTAAAATCGCAAACAAAAGCAAACCACCCTTTAAACGTAAAACTAAAGTTTTAATAAACTATGCAACTAATAAAAAGATACATTCAAACTGTTTCGTGAAACTTACTCTCATAAAAAACTTGAAGCTGGCAACTTTGCTTATTTCTTCAGTTATCCAGTTCCTGTTTAAAGCCTGTGTTCGCTTACCGACTTTAAATTTCGAAGTCCAGATTCTCGACATTAACATAAAAAGACTTTAACAGCTTCGTTTATTATAGACCACGGCGTATCTTTTGCGCTTTCTGAAGATTTATTCAGTTTAATAAAATGTTTACAGCTAGTTTCCGACACTAAATTCTCGACGTTTCACAAATTAAACGCAACTTAAGTACTGTAAGGAGTCTGTAATCCCTTATTACTGGCCGGATCTAATTTAAAGTGTCATTCGTATTTAGAATTATCTAATAGTTAATTTTTGTTAGGGCGCCACGAAGCGCTAGGCGCGTGCGTTTTGATAAATAATGATAAACATAAATAATTAACAGGCATACACCCTAAATATAGCAAATGCAGCGTATTATTTACTGTGATAGCCTCAAAGCTACACTAATAATTTACAAAAGATATATAAATTCTGTCCCATTTCCGCCATTAAAAAAAAAACAACTCACAAAGGACATCCTCGTCGCAGTGTTATCGCAACCCAACTGAAGAGTTTAATTAAAAAACGAACAAAAATATTTCGAATGCTGGCTGGTCGAAAAATTTTTACCTTCTACTTGAAAATCGAATGCATATTAGAATAAAATTATCAAGCTGCACTTCAAGTGTATTTTCTTTGTCGTGTTTTTGTGTATATAAATGGTTGTCCTACCTCACTGCAAAATAGTATATTATGCAACTAGTGAATAAAGGACGGATTGAAAGTGAGGGCAAGTGATAGATGAATCACGAGCATAGCGAGTGATTCAAGTGTTAAAATCCTGAGCGACGCGCATGTGATTAATAATTCCGTTTTATTCAAGAATTGCATACTATACTTTATATATACTATACCATGACTACGAGAAAAAGAAATATTTAAACGAAAAGCACAAGGAGTTTGTATCTCGAGTATTCTTTGCACAACGAGTTTGTATCGAGTAAGTTTTGCGCAAGGAAGTTGAGATGGAGCTTGAATATATTGGTGTGTTCTAAATTCAAACTCCAAAATAGTGATTAAATGTTCTTTTTTAACCGACTTCCCAAAAAGGAGGAGGTTCTATGTTCGACATTATGTTTGTTTTTTTTTTTTTGTATATATATTGTGGACCGATTTTGAAAATTCTTTTTTCGTTTGGAAAAGTATGTTTCGAAATTGGTCCCATTTTAATTTGGCGAAGACCTGATGAAGAACTTCGAAGATATACAACGGAACTCTTCAATAAATAACGGCAAATCTCTCGGAATTGCTGATATGTCTTTTTATTTTTTATACCATTTCATATCATAACATCACGCTAGTACGCTCTTAAGGGGTACGCAGATCTCTCATTTCACTGGCTATGTTCAAATATAATTATATTTGGGCAATCTATTCTGGCGTTATAGGTACCTTATTAAACAACTTGCCTATTAGGTAGGTACAACTAAAAAGTGAAAAATAAAAAAACTTTTTTGCAAAAAAATACTACCGACTTCCAAATAAAAAAACTACAAAGTGAAAAATAATTTTGATTTTATTTATTTATTATATACTTTATTGTACACCACAAAAAACATACAGGACACACTTTCAAATATACAAGTGTACAATGGGCGGTCTTATCGCACTAGGCAATCTCTTACAACCTTTGGATGGATTGAATGATAGCAATAACGCAAAAAAAAATATACCTACAAAAGACACCGACGAGCGAGGGCCATAGATGAATCGCGAACATAAGCATAGCGAGTGATTCAAGTGTTAGAAGTGTCCTGAGCGACGCGAGTGATTCATGGCTCTCGATATAAATCCGTTTTATTCAAGAGTTGCATACTATATTTTATACCATGACTATGAGAAAAAGAAAGATTAAAGCAAAAAGCACAAGGTATATACATAAATAAATAGTTTATTACCTTCAAAATTTATAAAAATTGAGAAACCTTAGTTTCACATTTTTTTGTAAATTGGAGCTGAGCTAGGTAACAGCACCTGCGTTTCAGGGGCCCGTGACCGCCTCCGTTACGTTACATAATTATAATTAATTAAACACCAATTCAATTAATATTAGAATTACAATCCAATAGTTTTCACTAAACATCCAAGACCAAAACCAATATCATTATTAAAATCCTAAATATAAACAAACTCAAAATTAAATAGACGAAGGAGTTTTAAAGTCGAATATTCTTTGCACAAGAAGTTTGTATCGAGTATTTTATGCGCAAGGAGGTTGAAATAGAGTTTGAATATATAATAGTGTGTTTTAAATTCAAACACCAAAACAGAATAAAATAAGCTTTTTAGAGGGGGAATGGTATAAATGTTATTTCACAGTGTTTTACTTATAGGCATACTAATAGATTGTCATTCAAAATCAATTCTACTCGTATGTATATACTCGTAGTATTGTTGGAACTGCACAATATTCATAATGTGGGCTTCTAAACACGTGTGCCAAATTACATAAGTGTATGTATGTTTGTTTGTTTGTATGTAAGCTTGTCCACGCATTTCTGCGAAACCACTTATCGGATCGTGATCGTTCCTTTTTATGTTGGATTGCGTATCTCTCTACTTAGAGAATAGTGCAAGTTTCATCAAAACTGGTCCTGTAGTCTTTAAGATATGGAGAGAGATACGACCGAACTCCTTAGCGACAAACAGCATGAATGTTTAAATTGAGTTATTATGAGTATTTTGTCAATCCTGTAGGTACCTTACTATATAAGTCTATTTGCTAATTTTTAGTGATGGTGTACTAAAACTAAAAAGAGAGAAATAAAAACTTTTTGCAAAAATAAGCAACCGACTTCAAAAGTAAAACAGCACCTTTGTGCCCTTCTTATCTTTGTATGTATTTTCTCTTTTAAGTGTTTTGTGTGTAAAACACTAAACATGCAAAATCTATTTCCATTACGTACCAAAGATGGTCCTCTTTTTTTATTTTTCGACACTTGACTGCCGAAACAAAAGTTATTTTGCTATTTTTAGTTTTTGAAGTCGGTTTATTTTTTTGTAAATAAGTTTTATACAGTCGTAGTCGACGTAACACTTTTTCCCCAAATACCCGAACAGACGTTGCAATAAACGAGCCAGTCACTGCAACATGTATGTAAAACTTCATTCACACGAACGATTGCGATTAATCCCGAACGAACCCGAACAAATGTCGGCTGACAACGTTTACGTAACTCGTGTTTAGTCTACGTAACGTATCATTCTGCGTGACGTTTAGTTGTGGGTTCGGTGAGTGAGTTATTACATAGTGATAATGTTATTATTTATATACGCTAGTCAATCAACCGTAGTTTCGGTGGTAACACTTGAGCTGGCCTAGCGTAGTACGGAGTGACTACTCGAGTAGGGAACAGAAAGTTGATCCGGATCTGAGTGTCTTGTGTATATGAGTATAAATCTTTGTAAAGGCACCCACGATACAGGAAGAAATTCCTAGTGTGAGGCAAAGTTTAAAAAAAAACAATGGAGTAAGGAGTTTGTAGCCGTGTGTACCTTGTACGAAACCCATAACCTTGATAAAATATTAATTTGGTATCTACCTACAAAAGAACTGTAAGCAGGTATCATTATTACCAAGTTATTACTAAAACAGGTACAGGTGTTATTTATGTAAGGAATAGAATGAATATGAAACTCATTTTACATAATACTGATATTTTTAATCTAGGCACCTACCTAAACAAATACGTAAAATATTAAATTTGCCCATACAGGAGATATAAAAGAAAATTGTACAAAAATAGATTTTCTATTTTAGGGAAACTTTTTCTACAATGATTTCAAACAAAAGATAAACATGGAAAAGTATAAATTAATACTGAACGAGGTAACAGTAGACACGTGATAACAAAAAGTAATTTTACAATCATATAATGTACAAAGTATTATTCTATAGTCTGATGTATAAACCTTAACCTATTTAATTAACCTAACCTTAATTTCTTATTTATGAAACAAATTTTAGGTCACTTTGAAAGAAAATTTCTCCACACTAATTGATTAAGTCACCAGGATAAAGATAAAAAACCCGCGATTATTGCCAATAAATAAAAAGCTCTAACCGGTCAACTTATTTTATCCGAGACGTGGCAAACTTAGAATGTAGATAAGGATTAGTCGTACTGCCAGAAGAGAAAATAATACTATAAATATATAAATTTCACCACTCGTTAACTATAAATTACTCATATTATTAGACCAAGTTCTCTCATGATGTTTATATCCTCTTCCAAATCCCTATCAAAGTCGGTGAGGTATATGAATAAGTTTATATAATCATCTGCCAGCCCTTATCCCATGTTACTTGGGCTCGGCACAATACGTTTTCTATGTCCATACCGTCCTGTCCATAGTCACGCTATCACTGACTTACTTTACTTTCATATCACTCCTCACACAGTCCATCCATCTTTTCTTTGGGCGTCCCCTCCCTGTCCATCCATCCACATTTATATTCATAACTTTTTTAGTAACATGCGTTTCATCCCTACTCATCGCATGACCATACCAGGATTATATGCAATTATGAAATAACTTTTCCGGTGCAACCTCGAGATAGAGATGCTTTTCATAAGGGACCATTCTTATGGCTCGACGCGACTCGATATAATATATCACACCGAAATAGTAAGAGCATTTATATGAACGCAATCCGATGCAATTCGACCGATTTTCACTTGAAATTTTCTTAGAAAATGCATGCGCGATATCTGGTACATGAATAAGTTAATATTATGCACTTATGAAATAACTTGTCACGTTTAACCTCGAGTTTGAGATGCGTTCCTAGCCTTGACGATTTACTCGAGCGTACTAAATGCGAAAATATCACACGTTAAAATCCTTGACAACTGTATGTACAAGAAATCATTATAAATCGTTGGAAACGGATCAACTAAACACCAATATTTTCGTAGTGTTGTCCGTGACGATGACTCATCTGACTTTTCCCGTCATCAGCTACCTGATATTAATGTAAAAACTAGATGCACAGTTCTGCTGGCATAGATTGATAATATAATGGTACCTACTAGATAAATATATGAAAGTAAAAAACTGTGTGTTTGGATGGATTTGAATGAGACTTATCAATGCCACCACCAGTTGACTACTTTTCATACCAGTAGCGTGTTCCACTAGAATAATTGACGAGTTCCATGAGGGTGACGTCACTAGAAAAAAATAGTATTGATACTATAATCAATTAAACTTAGTACATAGTAAATGTGAAGTTACAAATCTATTTGAATCTTCGTATTTTGTATCTTTATCATCTTTTACCGGGATTTCTAACTTATATTCGTATCTCGATTTAGTTAATTACATTTTCCAACTGTGGATTTTCTTAATTATTTTCTAAACTCTCGTCAAAGTTCATACATATACACTGAACATAATTATAATAACCGTAAGAGACGAGCGCAGCCGCGTGTCAACTCAACCCAACCGAACTCTTATGCTCCAGCAGTAATTAACCGCATTGTAATAGAACGTAATTAGAAACATACCAACCTTACGTCAAATTACCCCGTGTGTTGTAAATGTGGGGTAAATTGAATTTGTTACATCATTAGTAATATACACCAGAATGTGTCTAGAAAATAAAACATTTTCGCAAAAATATCAACCGTCTTCAAAAACAAAATACAAAAAAAAACAAAATAACTTTCGCTTTGGAAGTCAGTGTCTTTCGTACCTCATGTTTTTATCGTTTTGTGACACCGATTTCTGGAACGACAGTTATTTTGCACTTTTTAGTGTTTTGTGTTTGAAGTCGGTTCTTTTTTTGCTAAATAGGAGCCACATACAGGTTAAACTGAGAACCTTCTTTTGAAGTAAAAAAAATCTTTTTAAAAGCACAAACACACAAACGTTTCCATAACACGGAATGTTATGGAAACGTTTTTACGTGACACGGCATTTTGTGTTCTAGTTTTAAATGAAAAAACCATAACTTATTTTGCTTTTTTTGTGCCAGCTACTTCGATTTTGCATGATGGAAAATGTATGAGGTCTACAATGGAACGAGGTTGTTGAGAAGATGACTTTTCAGTCTTGCTAAGAAGGTAAACAACAGTGCTATTCTCTAAAAAAAACATAATCAAAACTAAGATAAAGTGAGCTGTTAATCTCTATCTGAAGATGGAATGAAGAGCACCGACTTTTTCACGGAGAGTATTTTATAGAACAGACTAGTGTGCTTATGCCGAGTTTATTAAGGTACTCTACTAGTGATAACGTAAACAATCTCTTATGTCTAATGTAAAAAAAGAGGTTTTGAGCAGACAGTACTTATCCAGTGTCAATACAAATTGATGTTTACGTTAACGCGATTGAGGGTTAGTTAAAACTACATCGTCTTCACATCATGCACATTTACATAACAATCAACTTGTTACTATTATATGTTCAGGTGCGCGTAACATTATCCCATAATATTAATTTAGGGCGAACGGTGATCAATCATTCAACTGCAGTGTGTTCGGCATCCCTGAATTTGACAAGCTGTAATTTTGGGTTGTTAAGGTACTTCCTATAGAGTTAGTGTATAATCGTCTAATTAAACACACGTGTTTTTGGCAACATTAACCGATTGATAGACTGATAAAATTTAAAGTTACAATACTTGATCGGTTGAAGATGATGCTATCTAGCCGGTTTCGGCCACAGCGACCGCATTAACTCAGATTTGCTGCTCTGTTATGTGCTCTCATGTGACTTGCATATCCACCCTTGGCCGAAAAACTCCGAGCACAAAGCGGACACGAACATCGTTGACGACGTGATAAATAGTAGTTGTTGGTTATCTTTTTTAGGTCGTCGCGTTTCTGGTCCAATTCCGACCTTCTTCTATCCTCAAACGCCTGTCGGCCACTACACATGACCTCTCCACTCAGGCCAATTTTGTGTCTGATTCTCCCAAAGTGTGGGGTCAATGTCGCCTCTCTTCATGTGTCTATTCTGAACATCCTTGAAGCGCAGGAACTGCCCGCCACGCCTCCGTTTCCCTTCCCGGAGTTCAAAATGGAACGCTTAGCTAGTCTTTGTTCCTACATCCTCAAGACATTCCCACACCACCTTAGCTGACGTCTCATCAGGTAGGCCTCTATACCAAGGACCTTTGCTCGTCTTAGGACGTTTGTGTTTCTTACTCGATCTGACCATCTGATGATCCGTATGCTTCGAAGGCATTTCAGATGGAATTTGTCAAAGGTGGTCCGTATATGCTTAAGGTAGAGGCCTACCATGCTTCCGAAGAGTACAAAAGGCTTGGGAGAACTATTGCCAAGACCTTTGTAACCAACCTGAGATCGTGAGAACGGAAAACTTTGGGCTGCAGTTTGCCAAAGGCCGCCGCTGCAAATCAAACACACACACTCACAAATCCTCTGATTAACCACAGCGTCAAGGTCTCCTTTACTTGTGACTATGCTAGCAAGATACCTGAAGCTCTCCACTTGCTTCAACTTACTGCTGCCGATTGAGAAGTCTGGGACTAGTAAAGAGTCTTCTACACCCATGGCCATAACTTCGGTCTTTTTGACATTTATTTTAAGACCGAACATGCAACAAACGTCATGGCTTGATCGGTTAAAGATATAACCGAACAAATTTTGTAAGTCTAAATTTAAGTATATTTTTGTTACTAGAAAATAAAATTTAATAAATAATATAAAACTAATTGGCAAATAGCAAAGCTTTGTTTCGTTGCTAGTAAGACAAAGCTCGCAAGTCCCAGTACTACTTTTTCAGTGTAATTGTGTTTCGACTCTGCAGATATTGTGAGAATACCTTCAAATTATGTTTATGGAATAAAAAAATATAGTCTATGCAATCCCAATAAATTCTCACAAAATATTCCTTAAATTAGAGAACCACCTGGACCATCGTCATACCCCTCGGTCAACATCTTAAATAATTAAAATATCTACGAAAACAATTTTGTTTGTTGGCCAAATTGCACGATACCTATCTTTATTTTTTTTATAAATATAGCCTTTGTATTATTCTCATTTATACTTTATATTACTGTATAGTTAAAAAAATCCATCAAGTACTTTTTGCGCGAAAGTGTAACAAACATCCATCCTTACAAATTTTCTCATTTATAAAATTAGTATGATTAAGCCCACTTGCGCCAACCTGGGTTATCTTAATAACTCCGAGCTAGTAGCTAACTCGGCCAATTATGTATGAAATAATTATGTATTATGACATATTTGTTGTTTAACCCTAACTCTGCGTTCAGTTTTTGGCACAAGTGGGCGCGAATTAGTCTCAAGATTACTTATAATAAATGTTCTTAGACAGATTTCTAGAAACACTAACTACTTTACCTACTCGTACCAGGTATTACTTATTGACAGTGCCCTTAGAAAATGCGTTTTAAATTCTTATTGAAGAAACACTCGAGAAGCAGTATCACTTAGGCTTAGACTTGAACATTTATTAAATGAATTTCGTTTTGCTTTGTATTTTTTTTGTTTCTGCGTTATATTCATTATTAGTAATTGACATTTCAAATAGATATCTAATATTGTAACTGCATAACTATTATTCTTTACATTCATTCACTTTCGTAAACTGAAAGTCATGTTGACTGAAAAGAACACAGGGTCTTAACAGAGTGACTTTCTATCGAATATTTAATAATAACAATTGTTAAACTGTTTTAAGGCCGAAAATATACTGGCGGGCGGCATTCTTAACGCCTAGACCCTAGTCGAGCGAGTCGCCTTGCTCTGCTTTGGCTACTACCTAACTCAGACTACGACATTTCTTATAAAAACTACATTGCTTCCGCTGAAAGCTATGCTTAGGAAGATAGCGAATTTTATTTTCATAAACATGCCTTATTACTGGCTCTTAGTATTCATGGCAATGTACAAAACAAGCCTCTTTGAAGTGGTGATAAGTTCTCAGACATCATAAACTTGGTTACAAGATAGTAAGAGATCCCACCGCAAAAATCAGCAGTCAATTATTGTTTTTGTGTAAATATACTTGATATAAGAATAGATTACAGCAGGGCTGCCTGGCAATAACTGCCTGCAATAAAAAAACTAAACTTTGCCCTACACTAGGAATTTCTCCTGTATCGCGGGTATGTATGTAACGTGTAACATCAGCCGGCTCTCAGTTAGTCGCAATTTATGGGTTACCCGGTGTGAAAAGGTAAACAGGCCCCTATTTTCTATATCACTTGAATGCATCACAATTTCAACAACACAAATGTCATTGCATTCACTTATAAACTTATATAATCTGGGATTAGCTATCAAACATAATTATTTTTTTTTTAATTAAGGTAATTAAATTTAAATAAATAAGTAATTGTGGCAAAATATTGCCAGGAAATCCTGCAGCAATCTATTTTACTATCAAGTATCATTCATAAAAATTAGGTTTTATCAAAAGCAAAAATACCTGCAGATTTTATCAGTGGGATCTTAGGCTAAGATGACCGTTTCATTTATCCTCGCACTGAAATGCTTTACAGCAATTACATCAATGGAGCACAATCTTATAATAAACTCAGATTTCCTCACGATGTTTTCCTTCACCGTTTTCAGCGATGTCCAAGATAAACTTAGTAAGTTCATATGCCTGGATTCAAACCTATGACCACGAGCACGAGAGGCGAGGTTTTAGCCACTGGGCCACCACTACACATATTTAGCGTATGTTCTAGTTTCAGCTTAACACAAATAAACAATTAAAACATAATACAGTAATTTTACTCTGTTATGTTAGTTAAGAAGACTGAATAGTGAATAATAAACTAGACAATTTAGTACTGTGAAGGGAATGCTTACATATTCATAGATACTGCCGGTGATAGAATCTTACATAATTATGTAGGTTCAATACGGATGATCGCAATATTGAATTATTCACAACTGTGTTTGCGAAATTCGTGTAGCGTTGATTAGGACGAGAATATTCAGAGTTTTAGTTTTTCAGAGGATTTTGCCTTGTATCCACTAGGCAGCATTTGACGCGCGACATGACGCAAAACATGTTGCTCATCATGATGAACGTCATCGCGTCAGGTTGCGCGCCAGTTGCCTACGACTCTGAACGTGTTGAGCGTGAGGTGTTGCGCGTCATATGTTGCCTAGTGTATTATAAAGCAACATTCCGTGCCGTTCAAGGTGCAACATATCGTGCGTCATGTCGCAGTTCAAATGTTGCCTAGTAGATACGAGGCCGTTAATTCCGCTAGCATCTGCCATCGTTGTAGTACCGGGATAAAAAGTGTGTTGTTAGCATAAGCATAGCATAGCTATACATGGCAAGGATAGGCATACAATATTGATATATAATGTTGCTGGATGTTTAAATATTTTTTCTCAAACGTGCATGGAAATATTAAATAAATTTACGGACAAAGAAAATCAAATCCAATGCTGGAGCGTTTTTTTAAATTTGGAACATTACAACGCTCCAGCAATGTTGTAAAAAATGGCGTGCTGGGGTTATTAGATACTTTTTGATTTGATCTCTTTTATCATTCTTGGCATACCAAAGTCTCTTTGCATAGTACAAATTGCGTTCACGTGGCTGTATAGCCATAAATGCGTTTGCCTTTCGGCACAGTTGATAAATAGAAAATCGGCGGCAAAGTTAAAAATTCGTCTTGATTTATTATTTAATAAATATAAATTTAATAATTAAAACGAGTTCCAACGGTTCAGAGAGTGAAATGGAGATTGATTGTACTCCACCAGATTTAAGATCAGAAGCCAAATTGGCGATGGAAAACCTGAACATTTTCTCCGAAACAGTATTTTTGGGGTATTTTAATTAGATTGCTAAAACAAAAAAGCCATCTACATTATGGGTAATGTATTTCATGCTGAAATTAACAGTTCATGTTAAAAACGGCATTATCTTGGAAAATTATGGAAATTTAACTAAGTACTTTTTTATTTCTCTGCATTTTTTTGAGAAATGCACTATATGTAAATGCCTCGGCGGAAATGGCAATTGCCTGTCTCGTATTAGTGAAGTCCTCGCCGTATACTCGATCTGCAATTGCCTATTTCCCGGCCTTTGCAATAATGTACTATTCTTTGTTTTAGGATTTATATATTTTAATTTATGATAGATAAGTAGGTCTATCACAGACTAACGGTGAAAGCAAACATATAAAAGAAATGTTCGGAAGTTTGGAATGTTCACCTAGCAATGAGTAATGTGAGCATTATTTATTTATCAAAAGTTTAAGCACAACTACAAAGGCGGACTAAATGCCATCATCTGTTTTTCTTGTCAACAAATATCCAAAATCGAAGAAATTCATAATATTTCATACTCCTAGCAAATATCAATAACAGTTCTGAGAAATATTTCTTCTATAGCGTTCATAATTCTCAAGCACAAAAGGAATTATTTGTCCAGTACAGATAAAGGCCTTTCTCAAATACTAGTGTTTGCGATATAAAGACTATCTCAGTCTTATGTATGTTAGATGCATGTACTAGTTGTGAATATTTATCACCAAGCTACCGCCAGGAATTAGTACTAAATATTATATTACATGTTTTCTATACTAACCTGTGTGTTATTCTGACGTATAAGTTATAAATCAATCTGCCTAGCCTTTATTCCCAAATATGTTGGGGTCCGCTTCCAGACTAAATGAACGCAGCTGAGTACCAGTGCTTTATATGGAGCGACTGCATATCTGACCTCCACAACCCAGTCACTGGGTAACAGATTGTAGTCCTTGGCAAATCTGATGTTAGATTTTCTGGTTTTTCTGGCTCTCAAAGATCTTCAAATGACAAGCGGAACCGACGTGCGACGGCTTATCAGGCACGGAGGAATCTAACTACGTAAAGATGGTCACCCATCAATCCGACTTTGGCAAGTGTCGCTTAACGTTGAAGATCGACCTGTGTGGTTTTATTTAGCCATGAGGTTCTTTAATTATATAATTTAAAAATCATCGAAGTCTGTTCAGCAGTTTTTGCGTAATTAAAAAGGGTGACTAACATTCATCCATCCTAACAAATTTTCGAGTTTATAATAGAAAACTAGGAAGTAGGATTTTTTACCTCTATCGTTTTATAGGACACCGAATTAGCACACAAATTTACAGTGAATTTTCTATTACCTAAATGTTAATATTACTTAATGATATTACCTGTTAGAATTTTACGTAACGTCGAGTTTATGCGATAAATGGTTTATAAGGACTAAGCATTCAGGTAAGAGTATTAAATAAATATTAAATGGTGGAGCTGAAGGTTGGCAGTAAGCTGTGCGCGAAATATGAATAAATCTACTAGTATATACCTACTAGTCTCCTGCAATTCTACATCTTAACCTCTCTCTTTCTTAAAAAAATAGTAACGACAAGTGGTTAAATAGAAAATTCTTAGTTACAGCCGATACCGTCCCACTGCCGGGCAAAGGCCTTCCCCAATTTCTTCCAGGAACTAGTCCCCTGCGCTACCTCGTACCAGCCCTCACGGTACGTCAACATGTAGTATAGAAATTCCTCCGTCCTTGCATTATGGACTTTTGGTGTTTGCCTTTAATAGTTGATGAAAGGAAATGATAAATGTTTGAGTGTTATCCAATGTTCCTAAATACGCGACCCTTTTTTTAAGTAACAACAAATGTGGCCTTCTAGGGTCATAAGAAAGCGGTGAGCTGGTGGGCACATGACACTCTTGAGATCAAGAATATACAGACAAACCCTTCTTACTGAAATTGGCGTACTTTTATTGTAATAAGTAGAACCAATAACCCTCGCTTTTTACTGTTATCTGGCTGGCGACCGCGACACCCCGACCACAATTTTGGGAACCTACTGGGGGTTGCGACCCACAGGTTGAAAATATTACCATAAAAGAAGCCTTTCCAATGCACCGTACCTATCCTTAAGATGAATAATACATGTTATTTTTACTGATACAGGAATCTTATAACGAAAAAATACCCGCAAAGAATAAGTTTGCCTACACCGTGGGTGATATTACGAAAACAAATTACGAGAACAAACATCGGCTAGAACAAATAACCGCAGTCAATACTAATATTTGTCTGGATCAGATTTATACTTAGCTAATTTTCTTTGGAGGACAATGTGGCTATAAAGGCTGGCCTCTAGGGAATTGTTTCGACACGTGGGTTCGGCTCAAGGCTAACTGGATTTACGAAATTCAATATGCTGACAAAAATAAATAGGTAAGGAGATGTAGAGAAATAGCCAGGTATTTTTGTCAAAATATTTATTTCTAAACTATTTAATTTTTATCAATAGATAAAATGTAATGTAGTCTGAGTGCATCGTCCTCACGTATATGTTTAATGTATGTATGTAAATGTTGTAAAACACTTTTTTTTCTTATCCGTTCTTCTCCATAACAAGCTACTTTGCCGAATGGAAGGTAGAATCAATTGTTATTACTTTTACATTTTTGACATTCAAAAGTGTCGAATAATGGCCTAATTGAAATAAATAATTTTGACTTTTTGACTATGATCCGGGCATCGAACCCGAATCATACTCAGCAGTAGCAAGGCAACCACTAGAATACCACCAAATAAAATAATGGTCTATTTTCACCATCAGAAAACTATGAAGTAATATTTTTTGTCTTGCAGAAACATTTCGCCACCCACGTCTTAAATTTGTTCCCAAAGATAAACTGTAAATGTCAACGTGTATTTGAGTTTGGTCATTAGTGAAAAGCTTGTCATAGTATTTTTTCTGCTGTTTCGGGTTAAAAATAGCGTGTTGTGGGTGAGGTGACTAATTGGTAATTACGCTATGTGGGAGGTGTATTTAAATATTTTTAGTTTCGGTGAAAATCATTTACAAATCAAAAAGTATAAAAAAAAAATTGTTTTGACTTCGTGACCAGTTTGTGGAAAGTGGCTTGCTATTGAAAAATGGGGAACATAAAGGAACCATTATTTCACTAAATCTCATTTTACTGACTAATTTAAGTGAGTTGGGCAGGGCAAAGGGAACAACTCCATGAAAGGCAGTAAGATACATTTCCCTTTAATAATTTGATTGATTATTTACGCAATACCAAAATATTGCGTAATAATTTAGAAAGGGTACACCCTATGATTTGAATTCACATATCCTTTCCTTTCGAGTGTATTATGCATTACGGAAGTCGTTATTCTGTAGGTGTAGTCACCCTTACCTATACGTGTTCTTTGCTGAATTCACTTACACAATTAAGCTGCTGGTTACCCTTTTGGCAAAGCGTAACCGCAGTTGTATTTTAGTGTGGTGTCTACTAGTCTTTGCCCACAGCTTCTCTCCTACGGCCTATCTCACGAAGACCGAACATTTTCCGTGATAAAAGCACTCAGTGGTAGTCTATCATGGCATTTTCATAAGGGATCAGTAGTTCCAGAGATTAAAACATTAAACCTTAAAACATTAAACATTAAAACTCCACGGTGTCCTCATGTGCCGCTTATGGCGAGAACACGGGCACGCGTTAGCACTCACCGTGAACCCGCCGCGGCTGTCCGTCACCGGACCCTCCACAGGGGAGTAGCCCCCATCACCGGCGCACCAGAACACACTGTACGCCGTGACCACCCCAGGGACCAAATCAGCACATGGGTGCCAGACGACCCCGTGTATGGCACCCTTGGTCCCCCTGTGACGGGTCAAGGTCAATGGCTCCATCACCTACCATTTTTCAGCCGCAGGGAATAGGGACAGCGGCTAACGCTATACCGATACTCCTCTTCCCCTGCGGCCCCACCGCGTCCGCCATCAGACGGTGGCAACCCCGTCTAGGCCGCGGAAGGCAGGGAGAGCGGCGCACCGCAATACCGGTATTCCTCTCCCGCCGCGGCTTCCAACACTCAGCCGCAATATCGTATGGGACCTGGGACGCTCCATAAGACATCGCGGCCCGCCTCAGTTGCGATGTCGCCTGTTACCAAGCAGCACCGCAACCTACTAGATGCCCGCTACGTCGTCGGCTTAATCGGAAAAAGCCCTGACGAGCGGCCCCTCCTCGGGTTCGTCTTCGCTTCACCGTGGGTGACCAAGCCACGGTTACTGAACCCCCCCGCCTCGACAATGCGGGAACCCACCGGGGGAGAGTGCGGTAATCCCAACATTACCCTGAAAGCGTTGTTGTATGGGACTCGCAGAGCATTGTATGAGATTTTTGTATAACTGACCCATACGGCGCAAGTGTACAGAGATTAGCAACACGCCCTAAATAGCGTAATTTCTACGTCCCTTGTACGATGTGAACAACACAGGGCGAGCCTATTGCCATCAACGTGCACAAGTACAGACTCCGAGCTGCTGTTGAGAAATTCCAGATGGACAAATTAAAAAACACTGTCCGACCCGGGAATCGAACTTGGACCCCATGCTCGCCAGTAGCATTTGCGACCACTAGACCAACGAGGCAGTTAACTCTTTTAACACCCCTTCTCTTATTGGCCACAGAACTTTCCTACTTCCTACAACTTTTCACGCTAATTTTATTAAGGCGTAAGTTTGTGAGTGTGTTTGTATGTTTGGTACTCTTTCACGCAAAAATGTCTGAACGGATCTGGATGAAATTTGGCACAGAGATAGATTATAGTCAGGAATAACACATGCGTACTTTTTTATCCCAGGAATAAGTTCCCTCGGTATAATTTTCGACTTTCACGCGGGTGTAGCCGCTGGCAGAAGCTAGCAAGTTATAACAACTGGTTATCATTCACAGTCCCCGAGATAGTGAGCACTTTAAAATATCGGATAAGGTGGACCCTTTTCATCCTTTGGATAACGGACCCTAAAAACCTTTGACATGTGAAACTTTAATATAATTTTAATGCTGCCTGCAGATAATCCGTAGCATGATTTTGCAAAAACCGACTGGTGTTTTAAACGACCTGATTAAATATGTTCGAATTAATTTTATATTATTCAGCCTGTATAATACTTAGATGGTACTTGAGGTCTATAATATTAAATTGTTCCAGAATGTAACTATCGCACTGCAGGGCAAAGGCATCTTCTCATACAGAGAAGGCACGATCATTTATCTCCACGCTTGCTCAATGCGGGTTGGCGATTTCAGACTTTTTAACAAAAATTCCAGGTTTCTGGACGATGTTTACCTATACTGATGACAGCAATTTCTATAAAAAAAACTTAGAAAGTGCACATATAACGTTATATTAGGGTTCATTAAGAAGTAGGTATCTTTACTAATTTGTACAGGCTAGAGGAGCTTTTACAAGTGACAAATCCTAATTAACGCCTTTCGTATAAATCGAGACACACAGATCTAACCGGTCTCTTGCCCGGTTCTATATTTTTTGCTCCAGCCTGACAAGATGGACCGCAAACGATGATCACGAATTGATCTATTTATACCCGGCCTAATCAGTCGGGTACCGACCAGTATTAAATGCGGGAGGCTTAAACTTACCCGGAACAACATGTGTTCGGGGTAAGTTTAAGCCTCCCGCATTTCTGTTTCCACAGGTTTTTCTTAGGAGGCATTTACATAATCTGTTGTGGGCGTCATTTTTCTTCTTTTTGAGGTAATATTTTTTGTTTTGGTTGTGAAATTTGGTCCAAAATGGATTGTGTTATTAACCTTTTGTAGTTTTTTATTATCTCTAAATATCAGCATAACTCCTTCCATAACTGACTTCATCCACTGCTGAGCAGGGCTCTGTTTTCTTGTCAAGCCCCACGTTTCTGTGTAAGCCAGGTTCTACCCGCTAAAATCTTTAATATCATAACATAATATGTTCTTTCAGCCATTTCAATAAACAACAATAAATAAATTGTTTATTTGCATCAAAATTGACAAAAAATAGATTGAAACCCTGACCCCTGAGCTAGGTGTACCTGTGTTTAACAATTTAATTTATTTTGGAATTTATCAATTCAGTATTTTGGCGGCCTTTTTTCTTGAGTAGCGTCTTTCGGCTACTGTGACACACAGTCACCATTTCAGCCAAAATAAATTCACTATGGAACCTAGCCTTTGAACTGCTCTTGCGCATCTCTCACCCAACGGATTCCTGAACTAAATAATACACATCAAATACAAAAATAATATAATAATGGTTTAAAAAAAACATATCACGCCTAATACAGGCAGCACTATGGGTCAGTTATACAAAAATCTCATACAATGCTCTGCGAGTCCCATACAACAACGCTTTCAGGGTAATGTTGGGACTACCGCGCTCTCCCCCGGTGGGTTCCCGCATTGTCGAGGCGGGGGGGTTCAGTAACCGTGGCTTGGTCACCCACGGTGAAGCGAAGACGAACCCGAGGAGGGGCCGCTCGTCAGGGCTTTTTCCGATTAAGCCGACGACGTAGCGGGTATCTAGTAGGTTGCGGTGCTGCTTGGTAACAGGCGACATCGCAACTGAGGCGGGCCGCGATGTCTTATGGAGCGTCCCAGGTCCCATACGATATTGCGGCTGAGGGTTGGAGGCCGCGGCGGGAGAGGAATACCGGTATTGCGGTGCGCCGCTCTCCCTGCCTTCCGCGGCCTAGACGGGGTTGACACCGTCTGATGGCGGACGCGGTGGGGCCGCAGGGGAAGAGGAGTATCGGTATAGCGTTAGCCGCTCTCCCTATTCCCTGCGGCCGAAAAATGGTAGGTGGTGGAGCCATTGACCTTGACCCGTCACAGGGGGACCAAGGGTGCCATACACGGAGTCGTCTGGCACCCATGTGCTGATTTGGTCCCTGGGGTGGTCACGGCGTACAGTGTGTTCTGGTGCGCCGGTGATGGGAGCTACTCCCCTGTGGAGGGTCCGGTGACGGACAGCCGCGGCGGGTTCGCGGTGAGTGCTAACGCGTGCCCGTGTTCTCGCCATAAGCGGCACATGAGGACACCGTGGTGTTTTAGTGGGTTTGACTCCCACATAACTGCACTATCTCCCCGTGGTAGTGCAGTATAAATGAGAATTTCTACACGAAAAATGAAAAAAAAAACCGCGCATTTGCAGTGCATCGGGAATGTTCGCGGAGTTAGGCGTGCCAGAGTTTTATGCCATTAAGCGGACTCGAATAGCATCTCTGATGCGGCGATTGCGCGATAGCTCCAACCACAAGCGTGCTTCACCGTAGACCACATCATCGCTTACCATCAGGTGAGATAGTGCTGGGTGGAGCCTAAAGATAATAAAAAAAGAAGCCTTGATGCTGTTGTGGGCGACAGACTTGACAGCCCATTGATGTGGTACTGGATGACGGCTCGTAGAACGTCTTTCAAATATTATAATAAATATTTTTTGAAATTTCGTCTACTTTCGCAATTGTATGTGTGTGTGAATGTAATTATTTTTGTGGGTGTGTAATGAGTAATTTTACTATGGACTCTGATCTGAAAATAAAGTTTATAATTATATATTATTATATTACCTGCCACTTAAAATAACTAGGACAATGTGGGTGTACTATATAGATGCACTTCTGCTTTATCCTTCGGGGAACACTATACCAAATGAGTTAAAGCTTTGAAACTTTCATCAAGCTGCTATAAATAAAACATCATGATCAATATTTCAGCCGAAAGACGTCCACTGCTGAACATAGGGCACCCCCAAGTGTCGCCACATCAACCGGTCCTGTACATGAATAAAACATGACCTCGTCAAAGTGATCGGCCAAAGTAACATGTGAACCAACCAATACAAAAAAACTTGACTCCAAAAATACAGGCACTTTACGTCAAATATCACGAAACCTCAGCAAAGGAAAACGAGAAAAATTATGCAACTACCCTCTTTATGTACCCAAGTTTAAAACTTAAGAAGACTTCATGATCCTAGTTAACATTCAGAGCTTGTTTCCAAACTGAATGCCAAGTCGGTTTTTAAGTTTTATCACTGGCATTTTGTATAGTTGGCACGTAGAAGAAAATCTAGAGATTTAGATATTTTAAAGACTTTTTTTAGGCCTTGAGTTTGAAACTTGAAACCAAATGTCGAGAAAGTTAAAAGTTTATTTTATCTTGTCTACACGTGACAAGTTTTGACATTTTGGCGTTAATAGTAGCTTGGCTTACACTGTCATGAATCATATTGAAATGCACAAGAAATGTTTAACGGAAAACACAAGTAGAGAGACAAACGTCTCGAAAGAAACTAACTAAAACCTACTAACCCCAGGTCGGCAAGTAATTTCAAATAGGGTCCGGATAGAGACATTTTTTTTTATCGAGGTCCAGACAAACCAAACTCATAATTAGTAGGTACTAAAGTCGGCATAATCTATAGTCTGTTGACGTTTCACATTTTAGATGCTGCGATAACTGCGATTTCTACGTAAGAAATCGAAAAATCAAATTCATAATTACTATGTTACCCATACACTATAACAACGAGTATTATTCGCAAGCATCAATTTTAATTATTACTAGCTGTCCCACGCGGCTTCGCTCCCGTAAACGTACACACATACATACATACATGTAAACGTACCTACATACATACATACATGAATGTTGGGTCACTTTAACCGCTTATGCAGCGCACGCAACGGAAGCTTCGAAAAAGGAATAATTTTGCCCGTTTTTGCAACATTTTTCATTTATGATCCGCTCCTTTTGGTTGTAGCGTTCAAACAAACAAACTCTTCAGCTTTATAATATTAGTATAGATTAAGTATAATATTTTTATAGCTGTCAAACGGGCCTTTTATTTTTGTCAACTTTAATGTAAGAGACGTTTTTTATAAAAAACACAAATAAATAGGTATTCTTAAAACTTTATGCGGGAAGCTACGCTGCCGGTCTTAAGGCAGTTTTTTACAGTTTAGTTCACGCCCGCCGGGTATAGCTATTGTGAAGGAGTGTCTTCTAAGTGGGATCTGTTAATTTCGAAATGACTTTTTTTATTTTTATTATTTATATTGTATGGGTAGGTGAGTTATTTAACAACATTTGGAGTTCCAAGTTTCGCGGTCCGTACATGGACCGCGGTCCGCTTTTTGCCGACCGACATACTAACCAAAAGAATTGCTTTAATTAAAAATAACTGCAGGTAAAGTTATGTTCTGCTTTAGATAGAACAATAGCGATCAAATATGAAAATAATTAATTCACAGATAGACACCACACTACCTAACCCGCTGGGTCTGAAACCTTGAAAGTTTGCAAAAGAGTTTCTTGTTCAAAGAAGTTAAGAACTTAGGAAGGGTTTTGATAATACATTTCACCTTCATAACCTCTCCAAGGTTTTTTAATCTTTAAGGTAATGAAAGTTTCAGAGAAAGTTCCTCCTCTTTGAAGTCATACACATGGAAGTTGGTACTTGGACTTCTGTTTATAAGTAAACGTTAGTATTATTATCGTGTTTTGGAAACTCATCCTCTATCTTCTGAGAATAGCCGATGAGAAATCCCATCGGGCACAGCTGCTTATGCCTAAATTAATTGTTAAACTTTTAATCGCAATTCCTTAACGAGTACTCCCTTAAGACGACGACAGTCGCCAACGACCTTGAAGGAATAAAACGCGCATTCGTTTCACACCCGCGCGACCCAAAATTCGGTAGTTTTTAGAGTTCCGTACCCAAAGGGTAAAAACGGGACCCTATTACTAAGACTCCGCGGTCCTTCTGTCTGTCTGTTTGTCTGTCACCAGGCTGTATCACATGAACCGTGATAGCTAAACAGTTGAAATTTTCACAGGTGATGTATTTCTGTTGCCGCTATAACAACAAATAAAAAACAGAATAAAATAAATATTTAAGAGAGGCGGCCATACAACAGACGTGATTTTTTGCCTTTTTTGCGATAATGGTACGGAACCCTTTGTGCGCGAGTCCGACTCGCACTTGGCCGGTTTTTTGTACTTTCCTTATTATTTTTTAATAAAATGCCTTTTATCAAAATGTAGATAATTCAATTGTCTTTGCGATGGTGATAATTTCATTAAAATACGCCCGACGGCTTTGGTGCGATTGTCGTTTTTATGGTTCGGTACCCAAAGGGTAAAACCGGGACCCTATTCCAAAGTCTCCGCGGTCCGTCTGTCTGTCTGTCTATCACCAGGCTGTATCTCATGAACCGTGATAGCTAGACAGTTGAAATTATCACAGATGATGTATTTCTGTTGCCGCTATAACAACAAATACTAAAAACTGAACAAAATAATTATTTAACTCGCACTTGGCCGATGTTTTGTCCGTGTTAGACATAACTTTTCAAATTAATTACTCTATGTTATACGAATAAAACTCAAAATTTTCGTAGACCAAATTATTAAGAAAATGGTCTAATGTAACATATATTTTGACGTGAGTCTCATTTTAACATCAGTTACTGAGGTGTATCTGTGCCTTAAATCTTAAACGCCTATCATAACTTTCAAATGCCAAACACTTCAACACGATTACCAAGTTAAGAAAATCCTAGAGCAACTCTCATGAAACGCATAGACCCGTCCCTTTAACTGCAGTTTAAGCGTCCCACAAACTTTGGACTTGTTTGTCTAAGTCGGCGATTACCGACGCAGTTTCAATAATTGTCGATCGTAAGTTCACACTTGGGGATAATATAAAGACACTTGGCAAAAGGGAAAGTTTAGTTAATAGTAAGTACATGTCATACTCTTTTTGCCGATTATTTATGAGTACTACACACACCCGGCCTTTCTGAAGAACATCACCGATTAGATCTTTGTATGTCTTCAAGGCCCTTCCCTCCTGGCATTTCCACTTACTTCAATCTTGTAAATACCTTTTGTTAGTCGCCTTTTATTCACCTTCTCAACATCTCACTAACATCTAAGCAATAGTAAATATAATTAGAAAAGTTGTTGTATTTAATATATCGAGATAGGTCGAGAGAGACTTATTACTGAAAGATTTAGGGGAATAGTGTCCTAATAATATTTCTATTGTATTGTAACTTTTCGTGTCAAGTATATTAAGTCTGAGTAGGTCGGGTGCCACCTAAAGCTACTAACAAAAAAAACAGCTAATAATTCTTTACAAAGGGTGTTGGTCTTAATGAACCACGCAAACCCAATGCGGAATGGTAGATGTCACGTCATGTCTTCAATTATCTGTTTCTGGACATGCCAGTTTCCTTATGATTTTTTGCCAAATCTTCTTGAGAGCGGCTATATATGGCAAAGTATAAGAATGGCTACTTATCGTCAAAGTTAATTTTGAAAATAAAGCAATAAGACCCCTCTAATTATTCTTTTTTTTTAGACAATAATTAACAAACCCACGATCAGAAAAGTTAAAAGAACTAAAATTTCAAACCAACTTTCATAGGTTAAGAAAATCATATATAATTTTATTTAAAATCATTGGTAATTTTGGACCTTGAGCTCAATATTCACTTTGAATATAATACAAATTTATTATTGTGCCAGAGAATTTATATTAAATATATACATTTTATAATTTGATTTCAAACCGAATGTTGTGTTCATTCCGTTGATTCCAGATTAAAAATCCGTAATTCATAATATTCTTCCACCGACCAGATAAAAATAGTAATCAAATACTTGAAACATCTGCTCCTATATTAATTACAAAATGCAGTGTAATGATAAATAAAAATCTGATTGGTAACAATCAGAGTACCTACTTAAGTATCTTGCTTTTTAGTTCAATCATGAGGTACATATTAAAAAAACACCTGGATAAACCCTAAAATACACACTGTTAACTTCGTCATTACAAACCCAGATAAAAAGTAATTTCGCGCCTATCAAAGTGTGTTCTTCAAGAATTTCATCAAATTGTATTCCGGCCTTCCAGTAGTGGCATTCTAGTCAAATTACATTTAATTTCGAATCATCAATACAACGAAGAAGAAAAAGTCTTCAACGAAGTGGCTATATCTACATAAGTGCATATATTTTAAACTATAGGTATGTAATCAATGATCCTGAAAAATTATTCCTCAAGCTAAGAGATACAAAATTATTACCAGCCTGTCCTTTTAAAACCTTTAACTAAAATGTACTTCTGGACGCTATTATTGTAATTCAAAATTTGTAGTCAAGTTTTGGACAGTAAATTGTCATCGACGCTCTGAAAAAAAAAACTAACAAAACAGCGAATAAAATATTTAATTCTGAAATACTACTTGCCTCTTAGTATAATTACACTTCACTGCCACCACTATGAGAAGAATATTTGCCACCAATGACAGCAAAATAATTGGCACATACAATGTAATCAGCACATTTTCAGGCTGGAAAAATATGTCCAACTCGGATCCAAACTGAAAACTCCCGTTCAAAGCACTAACGTTCAAACCGTGTAGAGCCCCAAAGTCGTGTAATGTCAAATTCGAATACATTTTGAAAACTATCGAATTTTCAGCACTTCACAACTTATTTTCGCACTTTTTGAAAACATTCTCACTGCAACAATCAGTCACTAAACTACTTATTTCAGCAAAAAAACTCACTTTGATAAATAATAAAACTTATTTTTATCAAAAACTGAACTTTAACATTCAAAATAAGTCGAAAAAACTTTCGTAACTTTTGCAATTCGCGTAAATTTCAGGAGCTTTCAGCGCCGACGTGTTTCATACGGAAGGCTCCAAAGCTCACTGAATGGCAAGCCGTGTGAGCGAAACAGATGGCGAGGGAGCGAGACAACTCATTGATAAAAATGTTTGGAAACTACTAGGGAACTAAATTCAGAGAGGAATAGTGGTAACGGATTTGATTAAAATTTGCCTGAACTGTCGATGTTTGCACTGACTTATTCGGTTTTAATTTGTGTTTTTTATGAAGGAATCGCACTACTGTCAAAAGTAAATTTTTATTTGTCGTATTAATTTTCAAAGCTTGTCCCACCGCCGTCGAGAAAGCGATTAGCTATCGACTATTTTCTCGCTGAAGAAACGAACAAAAGATACAGATCCCAAAGTTGATCGCTGGCTGTTCCACAGCCGGCGAGTATTCTCTCGACACAAGTTTGTCGCAGCGAAAAGAGCTATCAAAGTTATACTCGCTCAGCGATAATCGCTTGCTCGCTTGGCGGTCAGAACTCACGCCGAGAGACCAACCAGCGGTCATTTCTACCTACAGTGAGCCCCGAGTGAGTGGTGCGAGTAATCACCCGTCACACAAGAACACCCGCTTATAGCGACAAAACTATCAGCACTATACACTCGCTACTCGCTGCTCGCCAACTCGTTTTATATTTCTAGCTTTACTTGCTACTCGCTGATCGTCGGCGGTGGGACACGTGCCTTAAGCTGCACTACTAGTACTTTAACTCGAGTGGTTATCGATGGCTGCTCGTCGGACCAATTGGATATTAATGCCGGGGTCCCTCAGGGGTCGGTACTCTCAGCAACATTTTTCTTGTTGCACATTAACGATCTGCTAAAACCCGGCACGTTTGGGTATGTAGACGACAACACTGTTGCTGAGAGATACTTGTCCAACGCACGGGCTACCGGGCCGCAGATCCGGTCTCTCCGTGAGGCCATGGTGGAGCATTTGATCCTGTCCTTGCAGGCAATCTCCGAATGGGGTGATACCAATCTGGTCAAGTTTAATGCCGCTAAAACCCAGGCGAGTCTTTTTTCCGCAAGAGCCATTTTCACCCGGCTCCAACTTTCCGTGATGTAACCGTGCCAATAACGGACCATCTTGAGCTTCTTGGTGTTTCGTTGACATCGAGTCTCAATTTTGGGCCATACATTGAGGCAAAGGCTCAGCTGGCTGCCAAAGAGTTAGGGATCCTTGCAAAGGTGAGAAAGTACTTCACTCCGGAAAATGCTGCTCAACTTGTATCAAGCACAAGTTCGATCGTGCATGGAGTACTGTTCTCATCTCTGGGACGGATCTGCCAAATACCAGCTAGATGCACTAGAGTCCATGAAAAAGCGGGCCAAGAGACTCATCGGCAATGAGGCACTGGTCAAATCAAAGCTCCATAGCCTTGAACATCGTCGTCGAGTTGCCAGCTTGTCGGTTTTTTATCGGTTACATTTCGGGAAATGTGCGATGGAATTGCATGATTTAATTCCGCCCAGCCCGTTCCTCTGGTTGTCGTTATCATCGGACAACCAGACGCACGGCGATGCGTCATCGGTACATAGTGGACATCCCACCCATACGCACAAAACGTTTTGGGGACACTTTCATTATGCTTACAGCTAAGGAGTGGAATTCCCTGCCGGAGTCTGTGTTTCCCGATAGCTACAATCTAGGGGTCTTTAAGTCAAGAGTGAATAGGTTATTTCTAGGCAAGCGTGTTTCACCGTCGACCACATCATCGCTTACCATCAGGTGAGATAGTGGTCAAGCGCAAGCCTATAGAGGATAAAAAAAAACTACGGTACTTTTTGGATGTAGGGAATCTAACAGAATCGGAAGGAATCTAGTCTAAAGAGAAGATACAATTTTGTTTTTTGTCCAATCGCTCGCTGATGGCTAAGTAGGTATAGAAGTTTTTTATGTTTTTGGCGGCATTTTTTCGTGTTGTTTTGTGGCTACTTTAATTATCCGCAAATTAATTCCTAGTGAATATTGTAATGAAAAATTGGTGTAGTTTTGTGTCTAAAATGTCTACGCAACTGGACAATTTGTTGAATCATTGCAACAAACGTGATCTTGGTAAAGTGGAGGAGAAAATTTTATTTTAAGGGCCTACATACGCTTCAGTGCCGTAAAACGGCAACTTTCTTAAGCATACTCCTTAGAAACGGCTAGGTTAAAAGGTTTGAAAAAAAATATATATTTATTATTGATTCATGTACATAATTTGGAACACACGGTTTTTTCGTGTAACTAATAGTTTTGTTTTAAAAAAATAATTAACAACACGATATTTTTTCGCAACTTTTGGAAACTCCTCCAAAACGACTTGGATGTTTAAAAATATTTTTAGATAGACAGATAGGTGTTTAGAGGTTCTTTCGATGTAACTTTGCTTATTTAAATCAATCAATATTTTGCAAAGAAAGTCTTGCAAATTAAGGTCCAATGTATATATTCTGACTCTCTACGGGGGCGAAGCCACCGACTGGAGGAAAGTAAGTAAAAAACTGAAATCCACCAAGTCACCCCAGTTAGACGCAATCCCCAATCTTATAAACTCAGTCGCTGGCACGACAGTGGCGGTCGACTCGATTACAACTCACGTACAATCCGTCCTGAACGAATGTTCAAGGGAGGTTCCAATGCTGGACATCCAGCATGGGAAACTCCCGGATGATGTACGGAAGCTGATAACCGAGAAGAACGCAGCTATCCGTGACTACAGTAACTTTCGCTGTGTCGCAAACAGAGTTCACATGCGTAACTTGTCCGCCGTTTACGTTAAAAAAAAAAAACAAAACAATAAAAAGTACATTACAATGGACAACTTCGATATGGACAATATTACCGTCCGAAAACCCGTAAAGGCCAATTCAATTCAGATAATATTTACAACGAAAGCAGAAATTCGACGTTAATGGACACAACTATGATGAGTTTGCCTAACACTTCAATAAATGACAGTGACGCTATTGCGTGCTATAAAGACACAATTGGGAGATTGACTCTGGAATTAGAAAGCGCCCATCTGGAGATTGAGAACTTAAACAGTGAAAACTTTCGTCTAAAAATGGACATAGGCCAATATCAAAAAGTTATTGAAACATATAAGAAGGTAAAGATATTAGAAACGAAGAGTTTTTCACCGAAATCTGCAAGAAAAGGAAACAATATAAGAACGAGCTGCTTTTCTACTCCGACAAAGTTGGCTATAAATCCTAAAATGACACATCAAAAGGACAATGCCGTTACACAGACCCCCAACAATATTGGAGACACAGCGTCCAATACAGCAGGATCAATCTGTAGTTCTGAGGGCATGTTACACGCAAAGTCGACGCCAAAGCACAGCGTTCAATGTCCCAGCGCGTGTACTAAACCGAGTGACTACGACTCTCGGTGTGAAAAGTCTTCATTATTGCATAAAATTAAAAACGAACAGTATAAACAAAACAGAATATGCATTCTGAGTACTAATAAACAGAACAAGACCATGTTTATAGCAGAAGAGACGATTGAGAAGCAATTTGACTTTTGTCACTATCTGACGCCAGGAGGAGCCATATGTAATCTTCTGGAAGGGTTAAGCAATAAACTTGACGATTACACGAGGAGTGATTATTGTGTGATTTTTATTGGTGAACAGGACTTTAAAATAAGTAATAACTACTCTAAACTAATATTAGACATAAGGAACATTCTCAGTGCCATATCACATACTAACATTATTATCTGTTTACCAACTTATAAATATAATGTAAATTCTATCTTATATAATTGGCGAGTCATGACCTATAATCAACTTTTGTATGAAAATGTTAGGAAACATAAGTATGCATATGTGTTGGATTCAAATGCAAATATCGACTATAACTACAACACATTCTTTAGACAATGTGGTCAACTAAACAACTTTGGACTCCGCACCGTTTTTGCTAATCTTCTTCATTTAATTAGGAACATACAGTGTTTTAACACTCAGTCTTCTAGAAATCACTTGGTTACATTAACGACCCACGAACCCACACATGTACTAGAAACAGAAAAACAGTTTTTTCGTTAGTATTAGTATATACGTGATGCATCAGAATATAGCAGGCCTGTAATGTGAGTTTACATGTTTGTAAGCGCACGCACGATACAGGAAAATGCCTAGTGTGGGCCAAGTCAAATAAAAAAAAACAACCAAAGTTCGTCCACTGCTGGACATGGACCTACATCAGGCTCAATGGTATCATTTAAAGATATGAATTTAGTCCTAAAACTGCGGTTCTTGCCTACCCTAGTGGGAAAACGCGTAAGTTTTCGGACTGGATAAAAATTATGTTTGAAATGAATATTTTCATAAGACCATGCCTGTATTCCTCGAAGGGTTGGGCAGCACCTATATTTCGCCAGTTAAGTCCACCGACTAGCGGAGCAGTAACGGGACCGCGCGAAAGTGTAGGCAATAATACCCAAGTACGATCGAGTGAAGGAGGCCTGGTTGTACGATCATGCTAAGCCCACTGTGTTTCTCTCTTCCAGCGGCTTTTCGCCCCGCTCATTGGATGCGCCACAAAATTCAACGTAAAATGAAGAGAGTACTCATAGAAATATGAACATTACTTGCTTCCGGAGCGGTTGCTGATTCATAGCCATTTTCTCTCTCCCAATAGTTTTCAGTCGTAAACACATATTAATAGCGCACTAATATGCCGTGATTTATTTTAGCTAGATGATATCACAGTATGCTGTAAGACACGTAAATAAATATTGATGTAGAATACATCTGGCATCGGCTTCGCTCGGGCGAAAATTAAGCATTTTTTGACCTACGGTAAATTGTTTGTTTGTAAGTAGGCGTCTCTTAAAATATCAATCTGATTTCGAAAAATTCTTTCACTGACAGAAAACATTAATATTTCTTTAAGGGGCTTTAAGGGCCATAATAGGCTGTTTTTTTTCGAAATGTTTCTGTGGAATTGGTCACGGGAACAAAGCCGCAAATCATCAAGGTCAAACCAAACCCTGACCTATTATCGTCCAAAAATAAATCTGCGGTTTACCTTTTTGATACTTAGTGACATTAGTTTCGAAAGGTCAACCATTACGCAGCGAAATTTTATCAGGACAAAAATACGTGGCATTTCTGCCATCTCAGGTAAACTAAGACCCAGGGTCCTTAATTTGGGAGCAATAAGGGCTATATTTGGGCTCACACCTTCGAACACACGATTTTAATCACACTATACATGTCCAGTAAAAGCTGGCATTTAATTTTATATGCTTTCTTTGGAATGATAGGTCAGCTTATAGTGGTAATTTATCTCATGATGATGTGTTTGAGGCGTGACTGAGAGAAATGCGTTGCCTGTCATGTGACGTGCAACGTGACGTCAGAGTACCTACATAAGGAAGCAGATGTTTACGTGTTGAAGTGAAATCATTATACATAGATGTAGGCGTAGCAATGTATCGCCTAATGATAAATATCACCGTTTGACGTGACAGGAAATTCAATGATTAACATGAAATAACATAAGTATGGCATAATCAGCCACTACTGAGATACAGGCCTCCTCTCTGTGAGTGAGAGGGGGCCGTAGCCCAGCACGGGCCTATTGCGGGTAAATAATTTTAAATTTTAGTTCTAAGACAGTTACCTCACGATGTTGAAATAATTAACACAAAGTAGAGTGCCTGCCTGGGTTCGAATCCACAATCTGCATATCGTAAGTCGCGGCTATTACTACTGGGCCACCAACGCTCAATAGTTAATTGCCATGAACACCATAACTTTTTAGATATGTTGTTAATTGTGAAAGTGATAGGAACCTACACAATTATCTCCGTTAGGTGACTCTAAACCTTGACGTCGTGGAGAGGGTTATGCTGGGCGTTTCTTTGCGTGATCGAATCAGAAATGGAGAAATCCGCAAGAGAACCAGGTTTACCTACATAGCCCGAAGAATTGCCAAACTTACGAGTAAGTGGCAGTGGGCAGGGCACATTGCTCGCAGAACAGATGGTTGATGGAGCCGAAAACATCTGGAGTGGAGACCCCTTACCGGAAGACGTAGCATTGGAAGGCCTCCCTCTAGTGGAAATAATGTTTAAAACGTGTAGACTTCATGTTTATTCTATTTTGTTTCCAGATTATATTATTTCCCCACTGGTTATAATAATTTGCACAACATTGCAAATGTTTAATCAGATGGAACTGTACATCAGATCAAATAAATAGTGTCGCTGGATTAATTATTAATCAGTGTGCAAACAGTGAGAATACACGAAGGGATTGCCATAGTTTTCTTATTGGTTTTGTAACGGTGCTAATAGGTAACTATTTAATGTATAGGTCAGCGTGACCGTTTGTTATTAAATCACTGCACGGCAGCAGAAATTAGGCCCGGGTCGCTTGGACGAGTAGACCATGAGGTAGATTAGGACTTTTTATCCCAGTTATAAGAACCAGTATGTAATTTTCGACCCACAGCGGAAGGGAGTCCATTGCACTTATTCAGTTCATAACAGGTGCTCACACCTTCGAGTGCATATTTAATGTGCTCAAACATTACAGCAGAAATACTATACATGAGGCTCTAGACAAAGTGTCATGCTATCAGTGATTGCGATTGCCGAAATGCCAAAATGTAAGGGATTGTTCGCGTTAGTCGTGACATTTCGATAATCAATCAATCAATTTTTTTTTATTTCACTTAGGCCTACATGGGCACTTATAAAACGTCGACAAAAGGTGCACGGTTCGGGTTGGTCGTTTCCTATGGAGAAGAACCGGCAAGAAACTCCATGGTTACTCTTTTAAAAATGGTTTGGTTTTACAATATTTCCATGTTACAGCATTAGTACTTAGACATGGGGGGACAACGTAGGCCCGACTTATGACAATAAGTCCTAAGAAACTAAAAAAATAAAATAAAAGGATTATATATTTTATAAAAAAGTTAACAAATGTTAACTAGCATCTAGAAGGCCTACAATGTTCACACATTCACAAAACAATCGGTAAAAGAATCTATACAAAGGTAAATAAAAATAGTATTACATGACTAAATTTAACATGTGGCACAAATTTTGTTATCAGTTCTGTAACTATTCTTAGCAAAGGGCTATAAAGATGTTTGAAAACCATTGTAAAAGTCTAATTAAAAGAAGGAAAGAAAAATGAGATTGAGAATAGTTAGAGACATCCACATATTTGTGCCGTTTACAAGTTATCAGGGAAGCTGCATGCGCAGAAGGAGCTAAGGCCAAATGTTTTTATCTTCAACGTAGTCCTTGATTTTATAATATGCTTTGTTAATAAGGATACGTTTGATGTAGTTTTTGAACCTTCCATCGGTCAGTTCTATAACTGACTTTGGCAACTTGTTATAAAAGCGTATACTGTTTATAAGAAAAGACTTGCTAGTTTTCGTTAATCTGAATTTGGGTATTACAATTTCGTGCTTACTGCGTGTATTTAAATTATGGAAGTCGCTTCTAGTTTTGAAAAGGCCCCCGATTTTTACGGACATACAAAATACATTCCAAAATATAAAGTGAAGGTAGAGTCAGTATATCGATCTCTTTAAATTTTTCTCTGAGGGACTCGCGAGGACCCATTTTATAGATTGCGCGGATTGCCCTCTTTTGTAGGATGAAAATTGAGTCAAGGTCTGCTGCTGATCCCCACAGCAGAATGCCATAAGACATAATACTGTGGAAATAAGCATAGTATACTAACCTAGCTGTAGCTACATCGGTTAGCTGCCTTATTTTCCTTACTGCATATGCAGCCGAACTTAACCTACCCGAAAGAGTTCTAATGTGCGCGCCCCACTGCAGTAATCCCTAAGAATACAGTTTCCGTTATAACTTCAAGATTTTTGCCGTCAAGATTTAAGTTTAGGTCATGTTGTGGTACATTTGGTAAAGAGAACTTTAGACATTAATATATATAGATAGCGCTTTATAATTCCATAATTTTTTGACATTTTATCAATCGCTATCGTTAAAGTAAGTAAGTATAAGTTTGTTGATAAAATATCACTTGTCTAGAATCTCAGGAGAACTAGACAAGTGACATTACTACTATGACAACAAATTCAAACGTTTTGCACTTTGACCCTCAATCGACCTTTACCTACAGTTTTTAGGTCTAAACTTAAATATTAATATAATAATTATGAAAATTGTAACAGTATTTAATTGTTCATTACAGTATTGCCAGTTAAAAACGTCAGCTGCAAGCGTAAATAGGTATTTCTTATTTCCTATTTTTGCTGCTCGGATTCCGATGTGTTAGCAATCGAGTACAACGTTACAAAACATAGGGTGCCTGTGTGATAGTTTTGCTATCAAGTGTATTAGAGCTCCTAATTACTCATTGCTGGCGCACTATTTATACTTCTTGTGATTATAAAGTAATTTGACATATAAATAAATTAGTGAACATTTACTATTTTTTTGGCAATGTTTCAAAATAGCGTAAAATGGAATTAAATTTGGAATCATCATCATTGTCTACCACAGCCTGACTTGTTGCACTGCGAGGCATAGGCCTGTGTTCTTGTGCTTGGAACAGGTTGGCATAGTAGCGTGAATCGCTGTTGTGCCAACTTCTTTCAGGTTCTAGAAATTTTGGCAACCTCAGTGTAAAAGAAGCAATGAAAAGTCGACCGCTACTTTTAAAATTTTGACCATTTCTGCATTAGATTATTTGTCAATCATATCTAGTCAGCAGGCCTACTTGCATTTCAGGTTATTTGTCTATCATCATCATCATGATATCAGCCGAAATACGTCCACTGCTGGACATAGGCCTCCCCCAATCGTCACCACTTTGACGTGCGTCCCGCAACCAGCGGATCCCCGCAACATTCACCAAGTCATCGGTCCACCTGGTGGAAGGCCTTCCAGCGCAACGTCTTCCGGTTCGCGATCGCCACTCCAGAACCTTTTTGCCCCATTTGCCATCCGTTCTGCGAGCAAAGTGCCCTGCCCACTGCCACTTAAGTTTGGCAATTCTTCGAGCTATGTTGGTAACCCTGGTTCTCTTGCGGATCTCTACATTTCTGATTCGATCACGTAAGGAAACTCCGAGCATAGCCCTCTCCATTGTCCTTTGAGTGACTGTAAGCTTTCTGATGAAGCTCATTGTAAGCGACCACGTCTCAGAGCCATATGTTATTGGCAACACACACTGATCATAGACTTTCGTCTTGAGACACTTTGGTAAGTTGGACATCCAAAGGTTGTCTGTAAGAGATTGCCCTGTGCGATAAGACCACCCATTGTACACTTTGTTTGGAAATGTTTGTTCTGTATGTATGTTTTATGGTGTACAATAAATCTATACCAATATTATAAAGAGGAAAGATTTTTTTGTTTGTTTGTTTGTTTGTACCGAATAGTCTCGTAGTCCGAATAGAATAGTAGTTTTGGAGCCTATTCGGTACAAACAAACAAAAATATCTTTCCTCTTTATAATATTGGTATAGATAAATAATACCGCGCAACTTCCCGAACGCTGCCCAGCTGAGTCAGATTCGACGGTTGCCCTCATTCTCGAAGTTGGGCCTACCCAACTGGATCGTTTGTCCCAGGTAGACATTGTCGCCCACAACTACGAGTGTAGAGACTCCGACCTTGATAGGAGTGCGTGTAACATGGGCATTCAGCATAACCTTGGTTTTGGCCTTGTTCATCCTAAGACCCACTCTTTCGGAATCACTGACACATCTCTACTGAGATAATCGAGCATTGTACTGAGGTCCTCCATAGTCTCAGCCATAACCACTATAATAGAAGAGATATTTTTCTATGATAGAAGAGAAAAAAAGAAAAGAGAGTTATGTAATTATTTATGCCTCTTTTCATTCATTTAATTCAATTAGTCATTTTATGAAGACATACCTACAAAATGTTACTACTTAAACTTACGTTATAATATATAAGGATGTAACATTCAGACTTGGCCCAGCGTGTCGATGTCGCCGTAGATTGAATCATCGTGGCGGATGGAATACTGTCGGGGCATACATAATTATGTCGCAGCCATCTGGTTAATTTAGCCAGTTAATAAAGATGATTTATAAAAAAATATTTTAGACCTTCAATTAGATTTCCAAAAATTTTTTTGGTAACGTGACAAAAGAAAAAATATGTGTATAATAGTGTACACATATTTGCGTCGACGTATTATATTGCGTCAAAATATAGCATGACGTCAGGCCTCGGTACACTTTTTACATCCCACAAACCCCCACTTTTGAAACCACTTTTGAACCGAACTTTGATGAAAGCGCATCAAAGTTCGAGAGTGGGTGAAAAATCTTGGTGATTTTTTATTGATTTGAATAAGCAAAAAATACGTGTCCAATATTTTTTGATAATTTAACCGGCGGACTAAATAGAATTTCCTGTTTCGTACCCCGTCATCATCCCTATTGGACTCCTAGGCCGTTCATTAAATGCCAGCATCCAATCAAATGGCTTAAGAACAACTAGCCAAGTCATTGAGCTCAATATTTAACCAGATGGCTGAATGTCGTGTAGTTATTTATTTAAATTGGATATTGATAATGTTTGTCATGTTTGGTTAGGTTGACTGAGTCTAGACTCAAATATTACGCGAAAACTTGCAGAAGACGTAGTATTATTTAGCACCTCCATGTTTTTATATTATTTTGCCAGTAAAACACTTTAATTTCACTTAAAATTGTATACCAGAAAGAAAATTTACATTCACGGTTTCCGCTTTTGACGCTATATTTGTTTTGGTGACTACTAGCGCCGCAGTGGAACAAATCTGATTTGAATCACTTGGCTGAATCTTGGACAGTCATCTTCAAATGGATGACTTTCAACACGCCAAGTTGTTGAACGTTGAATGATTCTAGTTTAATTAACTATCGGACTTGGCATTCAATTGAATGCTGGCGTTTAATGAACGGCCTAGGCGTTCAATTAGCTGGCTAATTGAACCAGATGGCTGCGACACATACATGTGCTACGTACATACTCTGTATTTGTGTTCACTCCAACGGCATTGACACGGTGACACCGTATCTGTGCTTACTCTCGCCTCAGATCAAATAAAAAGTCAAGATGGAACATTGCAAACAACAAAGTGAAGCCGGTTCAAACTAAGCCTTGCCGTACAAATGCACAATTACACGCACTCACGTACAACGAAATTACGCCTGAGCTTGTCCTTCGAGCTTACAGATCAAATAATAAAGCTCAACTGTGTATTTATACGGCAAGGCTTAGTTTGAACTGGCTTCACTTTGTTGTTTGCAACGTTCCATCTTGACTTTTTATTTGATCTGAGACTCTCGCGTACTTAAATAGCTTCTCTCAACGTAGAATAATTATTATGTAAATACGCGCGAAGATTCGCGCGAAGAGATTTTTTCCTCATATTCATCATGTTTGCTCGTGTTCTTTATGAATAATATTTTTATTATTTTGTATAGGGATAATTTTCAAATAAAAGTGTTGTTATCTTCGTTCCCAATTTTGCTTTTGATAAATGAAGTGTGTAATTCTATTTTTGATAGCTGTAACGGGGTACATATTTGAACGTGGAAAATTAAAATACCTATAACGGGTAATGCTAACGTTCAAAACATCTAAAACATAAATATCGAATGACCAAATAACCGAAAATTAAAATAACGTAAGTTTTTAAGTTAGTTAAGTTAAGTTAAAATGTCGAATGGTTAGATAACTTACGTCTAATATTTCTAAAATCTAATTAGTAGATAATTGACAGACAACATAGTAGAAAATGACATAGAAAGACCTAAATACCGATAGCACAGAGTATCGAATGTTCCAAATATCGAAGTACAGAGTATTGAATGTCCAAAATATCGACATATTGTATGTATGATTCGTCATTTTGAACTGGGTGAAATAGGTTAGGTTAGGTTAGAACTGTGACCCACCGCGCGTGAGCCGAACGAGCGAAGCGAGCGGTGCCATGGCAGCGGTCGGCGAGCGCTTTAAGACTTCTAATCCGTGTTCCGACATGATAATATTCGCTTAAAAAACGTTAAATGTTTGCAGTGGAGGACAGAATAATGACTAATAGCAATGCGTTGGCAGAGTGTGACAATAATTTAAAATCTAGCTACATTATTTTCACTCATACCGCATATATCAAAATTTGTTCGATATTTTAAAGAGTAGGAATTTTAACGTAAACTTAGGTGTATTAAATGTTGTCATATTTTTTTATTTTGAACATAGTTATAATGACTATCGACATTTTGAATCAGTCGATATTTTAATCACTCGGTTTTTTAATCTTAGACATTTCATATTTTTTTTCGATTTCTCGATACAATCGTTATTTTTATTTTCGATGTTTTTACATTTTATCCGAAAGTATTTTAATTTTCGATGTTCAAATATGTAATCCTGTGACGTCAGTCAGTGTTAAATTTCAGTATTAATAGGTTTTTGTATGTCGTTGCTAAAACTAGGCCAGTGTTACTACATGATATCATAATATTCTACTCTTAACACCTCAAGGCTTCCGTGTTCTAAAATTAAGACATGAAACTCATTGCCTATTCACACTTGCTCATGAATAAAATTACTGAAATGATGGTATACCTATTCTTCTTCAAAATAGTTTTTGAAAGTCATTCTTTTCGTTGCATACCTTGTGGAACAATCATGACTTACACAGCGTTTGAATTTTAAAAATAAGAATAATTTAATTACACACGCCGTATCAGGCCACAAGTTGTAAAAACAAAATTATCCATTACTTCGTTATACTATTGCTATCCCAATGTTAATTTATTTACGTGTACATACTAAGTTCCATTCGCCTTTGGATGGGATGCTTGTCCAGTCAAGACTGCCAACAATAATTGTTTTACTAAACGATTTAAAAAAATGAGGTTATCAATTTGACTCATAAGTATGTAATAGATTGTCAGCAACTTTCGCATAAACCTAGGCAAAGGAAGACATTCGACGCGTGTTGGGCCTGACTTTCAGTTAAAACTAGTGCTTATAGTCTGGCTAATAGCACGTGATGAATCCATACAAACTTCTCTACCGAATATAAGGCAATTTGGTGTAAAACCTGTAGTTAAGTTACAAGAATTGAGAATGTTATGAACAATAAAGAAAGAGAGCGGCGCGTCAAACGAGGAAATAAAAACAACTGGGCTAAGAATCAAAAAAATAAATATTTTAAGTGCATACAGCCTTTTAAACCAACCTTACCTTTATACTTTACGCCCGCCTAACCATTTATACATTCGAGCATACACTATGAATCTAACTACCGCTAGCTATGAAAATTAAATACAATTCGGGTTAAAAATATTTATGGATTTACGGGCAAAAATAAACGTTCTTTTATGTTGTATAAGTTCTTTATTGTCTTACAAAGTTATTAAATAAATGATATAATACACCTCAATCAAAATAAATCACAAGCTACATCGCCCTCCGATCAGTGGTACAAGTGGAGAGAGGTATACTTCAAAGAATCATATTCGAAATTCAGAAAGTCACTCTTCGCCTGCCATCGCCGCCGAGCAGTCGTCTCACTGCCTCCCGCCACTCTCGCATCCCCACCGCGCTCCTCTCTCCGACTCGTCGCGCCACTGCGTGATGTCACTGCGGTCGCCGCGTCTCCGCGCGCCGCCCACAGGTGTCACTACTAGTAACTTCGGTTACTAGTAGGGACATCTTTTTTGGCCCCTTCCGGGTTAAAACCACGAATTAGTGGTCCTTGGTGGATACCTAACGGTGTTAACAAAGCCAAGTGGAGTGGTGACCCGCCCACTCGCCAAGTCCCGTCTGGACACGGCAGTCAGAAGGAGTCGGGAGCAGGGTAGTTGGCCTTGGTAGATAGCCTAGTCAACCCCTGTCTCTGCCCCACAGCGATTCACCTGGCACGGTCGGGTGTCTCAACCCCGACGTGCCAGACTTTCGGTACACAGGAGGAGGGTGGCCCACCTTCGGTGGGTTCACCGGTACCCTAGGACCCCTGCCACCCAATAAGATTGGTGGCAGGATAACAAGCTTAGGGCTCACCAGATACACACCTCCCAGTCTGACCCGGCTGGGAGGGTAGGATTTCACACATCCCCGGGCCCATCCACCCGGGGAATAAGGTTATCAGCCCCTAACTAGACTAGTTTTCTCTTCTCTTTGCACTGGCTCTATTGACAACGATGCATCCCGTTGAGGTGTTAATAGAGCTCGTCAAGGACTTGATGTCGGACGATCCCAGTCCGCGTCAAGAAAACCAGTCCAGATTTAAAATAATTCTTGCATCTCTTGCCAGATGTGCACCTTACAGTGCCCCTGCCCCCCCGCCCGCTTCTGACGTAAGTCAAATCCCAGCCCATGTACAGGCGGCTATTAAGACCATAAAGGAAAGGCTCGCCCAAGATTGTCATTTCCGAATGAGATTCGGCTCTCCCTTTGGTATATTAGTAGAAGCCCTCTTACACGATTTACATCCGACCGTTGAGGTTTTACTGGAACCTGAACCTAGCAGGGCCCCCGTGCCATGTGAGGAGAAGGACTCTCCCAGGTCACCCTCCCCACCCGTCAGGCCCACTTCCGGGCCTAGATCACCCACCCTTTCCCAGGGCGAGGTTCATGTCAATAAGCCAGATTCAATTCCCTCTGAGAGAGACCGTAGCCCTCTAAAGCCCCAGAGTTCGGCTGCTAAGCCTCCTCCTCGTAGGATGTCCGCCCGTCTTCAGTACAAAAAGTACAAAGAGCGCGTAGCCGCTATCCATTCCGAGACTAGATCCAAATCCAAATCTTGGGTCGATGAAGAGCATGACTCTCCCATCGAAATGGACACAGTACCGACGATGAATGGGCAGCAGTAGCTGACCACATCCATCAGGTAATCGATAATCCCCCAGTAGACCCCCGATTTGTCAGATAACTATGCCACCATGTCCTCTTCTTCTGACCCTGATGACAGAGGTTTCATAGTCCACTCTGGAGGAAAGAGGAAGATGAGGAAAAGTCCCCCTCATGCTACCAAGGCCAAAAAGCCAGTAGCTAAAACCTCTCCCCAGCCAGTTCTGCCGCCGGCCTTGCCCGACAGGCAACCCTCCCCCGCCCCCGCCCCAGCTAGTCCTTCTCAGCGGTTAAACCGCTCGCCCAGCCCTATGGTAATAGCAAATACTACCACTAGGAAGCCCCCTCCACCTCCACCCATTTATCTTCAAGATAAAGGGAAATAGAGCGACATTTCAAGCGCCTGTGTAGCGCGCAAAATCAACTTCACCAAGCCCACTGCATGCCAATAGGGCATCAGAATCCAAGTCCCCACGCCCCGTGATTATCGAGATTTAACTCGTTTTCTCAAAGACAGGAAAGTATCTTTCCATACATACTCCCTTCCGGAGGAAAAGTTCACCAGAGTCGTGATAAAGTGCGTTCCGAAGGAGATCCCAACGGAAGAAATCCGAAAGAATTTATTATCGCAAAAAGTCCCTGTGTCAGAGGTCCACCGATTGCATAAAGCAAGAGGCGGAGAACTCTATGACATTGTCCTTGTCGTGTGCTTCCCCTTTCGAAGGTCACAACCCCATCTTCAATGTCCGGACCGTGTGTAACTTGTCAGGCATTTCTATAGAAAAGCCATACCGCCCCCATCTCGTTGGCCAGTGTCACAACTGCCAACTCTACGGTCACTCTCAGACCAATTGCTTTGCGCCTCCCAGGTGCGTTAAGTGCACGCTCCACCCCTTTATCTTGAAGATAAATGGGTGGAGGAGGAGGAGGCTTCCTAGTGGTAGTATTTACTACTACCATAGGGCTGGGCGAGCGGTTTAACCGCTGAGAAGGACTAGCGGGGGCGGGGGCGGGGGAGGGTTGCCTGTCGGGCAAGGCCGGCGGCAGAACTGGCTGGGGAGAGGTTTTAGCTACTGGCTTTTTGGCCTTGGTAGCATGAGGGGGACTTTTCCTCATTTTCCTCTTTCCTCCAGAGTGGACTATGAAATCTATGTCATCAGAGTCAGAAGAAGAGGACATAGTGGCATAGTCCTCTGACAAATCGGGTTTATTGGGGTCAACTGGGGGATTTTCTATTACCTGATCGATGTGGTCAGCTACTGCTGCCCATTCATCATCGGTACTGTGGGCTGTGTCCATATCGATGGGAGAGTCACCTTCCTCATCGACCCAAGATTTGGATTTGGAGTAATTCCTCACACAGTCCATCCAAATTTATATTCATAACTCTTTTAGTAACGTGCAAGCAGGATTTAGAGAGGGAATGGGCTGTATGGATCAGATCTTCTCGTTGAGGAGTATAGCCGAAAAACATCTTGCAAAGCACAAAAAAGTCTACTGTGCTTTCTTTGACTTGGAGAAGGCCTATGACAGTGTGTGGAGGGATGAACTGTGGTCGACGCTATCCGAGTACGGTGTGGACTGGCGCTTGGTACGGGCAATGAAATCTCTATATAGGGATTCCAGTGCTTGTGTTAGGATTAATGAGGCGTATACGGACTGGTTTTCCATCTCAAGGGGTGTTAGACAGGGCTGTGTAGCGTCACCGTGGCTGTTCAACTTGTACATGGATAGTTGTCTGATAGGTTTGAAAGAGCATGAGTGCGGATTGAGGATGAATGAGTTGTCTGTCAAATGCCTTCTCTATGCAGATGATCAAGTTCTACTTGCATCGTCAGCAGAACAGTTGCAAGACATGGTGACTGTGATGAATGAAGCTTTTAAGTTAAAAGGTATGAGTATAAATGTGAACAAGACTAAGGTAATGGTGTTTGAAAGAGAAGACGATGTATCGGAGTGTGAAGTGAAAATAAATGATAAGATTGTGGAGCAAGTGAACGAGTTTGTATATCTGGGAAGTATGTTCACAAGGGATGGAAAGATTGAAGAGGATGTGGAAAGGAGAGTGAATGCAGGGAATAAAGTGAATGGTGCTATACATGCGGTTGTGACCAGCAAATCGATGTCTCCAGAAGCTCGACTCGCCGTTCACAACAGCGTGCTGGTGCCTACACTTATGTATGGAAGTGAAGGGTGGGTATGGCAAAAAAGACATGAAAGTAGGATTAATGCAGTAGAAATGCGCTCCTTGCGAAGTATGTGTGGGGTAACTTTAAATGATAAGTTGAGGAATGAGGTAATAAGACAACGTTGTGGTCTAAAAAAACATGTAGTGACTAAAATTGAAAAGAGTATGTTAAGATGGTTTGGCCATGTTGAGAGGATGAATGAAAGGCGACTAACGAAATGTATTTACAAGGCAGACGTGAATGGAAACGCCGGGAGGGGACGACCTAGAAAGACATACATAGACCTTATAGGTGATGTTCTTCAAAAAGGCCAGGTGCGCAGTACTCATAACCGGCGTGTGTGTATGACTAGATGCATGAATGTGAGTGAAGCAAAAGAAGTATGTAAGGATCGTAGCAGGTGGCGTTCTGTAGTTTCTGCCTACCCCCATGGGCAAAAGGAGCTTTCGCTTGCGCTAAATCTTACCCGGCTGGTTAAGGGGACAACGAGGGTGCCGGATATTGATTCGCGCACTTGGATAGTTCGGACCATTGTCTGGTGAAGTCTGTGTCCGTCTACTCCTCGCCCGATCCCAGCCCAAGAGGCACCCGGGCGGGGGTTTGGCGGTAGATTGGGATGGCTTTCGATCTTTTTTGTACGCTAGCCCTTGGCAGCCTACTGGCTTTTCATCGGCTGATCCTTCATCGGGCGTGGACGCTGTGACGGCTGCGTTGCGTCAGGGAATGTAGTTCCTCATTCCATTCTCTGAAGTAACAATGTCCTGCGTTGACCGGACATGTTTAGGCGCCGAATGTTATCGTGCCAATGCGCTTAAACATGAGGCGTACCTGGCATAAAAAATATAATGTTAATTTTTAATTTGTGTTTGTGTATGTGACTTATTTATTCATCATCCGAAAGACGTCCACTGCTGGACATAGGCCTCTCCCAAGCGTCGCCGCACTGATCGGTCCTGTGCGTTTTGGACGCACGTATTTATTGATCTTTTATAATCATTGTTTTTTTTATGTCTGACATTCTATTTTATTGACTGTTATTATCATTATTTTCGAATTTTGAATGTGTGAAATATTAGTGGTCTATTTATATATTTTATTTAAATTTCTATCCTTGACTTTCTATTAAATCTGTATAAAAGTATTTTTTGTACATTGAAGATATTTAAAAAAAAATAGCCAGCGTATTAAAGGATAATCAACAGTACCCATTTCCAGCCTTTTTGAAATTTTTGTGTTTGTCTATTTATCTGATTATCTGTTCGTCTGTTTATTTGTGCACGCATCACGTAAATGTACGAAACCAATGTAGATAACTTTATACATTGTATAAAAATAGAACGTAACTTGAAGTATTATTGAGTTAGAGTAAAGTAAAAATACCTATCCATAGCTGGCAAGCTATGGATAGGTATTTGGATTTTCCTAATTTTCAGGATGCTCCTCTCCATACTCCTTTGGCAAGATGTAATTTTATTTTTTACTTTTCTGGTGTATTTCCAAGTTTGGCAGGCGTATGTTAATGAGGGGAGTAGGCAGGTGTTCATGACTTTAGTTTTCATCCGTATGGTCATATCGCTTTTGAGTATTTCTTTGAGACACCAGAATTTTTTCCATGTGATGTTGACTCTTCTCTCCACCTCCAGTTCATTGTTTTGTTGGTTGAATGAAACTTGCTTCCCCAGATAAATGTAGGCATCGACATATGTTAAAGGTGAATTTGCGAGATATATAGGTCTTTTAATATGGTTCATCATGATATTAGTTTTGGTTAGGTTGATTTCTAAGCCCACTTTACGACTTTCTTCGTGTAGAGTGTTTATCATTTCTTGTAGTTGATTCGTACATTCTGATAGCAGGACTATGTCGTCGGCAAATCTCAAGTGATTCAAGTAACATCCATTTATATTTATGCCAACTTTTTTCCAGTTTAGTTTGCCAATGATGGCCTCTAGCACCGCTATGAATATAGTTGGCGAGAGTGGGTCTCCCTGTCTTACGCCTTTATTTATTTGTATGGGTGGCCCTGTAGTTTCCAGCTTCACTCTGCTAGTACTGTTTTCGTAGATATTTTTTAGGGCTTTTATGTAATCTAGTGGCACTTCTTGAGATAATAGAGTTTCCCATATTGATGAGTGGAGCAGAGAATCAAATGCTTTTTGATAATCGATAAAGACAATGTAGAGTGGTCTCTTGAACTCTTGGTATTTTTCTATCAGCATTTCTAGCGAGTGTATGTGATCCACTGTTGAAAAACCTCTTCTAAAGCCAGCCTGTTCAATAGGTTGGTATTTCTCTGTGTATTCTTTTATTTTTTTCTCTATTATTGAGGAAAACAGTTTATATAGTGAAGGTAGTAGGCTTATCGGTCTATAATTACTTATGTTATTATGGTCTCCTTTTTTGTAGAGCAAGATGATTTCAGATCATTAACCGACTTCAAAAAAAGGAGGAGGTTCTCAATTCGTCGGAATCTTTTTTTTTTATTTTTTTTTATTTATGTTCCCCGATTACTCAAAGACGCCTGGACCGATTTCAAAAAATCTTCTTTTGTTTTGAAGGGTATACTTCCTAGTTGGTCCCATAGTCATCAGGTCAGGATCTGATGATGGGATCCTAGAGAAAACGAGGGAACTCCTCAAATATTATAGGCATTTATATAGTGATTTTGGTATTTTCACCAACAATGCAATCACTTGCACTCAGAAAGTATAATTTGGTGAAGTGGAACTGATGAAGAAGACCACAGATGGCCACTGAAACTCCTTAATGCTAAGTATGTCACGGGTATAAAATCTCTCAAATAGTTAACCGACTATGATTAAGCGAATACTTATAAATGAATGGTACTGATGAAAATGGTACCATTGAACTGTTCTGATGATGAAGCCGGAAGGTAGGCACTGGAACTCTGAAATAAAACAATGTATCCTAGTCGTGCTTGGGCTTATTGGAATTGTCATGAGATGTACTTTGGCCACAAATGATTATCATGTTAATTGGAGATACCTACCAAAACTAAAAAGAGAAAAATAAAAAACTTTTTAACAAAAAATCAAACCGACTTCCAGAACAAAAAACTACAAACCAAAAAATAACTTTCTTTTCCGAAGTCGGTGTCGAAAAACTGAAAAAAATGGGTACAAAAGACACCGACTTCGGAAAAGAAAGTTATTTTTTGGTTTGTAGTTTTTTGTTCTGGAAGTCGGTTTGATTTTTTGTTAAAAAGTTTTTTTTTTATTATTGTTATTGAAATTTATTGTTGTTAAAGGTTTTTTATTTTTTATTTTAATCTATTGTAATGTTTTAGTGGTTGTTTTTACTTACCACAAATTTCGACACAATGTATTTTGTTACGAAATAAATGACTAATGAAATAGGTCGACGCCCGATCGCGCTAAGTGAGCGACGTAGGTCAGAAGAAGAAGGCCTTCAACAGGGCTGCCAAGTCCTGCAAGATGATGTTACGAAAGCCTCGGGTCGACCACATTTGCCGAGGGAACAACCTTGCTTCTTACTCAGCAGGTAGTAAAGCTTTTCATAGAACCTGTGCACCTGAACTGTCTTCGATCTTGACACGCCTATTCCACCTTTCGTATGAGACTCGAAAAGTCGAGCTGACCCGGCCAACTATAGACAGTATTTAACACGAAGCTCCTGACATACCTAGAAACTAACGACATCCTTTGTGACCGCCAACACGGCTTCCGCCGAAATCGGTCTATTAAGGAACTTCTAGCGTATACCTTTTAGGGAAGCGCTTGCCGTCTCCCTCGATATCTCGAAGGCTTTTGATAGGGCCTGGCATGAGATCCTTATTGGTAAGCTTCCTTCCTTCGGTTTCCCCGGTGGTCTATGTGATTGGATTGCAGACTTCCTGAGAGATAAGTCAATTCGAGTGGTTGTCGATGGCTGCTCATTGGACCAATTCGATACTAATGCTGTCCCTCAAGAGTCGGTACTCTCAGCATCATTATTCTTGCTGCACTTTAACGATCTGTTAATACCTTTGCTGAGAGATACTTGTCCTATGCATGGACTACCGGGCCACAGATATGGTCTCTCCGTGAGGACATGGTGATGCATTTGAACCTGTCCTTGCAGGCAGTCTCTGAATGGGGTGATGCCAAGAGATGGAGATGTGACCGCGACAATAACGGACCATCTTGAGCTTCTTGGCGTTACGTTACGGCCTTATGACCCAAAATTGAGTTTTTGGGTCATACTTTGAGGCAAAGACTCAGCTGGCTGCCAAAAAGTTGGGGATCCTTGCAAAGGTGAGAAGGTACTTCACGTCGGAACAGCTCCTCAATTTGTATCAAGTGTAAGTTCGATCATGCATGGAGTACTGTACTCATCGCTGGGACGGATCCGCCAAATACCAGCTTGATGCACTAGAGTCGATCAAAAAGCGGGCCAAGAGTCTGATTGGAGATGAGGCACTGGTCAAGTCAAAGTTCCAGAGCCTTGAACATCGTCGCCGAGTTGCCAGCTTGTCGGTTTTTTATCGGTTACATTTCGGGGAGTGTGCGATGAAATTGCACAATCAAATTCCTCCAAGCCCATTTTGTCATCGGACTACCAGACGTATTGTGATGCGCCATCGATACATGTTGGACATCTAACCCATACGCACAAAACTGCTAACGAGTGGCATTTCCTGCCGGAGTCTGTGTTTCCCGACAGCTACAATCTAGGGCTCTTTAAGTCAAGAATGAATAGGTTATTTCTAGGCAAGCGTGTGTCACCGTCGAACACATCATCGCTTACCATCAGGTGAGATAGTGGTCAAGCGCGAGGAAAACGAATACAAAATAAATGGTTCCTCACCAAACCGCAACATCAAGTTGGCTGTAATAGGAAAAATGTGAGAATTTAAAAAAAAAACTTATTTATAAAAATAAAGTATTTTAGTAAAATATACGGAATAATAAACATTATCACTAAATTAGAAGTTCATAAGTCATGGGCCCTTTTCCGTCTCCCCTTTGTATGTAAGTTTGTTTTGTTATTAGTCATAAGATAAGAAATATTCAAGTGTATATATTATTTGAATTATAAATAAATATTATGGGCAGTTAAAAAAATATTCGGAACTAAATTTGGTAAAAAATCTGACTTTGGTGGCTTCTCATCCTTTTATTTTCCAATATTTTTTGAAACAAATGATACAGTATACACTCGATGGGATGGTTCAACATTTTTTCCGCACTCCCTTTATCTTTATAAAAAAGAGACAGAAAGAGGAGACCCCTTAAATACATTTAAGATGTTGTTGATGACAGCAATAGGGCTCCGTACCTCCGGTACTCCTTTTCAGGTTCCTGGCCTAAAAAGGAAAAAAAAGCACTTAAAGCCGCATTAAGATGTATACATTATGTTTTAAAATAAAAATACAACGAAAATTTATAAAAAGTATAAAAAATAGGCAAAACACTTGATTATTTCAATAAAAAACAGCAGATGTCGAATTGGTATTGTTTTTGATATCGATATTGAATTTATTATTTTATATATTTGATACGAAATATACATAGGAGAGAAATTTTAACTAGATTTGAGAGAATTACGCTGATCACTCTCATTTATCGTCTATGAAGTTGGAACTGGTTAGATTCTGGCTTATTTATCCATTTTGTAAACAAATCCTTTATGTATTTTAAAAGTTCAAACTATCACGTAATTTACTAGGTTTTTTTTTACCACAAATATTACTTCACTGTCTGTACTACTGCTTTAATTCTGGATTACGGTCAGAAACAGCACCGCAGTTCTCGGAACAAAACACGGGCCGTTATAACGTACGGAACCTTGGACACGGCAGGCTCAGAAAGGCTCAGGCCTGTTCTTTTAGCCTGTATGGTAAAGCCGAAGTACGGCTTCTAATAACTGATATCTGCAGAGAAAGAAATGAACAATTAAATCTATTATATAACAGAGATGATGAAACTCCAAAGAATATACAATAAGATATTAACAAGAAGCACCAAAATAGTTATTTATGCTACAAGTTCGGAAACTAGGTGATTCCCGATGAGTGAATAAATCGACACGAGTCGGGAATCATCTTACGTACGTGTATTATACAACATTTTACCAAGCATTCTGCGAGGACATAAAAAAAAATATCTGAACCAAGCAAGAAATTAATAAATTGGCGGGCTTATTCAAGCACGCTCAGCATCTCCACAGATTAACTAATAGTTCCTCGGGCATATATTCTGCGCATGTGCAAATAGCTGTCACGTCGTAACGCAGCAAAATATACGTTCTTCCAGACATATTTAATGAATATTTAAAACGAATTTATTGATCAAATCAAAATCTAGAGTAATTAAAATCGCCTTTAATGAAGTATTAGTTATATTTTACCGTTTATATGAATGATAATCTGTACTTAAATTAGTAGCAAAACTTTTCTCAAATAATAAAACTCTATGCGTCTGGCTGACGACGGAGTTAAAAATAAAAAAAAATGAGAAAAGTAAAAAGCACTAGTAAAAAAAGTGACACTTTCCGCACAGTTTGTCTGCTTGGAAAACGCTCTTTTCAAGGACATTGATTTGATTTTTTTTTCTTTCGTCTAAGATGAAGTGAAGATTTCTCTGCAAAGACATTTTTTTCATCTGATATTTTGACTTATAGTTTTTAATCAATCGATATTTGAATGTATTTGTTTTGCAGAATAGTACTGCTGTACCCACAGATCTAGAATTCACCTTATTTATTTATTTTCAGCGAATTATGTGTCGCTGCAGGACCAAGACCTTCCTCCTGTGGACCTAAATAACTGGAAATCATGGAAGAGGTCTTTGATCATATTAAAGCCTGGTGGAAACAGTCATCCGTTTCTCGGAAGCCACATCCAAAGCAACATATACAACTAGACAATAACCGACGTTTTCTCTAGAATTTCAATTTGTGTTTTCGTCCAAAACAGTTCTACGATTCTATGTTAAGATTCAATATAACTTGCTGTTGATCTTTTATGAGTTGAGTGGAGTTGTTGGTACGCCTCAGTACATGACCTTTGAACATTAAGATAATATTTGATAGAATCTGCGGCGTCTTTGTTCATCTGTAACCATTTCTAGGTTCTTTGTAATAAGAAAAGGTCAAATTTGAAAGTATAGTTTATGGTTGAATTTAAAGGTGAACAGAGTCACAAAATTTTTCAATTACGTCATTTTATTAAATCAGAAAACGGACGGCAGCAACTTTTCTTTCACACACGTCTTTATTTCTTATAGGGCTAGGAACGGGCATATTTTTTATGCTGAACTAATTTGCCTATGTTTGCACTATTTGTAAGTATGTGAGTACCAAGTTCCTATCTATTAATTAATTTTATCTGTTATTGCTTGTAATACTTTGTATAGTACATAGTTGTGTAGTAGTGTTATTCTAGTTCCATCGTCCTCACGACACTCGTCCTCATTATGGATGCAATAAATTGAATTAGAATTAGAATTTGATTCATTTTTACCAAATATTGAAAAACACTTTCTTTATAAGATTATATTTGGCGATTTTTGTCCGTTCTTCTCCATAACAAAGTATCTTTGCGAATGGACGGTAGAATTATAATGAATTTATTCATTGTAAATGTTGACATTCAAAACTGCCGTCAGATGACCTAGCTGACAAATATATTTTACCGTTGACTTTGACGTACTTATTGTAATAAAGCTTTTTGTTTTTAGTACTTTCCTTGCTGACTTCTCTTTTATGAAACATCGAAACAAACTCAGACGAAGTCATATTACTTTTATATCTAACTAGTGGCCCGCCCCAGCTCTGTCTGGCCTACTAGCACACGGTATGCTATTCACAAAAATATCTTCTACTGCCTATATTCAGTATCTTCGAATATTACCTATAATCAGTCCACTCAATACAACGTTTATCTCATCTAGTTGGAATACTTAATTCAACATTTACTCCCACCCACTATAACCGGCAAGTTCCACAATTCGCTTAGCTGCGGCTCCCATTCGATTCCCAGGAGATTTTCCATCCACTGTGCAATACAGACTCGACCGGCTATTCAGTGGCTACAAAGGAGTGACGTCATGTGGGTAGATGAAGTAGGTGGGTTCCTACCTACCTAATTCATCACTAAATAAATTCTACCATAGCTTTATCGCCTGACAAAGCTTTGACAGTAGTTGTTTGAGGCTTTGATTGATTGACAATGGTTGGTAAAGTGAGGTTGATTGGTACATTCATTTCGAAGAGCCTACACGAAAACGATACTCAATTACCTGCCTACCTAATTTGAAGTAACTGCTAGGTTTAATAATCATGTAAAGAGTTTACCCGAGCTGCTAGACACTTTGAATATAAATTCCAAGTCATGTTTCTTTATTTTTTTTTTGTGTTATAGCCTCGCGTTTATCCACTATCTTACCTAACGGTAAGGGATGATGTGGTAGACGATGAGGCACCCTTGCCTTGAAGTAACTTATTCAATCTTGTCTAAAAGATTCTCAGGTTGTATATTATCTATCCGGAATTCCACTCCTTAACTGTACGCACAAGCATATATGGAGCAGTCCTGAAATAATCAGTCTACACATTTTGATTCGGTTTAAATATTTGCACGTCAATAAGGTTGATGACTTTCCTTTTCAATTCCATGCAGTTGTTTCTTTAAAACCACTTCTAAAAAATAATTTAAAAACAACGCTTTCAATAAATTTTAATGCATTTAGAACACAACTCACATACTCATCTTAAAAAAAAACATGTGCACAAAATAAATGTCGCTGACAACTTTTTCAATGAAGCACATACTTTACACTGCAGACCACAGAAGGGTTTAAAATAAAATTCAATAAGCTCGACCTATGGACCGGAATATCAATGCAATAAACGATTTAAGTAGGTACACTCGAGAGCATAAATATCAAAGAAAATAGTCTGGTATTCGTCCATTCCGTCCTGTGAAATGATATGCTACGGTTGGACAGGACGGAATGGGGGAAAAACGTGTTGCACCGACGAGTAACATTTCACATGGAGAGGAAGATGATGGCGAATCAAGAGCAATTTTCTACTAAAGTATTGATACAAATTGTATTACGAACGTAAGAGTTTCGAAATTAAACTAATATGATTAGGTATTTTCTAATTCTCCCCTTATTTAACGAAAAAAAATGTCTATTAAATTTAATGTCTAAAAATGTGCTTTACTTTGTTGTATTTCTTCAACAATTTATTTCCTCTCAAAACAGTGAAGGAAAACATCGTGTGGAAACCGTTGTCCTAGATCGAACAATTCAAAGACATGTACCAAATCGCAACGGGCTCACGTAGTAGCTTACAGCCTACTCCCTCTTACAGAGGAGGCCTGTTTCCCAGCAGTGGGAATGATATATGCCGATTATGCTTTATGCAGTACATATTTATGCTGGTGACTGTACCTACGTACTTGACTTGATGGGTCCACGTATCCATTCTGTTTACACTTTAGCATTAGTATTAGATGTGATCTGAATCCCTAAAGTGCTTTTAAGTTTTGCCCAGGGTTGGTTTGAATAATAATGATGTTGATAATTAAGAGTTCTAATTACGTTTCGACCAGTTTCATTTACATTTCAAAAGTAGGATTGATGCTTTTACCTCTAATATCCAACCAAAATTGGTTGCCTTAAAAATTTACATTAATTTTAACGAATGGTAAACTTAATTATAAGAAGCTGGTGCCTGAAGTATGTTTTGGTGATACAATCTGTTACAGGCCTCCAGGGTCTCTCTAAAGTTTGTAATTAATTGTAACACGACAGTGTGAGATAAAAAAAAAACAGATAAATAATTTTTTAAACAAAATATAAAAGAAAACTAAAAAAATAACATTGCATAAAATTGCGGTTCACACGAGTAGATATGAGTGGGTATCTATTGCAAAAACTGTGTACTTCATTTCGATTCTATCTTGTAAGTCACCGTGGATATCGTAGTATCTGATTAAAATCCTCTCGATGACGCGTACCGCTGCCATCACAGAGTTATGTCACGTCACGCGCTATGAACCTTACCCAACCATCTTTTTTTCACACGTATGGTACTTTTTTGTTTCAGCAGTACCAGGTTGTTGCTGATTGAATTTAAAATCCTTCATAAACGTGACGCAAACGGGTGGATGGAGAACAGGTAAAAATCTAATTACTTGTTTTTGGGAAAAAAGGAAGTGATTTTTTATAATTTTTGTACGTATATTAGGATATCGTCCTCAGAGGCATTGTCATCATAACCATGGAGAT